>JALJCO010006733.1:0-34608 GCA_023101725.1 Atherinomorus stipes
AGAACAGTCCACATTACCCCTGTTTTATCAGCTCTTCACTGGCTCCCAGTCAGATTCAGAATTGATTTTAAAATCCTGGTCCTGACTTCCCGGGCCTTGCATGGTCAAGCCCCACCATACATTGCTGACCTGCTGTGTCCCTAATCTCCCCAACGCACCCTTCGGTCTTCCGGTCAGAATCTCTTGAAGGTCCCAAAGATGCGTTTTAAAACTCAGGGAAATCTGTCTCTTCAGGCTGTAGTTCCCAGATTGTGGAATGACTTGCCTCTGTCCCTCCGTGTGGTCAATTTTAAAAGGCAACAGAAAACTTTGTTGTTTAAGCCTTCAAAGTAGATCTTCACTTTTGAAGTTTACTGTATATATATTTCCCATATTGTTTTATAATACTTATTTTATGTGCAGCACTTTGTGGTTTTATCTGTGAAAAGCGCTTTATAAATAAATTTTACTTACTCACACAAAAACCCCAAAAACAGATGTTACCTGTATCAAGCACACCTCCTTGTTTGCAGGCTGCTCCACTGGACGCCACCAGACCCCAGCAGTGGAGCTCTGAGGCAGCAATGATGGGATTTAGATCAGTGGTTCCCAGCCCGTTGCGTTAAAATAAAATGTTTGTGTGTAAAGGTGACGGCTCAGGTCCTGCGTCTGTCGGCTGTGTCGCGGGCGACGCCCAGTCCTACATCCTGTTCTGTGACTTCTTCGACCGAATCATCGAAGCATATCATGAACACAAGGTCACCAACCAAACTCCAGAGAGCGACTGCAACTCTGACAACTTAAAGGTGCCAGCAACACTGAATGCAGACTGATGCTGCTGACTGTAACTTCAGTTATTCATGTCTGTGTGTGTGTGTGTGTGTAGGGTGGAGATGACTTCGACACATCATATGCTGTACATTGTGAGATCAGTGCTGTACGAGGGATTGAAGACTTCTGCTTTCCAACACACTGCAGCCGAGGAGAACGCAGACAGCTCCTCTCGCTGGCCAGAAAAGGTACTGCATGCCTGGATTTTCTCACACAGCGTAGAATGACCAATAAGCAGCAGCCACTGGTTTAGACTGGACTGGACTCAAGTTTCCAAGATGGAATTAGCATCTAGGGGTGGGCGATACCGAAATTTTTCATGTCAATATGATACCAGTAGTTTATGGCACTTTTTCAGCGATACCAATTCCGATACTTTTTATCCTTTAAAAGAAAATCACACTATTGTACATTTTGCATTAATATCTTAAATGCAAGGGCAATATTAGATATAAGTAAAACCTGAGAACAGAAGTACTGGAAAGAAACGCTTTTAAAACAATGATAAATTATAGTGATGTTAAAATTAAACAAAAATAGATTAAAAAAATCTTTCAATTATCAGATAACATAAAATTTACTAACTAAAACAATTAAATTTATGAAGAGAAAAATGTTGAAATATAAAATGTAATAGTAATATTACAAATTTACCAAATCATAATGTACGATAACCTGCATTAAACCACTGAAAGGCAACAAAACATCATCATCATCATCACTAACAGTAGCAGCATCATCATGACACCTGATTGGCTACCACCATCATGTGACACAGAAGCTAGAATCTGGCTGCTTTCATCATTTCATTGCCTAAAACCTTTAGATGTAGAAACAAATTGCATGTTTTGTATCTGTACAGTGGTATCGCAATACTCAAAAAAGTACAGATTCCGATATTTTGTCTGGCTGGTATCGAAGTATTGACTCCAAGGTATCGATATGCCGATCCCTATTAGCAACTGTGTGCATTTCTATGAAGAAGAATTTACAGACCACTAAAAGCTTTCTCTGAAACCTGACTGGACATCCCAGGTACCACCTCAGGTGATTGACAGGTCACTGCAGGAGGAGGATAGAAAAGTTTTTCCAGACTTGCATAGATCGCCAGTATCACTGTATCTCTATACCAGGTTAAAAATATCAGAAGATTAAAAAAAATAGCCTAAAACTAAAAGTCAAAATAAAAACTGATAAGAGGAAGTCCATTAAATATCCCACTGGACAGTAAACCGTGATGTAGTCCTGGTTGGCGTAGCAACTAGTGATGTGTTATGCTCAGAAGAGCCAACTCTGAGAGCCGATGCTTTGCAGGGAATCAGGAGAGCTGGCTTCCAGTTTTTCTAGGAGAACTTTGTAAAATTTGATTTGATTTGACAACTTTGAAGACCATGCGGCCAGTCAAATGTGAACATACAGGCTTGCGAAAAATGGAGGACAGATGTTCCACGACAAGTGAAGACCTCAGACAGTGGTGAGAGAGAGTGTATGAGAGCATAGAATTGTCCTGTAATATAACTTAAAGTGACACCAGAAAGCAGCATCTGGCTGCAGTTGTTTTATAGTGTTGTGTATCTTTTCTTCACCTGCATACGGACTACAGATGCAAATTAGCTTGCTAGCTAGCTATAATCCAACATGTTTACCTCTGTTGTTAAATTTGTTCATTAAGTACTGTCCCTATCAAATAAGCAAATAAGTAATTAAAAAGTTTGAAGATAGAATAAATACACAAACTTAAAAGGCTTCTCATAAAAACACTGAATGCAAAAAGGTTTTCAACACACAAATCATTAGATTTTTGCAAAGTGAAAGTGAAATATCCGGCTACAAAAGATCCTAAATTAAAAGCCGTTTGGGAGCCGGCTCTTTTTAGGGAGCCGAATCAAATCTTTGAAGAGAGCCCAACATCCCATCACCAGCTCTGGCCTTCTCGCGGCTGTTGGTGGCTCGGCCTGGCTCTGTTGCTCCGTGCCGTCTCCGAGGCAGCCCTGTGATGCAACTGGCAGTAGTACGTTGTTCTTCCTTTGAGGATAGGGGATTATCTTACTTACCGGAACTTCCCGGTATTTGGCCCCTCCCTTTTCCGGGCCATGTTAACAACAGCCGTTCCTGCTCTGTTATACTGTTTAAATCGTATAAACTCCAAACATACTTAAGTTTTCATTCCAGACTGAAGTGAAACTGGATCAAAAGCTGGATCAAAGCGATCGATTCGCCGCGGTGAAGGGCCGAACTTTATAATAAAACACACGTTTGTTTGTCGCCGGTGGGGCACAACACCGCATTACACCGGCACTTCACAGCATGCTAGCATTAGCCAGCTAGCGTTTACTGAACATTGTGCATCTTAAAACACACATACATCTGAAAATCGGGTCTGTACCCCCCTGTTTCCAGTGGAACAACTGGGGACTGCCAAAAAAAAAGGAGACGCTTTCAGATGCTTGTGTGTTTTCAGCCGCACAAAGTTAGGCACGTCATCAAGCTGGCTAATGCTAGCCTGCAAACAGTCCGCCAGCTACTACTCTGTTAAACTTTGTAAATCGGATAAACGCCAATGCCAAGTTTTCATTCCAGACTGAAGTTATGCTAAGGAAGAAGTGGATCAAATCGACCGCTTCGCCGCGGTGAAGGACCGAACCTTATAACAAAACGACACACGTTTGTTTGTAGCCGGCAGTCTGCACAGTCGTGTTGGCAGGCTAGCATTAGCCAGCTCGATGACGTGCCTAACTTTGTGCGGCTGAAAACACACAAGCATCTGAAAGCGTCTCCTTTCTTGGCAGTCCCCAGTTGTTCCACTGGAAACGGGGAGGTACAGACCCGATTTTCAGATGTTTGTGTGTTTTAAGACGCACAATGTTAAGCACGTCAGTAAACGTTAGCTGGCTAATGCTAGCATGCTGTGAAGTGCCGGTGTCGTGCGGTGTTGTGCCCCACCGGCGACAAACAAACGTGTGTTTTATTATAAAGTACGGCCCTTCACCGCGGCAAATCGATTGCTTTGATCCAGCTTTTGATCCAGTATCACTTCAGTCTAGAATGAAAACTTAAGTATGTTTGGAGTTTATACGATTTAAACAGTATAACAGAGCAGGAACGGCTGTCGTTAACATGGCCCGGAAGAGGAAGTGTCCAAATACCGGGAAGTTCCAGTAAGCGTGATAATCCCCTATTGCTCAGCATTTGAGTACGTCTGAAAATGATACTTTGAGTCAGATCCATAAATATTGGGACACTGACAACTCTCATATTTTGGGCTCTATACACCATCACAATGGATAAAAAATTACAACTGTTTCTATACATGCCTCCCACCACTAGACAGTAGACCTAAACTGATCCCCCTACTACCTCATCCAGTTCAACATACTGCACCCAAAACAACCAGCCTACCTTTTTTACAGGGAGTGCAAAATTATTAGGCAAGTGAGTATTTTGACCACATCATCCTCTTTATGCATGTTGTCTTACTCCAAGCTGTTATAGGCCCAAAGCCTACTACCAATTAAGCATATCAGGTGATGTGCATCTCTGTAATGAGAAGGGGTGTGGTCTAATGACATCAACACCCTATTTCACGTTTATTAGGCAAACATAATTATTAGGCAACTTCCTTTCCTTTGGCAAAATGGGTCCGAAGAGGGACTTGACAGGCTCCGAAAAGTCACAAATAGTGAGTCTGACTCAGACGCCAGCAAAGTGGAGGTGGGGTATTGGTATGGGCTGGTATCATCAAACTTGTGGGGCCTTTTCGGGTTGAGGATGGAGTCAAGCTCAACTCCCAGTCCTACTGCCAGTTTCTGGAAGACACCTTCTTCAAGCAGTGGTACAGGAAGAAGTCCGCATCCTTCAAGAAAAACATGATTTTCATGCAGGACAATGCTCCATCACACGCATCCAAGTACTCCACAGCGTGGCTGCAAGAAAGGGTGTAAAAGAAGAAAAACTAATGACATGGCCTCCTTGTTCACCTGATCTGAACCCCATAGAGAACCTGTGGTCCCTCATCAAATGTGAGATTTACAAGGAGGGAAAACAGTCCACCTCTCTGAACAGTGTCTGGGAGGCTGTGGTTGCTGCTGCACGCAATGTTGATGGTGAACAGATCAAAACACTGACAGATCCATGGATGGCAGCTTTTGAGTGTCCTTGCAAAGAAAGGCAGCTATATTGGTCACTGATTTGTTTTTGTTTTGTTTTTGAATGTCAGAAATGTATATTTGTGAATGTTGAGCTGTTATATTGGTTTCCCTGGTGAAAATAAATAATTGAAATGGGTATATATTTGTTTATTGTTAAGTTGCCTTATAATCATGTTTGCCTGATACACCTGATATAGGGTGTTGATGTCATTAGACCACCCTCCTTCTCATTACAGTGATGCACATCACCTGATATGCTTAAAGGAATAGTTCACCCTCAGAATGATTTAACTTTATTTTCCACTTACCCTGATGGTGAGCAAGACTCTGGACCACTTTTTTAATATGTCAAATGCAGCCGGAGATCAGGACGACTTCTCGTCCCCCCCAATGGCGTTCACCAGGGTTCGAGCCAGAAAGGTCCATAAAAGTCCACAAAAAATTGTCAATATTCCTCCATACTGCTCGTCCCATGTAGTCCAAGTGCCCTGAGTGGGTAGCGTCCAGAATTTACTTGAAACTACGCCATTTAGTATATTTTTAGAGTCTAAACAAGACTACATCGCATGCCCAGCAAGCACGCCGATGCGCGTTCACGAAACTACGGAAGCCACGGCAGACGAGATCGCGCGTTCTCTTTTCCTTTCTTTCTTTCTTTCTTTCTTTCTTTCTTTCTTTCTTTCTTTTAGATCAATATCCAACCCCTCATGTGTTTGTCCCAGTTTGTTTAGAGCTCTTGCACTCTTACCAAAATGTAAACAGTGAATTTCTTCTTCTACGCTTGCATTATCGGCAGAGTAGGCTCTGAACGCCGAGGCTTCCGTAGTTTTGTGACCGCGCATGTGCGCGCTTCATACTCTTTTTTAGACTCTAAAAATATACTAAATGGCGTAGTTTCAAGTAAATTCTGGACGCTACCCAATCAACAGTATGGAGGAATATTGACAATTTTTTGTGGACTTTTATGGACCTTTTTGGCTCGGACCCTGGTGAACTCCATTGGGGGGGACGAGAGGTCATCCAGATCTCCGGCTGCATTTGACATATTAAAAAAGTGGTCCAGAGTCTTGCTCACCATCAGGGTAAGTGGAAAATAAAGTTAAATCATTCTGAGGGTGAACTATTCCTTTAATTGGTAGTAGGCTTTGGGCCTATACAGCTTGGAGTAAGAGAACATGCATAAAGAGGATGATGTGGTCAGAATACTCATTTGCCTAATAATTCTGCACTCTGGGTGCAGTATGTGGAACTGGCTGAGGTAGTAGGGGGATCAGTTTAGGTCTACTGTCTAGTGGTGGGAGGCATGTATAGAAACAGTTGTAAAAAATCTAACTGAATGGTGAAGCTAGTGTCTAAAATAAGAAGGGAAAGAGGTTTGGAAGCAGCTTGGGGTCTCTGTAACTTCTTGAGTCCTGCCTGTTTAAAGCACGGGGGTGGCCAGTGATTGGCCAGGTGTGACCGCAGCCAACCTGGCCACCCCCATAGCTCAGCCCCTGATAATCTCGGGTACAAACAGTAGGTGCTTCGCATTAAAACTTCAGTGTCACTGATGGCCACGGTGCAGTGCCCAGACTCACCTCCAAAGGTGGTCTGCAACGGTTGCTCTGTTTGGAACGATTGCGTTATTCACCCACGTGATGCAAGTGTGATGATGCTGCCTATGTAGAAACCCTGCCCCCTTTTTGAAAACGTGAAGAAGAGGGAAAAAATGTGGCTTCAAAAGCATGATAAGCAGCTCTTGTTGCAGTCTTTAGCTCAGCAGCTACACAAGCTCACCACCAGGCAGTTGTTGGAAAACTGTGAAGGTACAAAGCTTTATCAGCATGTTTGGGTGGACGTCAAACAACACAAATAACTATTAGCGCCACCCGCTGACTGGAGTGAAGCAGGCGCTGTCACTTACGCAAATGCGGTCACATGACGTGGTGGCATAGTGACGCGTTTCCAACTTTGCAAGTGTGACCGTTTGTACTAGACTTTTGTAGGGCTGCCACCATTAATCGATTAATCAGCTTATCATCAACTACCAAAATAGTCAACAACTAATTTCCTAATCGACTAATCGATTATTGTTTTTAGGTTTGTTTTTTCTTCTCAAAATTGCCACTGTACCCTCCGCTGCCTTGGCTGCCTTTCTGTCCGGTCAACTTTTCTTAAATTGTATATTGACATTTATATATAAACACACTACCAGTTAAAAGTTGGACACATTTTTCCATTAGGTTCTATGAGGAAGTCTCCAAACTTTTCACTGGTACTGTAAATATGCTACAATTTCGGCATGATACGATTAGTCGACTAATGGACAAAATATTGGTGACTAGTCGATTATCAAAATAATCATTTGTGGCAGCCTTAGACTTTTGACACCCTGTAAATTGAAATGGGATTGAACCAATCATGCAGAGTGTGACCCTGCCCTGAGAGAGGAACACCATCAGTTCCTATGTTACTGTATCACCCCCCTAATAAACTCTGGACCATCTTCAGCCCGTCATGTATTACAGACTACCTCTGACCCTGGATCAGTTGTGCGTTCCTGCTACCAGCCGTCTGTAGCTCTGAGCAGGTTGTTCTGAGTCCACAGGTGCATTAGCAGATTTCAGAAATCCAGGTCCTACATCTGGATGAGGGTTGTCCATTTCATGTCTCAGCTCTGCAGCGGCTGGAGGACGAGCTGCCGGGATGTCTCTGCCTGTTGGAGGAACTGAACCCGGAGCAGCAGAAGGAGCTGAACCTAAACCCTCCATCACAATCGCAGCTGCGTACCGGTGTGGCCCGGGACTGGCCCGACGCCAGAGCAGTCTGGTCAGTTTGGTCTGCATACATCTTAAAACAGGGCTGAGGGGGGTGAGACAGATACACCTGTATCTGTCTAAACCTCAAACTGTCCATGAGACACACACCAGGAGCTCATGTGCGAGGAACTTTGGATAAACATGAAAAGCAGTGACTCTAAAGGATGTCATGAAGATGAGGATTCATATTAAACGCTGATTCTTCCATAATTCCTCATGCAGGGTGAGTAACGACGGCAGCCTCGTGGTCTGGGTCAACATGGAGGACCACCTCAAGCTGGTGTCAGCACGGAATGACGCCAATGTGGCCGAAGCTTTTAAATGCATCTTCGCCAACCTGCAGAGGGTCAGTTATGTCTCCGAGACAAACGTGTGATCTGACTGGTTCAATGTTATCCTAACCAGCTGTCTGCTTCCTGTCTGGGTCCAGCTGGAGGAGTTTTACAGAGAGCTCAGGCACCCCTTCATCTACAAGCAGCAGCTGGGATGGGTGACCAGCTCCCCCGCCAATGTGGGAACAGGTCTGAGGATCAGCGTCTACGTCAAGCTGCGACTCCTGCCTCAACACAGACGTTTCCACGATGTCCTGCAGAGACTGAGGATTCACATGGACAAAGCAGGTACCAGAGAAGACTGACATCCAATAGTTTGTATGATTTCTTATTGTCATGTGGCTTTAGAATACAAAAATTAACCGTAAATTGCCCAATCCCAATCTTCCCCCTACTTTCAACCACAAGCCCTCACCCACTATAGAATTGAAGCCACAAGGGGCAGGGCTTTGTAATCTTCCCTAGGAATTGGGACACCACTTACTGCATTTACGTTCAGGCACGTAAGCGACTGCGTAGTGACGTTTGCACATATGTCTCACCACAACAACACACCCAGCAACAACAGAGTTAACAGCTGTGGCCGTTTTTTCTTTTTTTTTCATCATTCATCATGCTTCGGTTGATTAATAAACAAAACAACCACACGGGGCAGACGTCGCCATTGATGACTGTTGTCTCTTGTAAACTGCTGAAAAGCCTTCGCAGGCTTTTAATCAGTATTTTAGCCTAGCTAGCGTGGCTAGTCTTGTTAACGTTACGAACAAATGTGTAATCTGTACATATGTACATTTGTGAGTTTTCTTCTTTGAGTCCTGTCGCTCTCCAGAGGTTGCCATTGTTCCCTTTTTCTCTGGCCCTTCCTCAGCAAGTCAGCATCTGACACCCCTCGCTCTGAAGGGCTAGATTCATACCCCCTACCCTCGTTATGTCCACTACCCCTACATGCAAAGAGGAATTGGGACAGCACTACCTTTACAGAAACATGCTAAATTTAGGGGTAAAGCTAAAAAGTAGGGGTAGTGGGTGTATTGGGACGCACCCAAAATGATGGCGCTGTTGCCGCTTTGTTGTTGGTGCAGAGTTGCACAGAAATTGATGACTCTTTAACCCAATCAGTGGACTCCTCTTTTGGGTCAAATCAATATCACTGGTACCCTAACAGAAGGGCACCAAAAAAATTGGACGGGTCGTGTTGGATAAGGGTATCTTTTCCAGTTTTTACCTGTGGAAACCTTGCAGACCGACCCATCCTGGCCCAATCTGGACCCACTGGTGGAAAAGGAGCTATAATACCCCTTTGACATTTGCACCTACAGTACTTAGCCTGGCCCTCATTGGACCGACACCACACTACCTCTGTTTTGTTTGTTCACCTTACAGTTGAGGGCAATTGAGGCAGTCTACAGTGTGGGCGGCGTCATCATAGCGAGGTTTCGTGAAGTCATTTGTTTGCGACACACACGCACTAAATAACAATGAAGGAAGTCGAGCGCATGATTTTGTTGTTTGTTTTATCAACACTGTTGACCACGGCGTTGATTCTATCCCTTATTGCGCTGCTTCTGTTATTGCTAAAGTTTTCTCTGGTTGTGGCTGGGGTTTTTCAAGATTTTGATTGGGGGTCACACTCATGACACATCCCTTCATTTAAGATTCTGGCCAATAGGGAGCCGAAGTCACTCCCCTTCTGGTTAGCCCCATGGGACCTAAGAGACAAAAAAACATGAATGGAAGTCAATAGGGAGGAAATAATTATCTTTGGTCCCAGTCAGTCTCTGCCCTGGATTCCAGATATGTTGGTTATGGATTTAAAATAAAAAAAAATTGTGCAAGGAAAAAACAAAATACTGTGAAGATTTTAGATTATTCCAGGTTTTGCTTGAAGCCTCTGTTTGGACTACAGCTCTTGTCGCCAGCAACATGCATCACCAGCTGCCCGAGTACGCTACCATTCATTTTCACTGCACATCACTGCTTTCTTTTTTTCAAGAACAGGAGAAGAGCATGGACAGAGGTGAAAACTATTGTAAGTCAGGAAATGTTGAGTCTTTCCATTACGCTGATGGAATAATGGCCGGTTTGTTCATGCCTGTCACAGGGAGCGACGTCATCACTCACAGTGAGGGCTGTAGTCCACAAAGCGGTTTCAAGTAAATCCTGAAATAATCAAAGTTCTTCGCAGTATTTTTTTTTTTCTTTGCACAAAAAAATTTCATTTAAATCCACAACCAACAAATCTGGAATCCAGGGCAGAGAACAACTGGGACCAGAGGATAATTATTTTTTCCCCACTGACTTCCATTCATATTTTTTCGTCTCTTAGGTCCCATGGGGAAGTAGATGGGTGTGACTTTAGCTCCCTATACTGTAGTGACCTGCAATATGGATATGTCACCATTTTCAGCCCTACTCAGCCCCTTCAGAACCTCAACAGAGTAGTTGTTAAAAGTATATCTACTCTCCCCGAGAAAATAGTAATGTGAACACACACAAATCGGGCTGTGTGGTGCTGGGCTGGGCTAAGTAGATGCTAGTGTGAAAGGGGCATAAAAATGCCCAGATTAGGTCCAAATGTGCCTATTAGACGGGGCTGGTTGGACCAAACAAATTCACAGATTTTTAAGTAATTTAGAAGCAGATTCTTTCAGGTCTCACATGCTGCACTTGATGATTTTTTCTACAATGTTTTCTAACCAAAACTATCCAGCAATATTCACACATCAGGAGGTGCTGTAGGAAATTAAAACAGTGGAACCTTCTCTCAGGTGTACTGGATGGTGTTATGGAGATTTATTCACCCTCTACTGACTCAGTGTGATATTAATGGTGAGATGCTCTGGTTGTGAAGGGGATTAAAAAAAATGTAACACAGTTTACATTTTGTTATGTACCAGCCTAATCTGATTCTTTTTTTTCTTGCTCAGTCAGATATTTCCTCTTCATATCTTCTTTTGTAAAATGAAGTCCTGATCCCAACTACAGCTCAGGGTTTGAAGCCTTTGTTTTCCATCTCCAGAATCTCCGTCGGTGTACCGTGTGAGCAACGGCGTGACTTTTGGCCTGAGTGAAGTAGGACTGACTCAGCTGGTGGTGGACGGCGTCAAGCTGCTCATCACCATGGAGAAGAGGCTGGAAGCCAACCGAGACATTGATGAGCTCGTTCCTACACAGAAGTAGGACTAGATCTATTGGCGGGGCGGGGGGGGGGAGGGGGGGATAAGGAGGGGGGGAATATTTAAAAAGCCCCGGGGATGTTTTAAGATTTTTTTTTTAAGTTTTTTTATTATATAAAATTTATAAAAAAATCATCACAACAAAAAAAGTAAAAAAAAAAAAAGGGGGGGGGCAGGGGGTGGTTAGAATCCCCCCCTCTAAAATTGGGTGGGCCAAACTGGGGGGTTTGTGGCGGGGTGGGCCCTCCCTTGCATCTCACAGAGGGAAATTGGGGGTCGCAGCCTGGGGCAGGTCCCGGGTGCTGGTGATTAGGACGTGGGGGACGATAATCTCAGTTCATTGGCGGTGGGGGGTAGGGGTAAGAAAAATAAAAAAAAAAGGCATGGAAGGAGAGGCGGTGACTTTTCCTTACAATTTAAAATAATAATAAAGTGAGATGATATGATGTGAGAGGGAGGGAAGAGAGAAAAAATAAAAAAGAAAGGAAAGAAAGAAAAATAAAAAAATAGAATATGTGGGTTAAGGAAAGGATAAAAAAAAGGGGAGAAAGGGAAACAAAAAAAAATTAAAAAAAATAAAAAAAAATAGAAAAATATAAAAATATAAAAGGGTATATATAGGGATATAAATAATATTAAGAGATAAAAAGGGCGTAGAAAAGAAAGAAAAAAAGAGAGGGGAGGGAAGGGGAGGGGGGAGAAAAAAAAAAATCAAATATAAATGAAAAAAATAAAAAAATAATGAAAAAAAAACTTTTATGGATGAATAAAAAAAAAGAGAAAAGGAGAGAGAGGGGGGAGGGGGAGAGAAAAGGATGGGGAAAAAAAAAAAATAATATTTATTTATAAGGTTAAAAATATGGGATGAGGGAGGGAAAGAAAAATATAATGGGGGGTGGTTGTTAAAAAAGAATAAAGGTAATAAAAAAAAAAAAGGAAAAAATAAAATTGGTGGAGAATGGGGGGTAAATAAAAAAAAAATTTGGGGTATGTGAGTTTTGAGAAGAAGAAAGGAGAAGAGAGAAAAAAAGAGAGAAGAGGAGGGAAAAGAAAGGAAAAAAAAGGGGGAAAATAAGGAAATGGGGGGGAATAAAAAAATAAAAAAAATATTTAAAAAAAATTGTGGTGTGTGGGGTGTAAGAGTGGGTATGATTGGTTGGGTATGTGTGTGGGTAGAGAATATATATAAATAAAAATAAAAAAAAGAAAATAAGAGAGGTGTAAAGTGAAGGAGAGAAAAAAAAAAAAAAAAAAAAAAAAGAAAAGAAGATGAAAAGAAATTTGCTTTTCCCTAGATCTACAGGACTATTATTCATCCTCTTACAACCTTAAAGGCATATGCCACCCCTGGGTGAAATTGAGCCTCCCCCCACAGTCCCCTGAGTTGGACAAGTGGACAGAAGTGTTTTCTAGCCGACCCAGTCATTCTCTGAATCTGGCAGCACTGACTTTAGCTTAGCTTAGTGTCGTTGCTGTAATCTGGTGTTTCCAACTAGCACCACTTGGCCAATGTGAACTAATCAACTCAAGTTTTTTCCAATTACGTTTCATGACCGTCGTGACATTCTGATTTCATATCAAAGGACTGACTAGGCGGCATTCAATAAGGGAACTGTATGCTGTTGAAGTACAGGCCAATCACAGGTGACTTACTGTTGATGGTGGCATAGGCAGTACGCATGCGCAGCATCCAGTGGCAACCCTGTTTACGGAGGTTGGGGATGCTGTGCATGCATGCTGGCTTTGCTACGATCCCCGGTGCTTCGCCTATATTTCGCCTGCCGTCTAGTCAGTCCTTTGACATGAAATCGGCTTCTTGTTTGTTCTCGATTAAAATGTGCGGGTCACGAAACATAATTGGAAAAAATCTTGAGTTAATTAGTTCACTTTCCCCAAGTGGTGCTAGTTGGAACCGCCAGATTACAGCAACTACGCTAAGCTAAAGTCAGAGAATGACTGGGTCGGCTAGAAAACGCTTCTGCCCACTCGTTCAACTCAGGGGACTGCAGGAGGCTAAATTTCACCCAAGGGTGGCATATGCTTTTAATACCTGTTGGGTCCTGACAGGATTGCCAAACGTGCACAATGTTGGGAGTGACTTTAAGTCAGTCTCAAAGTATTAAAACATCATGAGATGTTTCTGTTCTGGATCAATGACTGAAACGGAAGGTCTGGAGGATGACTGGGTATCTATCAAGTTCTCAGGAGGAGTTTCAGATTAGAATGAGTTTGAGTTTAGTTAAAGCTTTATGAGAGTACTTTAATGTCTCAGTTTCATTTAATAGCATCCGGAGAACAGATGTTGGGACATTTCTGTCCTAGAAATGAATTTAACTTCATGAACAACCTGAACATCACCAGCACCACATGAACCAGTGGAATAAAGATTCTTATTATGATCTATGTTATTTTCTGGTTCAAAAACTCTTACACACGGCTCACACCTACCTCATAGCAAAAGACCAACACTGATGATACACCAGTACTCCCCAGTTTCCGTCGAGTTGTGCGAGACACAGTTTTGAGCTTCTGACATTTAAGCTTCCATACTCCAGTCCTCTGTGCTCTGGTGTATTGTCCTATAAACTTAATAGAGATTATATTTAGGATTTTACAGACTTGGTGTCTGCTGTGAATCCAGACCTTTGATCAAAGACTTTAAATTTGATTGAATCTTTTACTTTATCTTCTTCCGGCTGTCAGCGAGTGCAGACGTGCTTTCCTCTGCTCCTCCCTCCCTGTTTTCCCTGCAATCTTTGTCCTGTCACTCCTCTGAGCCTCTCTCTGCATTTTTCTCCTAAATCCTAAACTTCAACTATGGATCTGGACGGCAGGTCTCTCATCACAACGGATAATATTTTTTTACCCAGAGACAAGGTGCAGGGGGCGGCATCTTGTCCGGACGGGACGGTCCCAGCAGGTCACACTGAAGACCTGTACATGTTTGGATTTATGATAACTGGGTTCCTGCTGATTGGAGCTGTCGGGTACCTGGTTCATCGGGAAATTCTGAAGCTGACGGCAGCTGTCGGCAGGCTGCAGTACGAGCTGTTTCTCCGAGCTACCAACACTCAGACTCAAACTTTGTGCACGGTGACTCGCGTGGATGCCCTGTGGGGCAAACTGGGGACGATGTCTGACAGCATAAAGGATGTTGGGTTCCACCTGGAGCAGTTGGAGACTTGGATTGGGGGTAATTAACACAAATTTGGCTGATTTGGTCGCCTCTGAGACCTGCTGAAGACTTTACAGGCAGACGGAAACATGCCTCCGCCTGGACCCAAACTATCTCCTTATCTCAATCTGGTCCCCGGGAGCGGCCTTGCAGCTGCTCCTTAACTCCCAAATGTCCTTGGAGAAACTGCAGAAGTGAGGCTCTGCAACCCCCCCCCCCTCCACGTGAACAGTTGGGACTCTCTGAAGGCCGTCTCTTATCATCCACGGACTGTGCGTGAGCCGCTGTCTCTTGCTTACGCACACACATTTTCACGACACTGATGCGCACATCCCACTGCACTGCTGGTCCTTCTTCTTACCCGCCCTGCTGGACAGACTGAGCTGACGGGTGCCTATGCCGCGCCCTCGCTCTGCTGTTTGGGGGGGAAACCCCGCCCTTCCTGCCCACCATGTGTCTATGTTGTGACTGTCGAGTTCGTGCTTCTCTGTACTGGTGTGTGTTTTTTTTGTCTCCAAGGTCTCCACCTGTATATGTGGAGAGTTCGGAGACCTCTTTTTTACCACCAACCATCTTTCCTCATGTTACCGTTTTCTTTCTGCAAAGGTGCGCCCTGTGAGGGGCTGCGTGACCACGGTCTGCCTGATCCTGTCTTGTAATGTTCTTGTGTTTGTGTGTGTCTTGGACAGGTTGTACTGAAACATGAATTTCCCCTCGGGTTAAGTATCTTTATCTTATTATCTTACCAGACTCAGTCTGTGGCAGGTGCAACTCAAGAAAAGGGTCACACTCTGAACCTGATGCCGTCCTTCTGGTTTGACAGAAATATGACAGATATTTGTGAAAAACATTTTTCAGACCACTTTGTTGGACTAATTTCCAATGCTGTCCTTGGATCCAATTCACCGCATTCGCACAATAAACTCACAGAAGCCGCCCTGTTTCTTATTACATTCAATGAAAGGTTTAATTTGCAGAATCTTTTTCCATACAACTTTATTTTAATACCACTTGTTTGGAGGTGTTGAACCCAGTGGCCCCTTCATTTTGAAACACAACGCCTATTGCTCAGGCCTAAGGCTCTGTTTCTGTCTGTAGCCAAGAGCATGAATGGCCCTTTAGAGCAGTGATGCCCAAGTCCAGTCCTCATAAGCTACTATCCTGCTTATTTTGGTTGCAACCCTTCTCCAACACACCTGAATCAAATGAATAGCTCATTACCTGGCCTATTCAGAGCTGAATGACATGTGCATGAGGGAGTTAGCCATTTGATTCAGGTGTGGTGGGGAGGGTATGTTCTAAAAATTGCAGGATAGTAGCTCTCGAGGACCGGACTTGGGCACCCATGCTTTAGAGCAGGGATCATCAACTCCGGACCTCTTGGGCGAGTGTCCGTAAGGTTTTCAACATTTCCATGCTCCAACACACCTGACTCAAATTAAATGGGTCTGACAGCCTCTGAAGTTCTGCACAATGACTCATTGATTTGGGTCAGGTGTGTTGACACAGGGTGGCATTAAAAACCTTCTGGACACTGGCCCAAGAGGTCCGGAGTTGGTGATCCCCGCTTTAGAGGAACAATGAGACTGCATTGCACATGTGACAGTGTGGGGTCCTGTCACTATGCCTCTGACTGATCTTGCACCCTGGCTACTTGGCCACAGAGATATCCCTTTAGTTGACTGGTTAGCACGCATGACTTTCACCTAGGAGTCTGGGGACCTGCCCGGGCCCTTGTTGTGTACCTTGCCACACACAGTTAGGGCCAGATCTTCTAAGATCCAAATTTGTGTGTAGCAATTTAAAATATTGTGGCTGGGGCTGAACCACGGTTTGTGGGTGGTTTACAAACCACCCACCTATTAAAGTGTTGGAAATGCTCTATATAAATGAGAGTTTTACGTGTTTTGAAGTTTGCAGTATGGCAAATTTCAAGAGGAGAAAACGCAAGAGGAAATACCCTCTGGAGACAGAAATATTAGTGGAAGAGGAAAATACAAATATAAAAATTTTTAATATAAAATACATTTTATATAACAGGTATTCGCATAGACTCAGAAGTGGCCAATTTATGAAGACATGGATAAAGAGTTGAGTCCATGGAACAAATTAAACTGTTTGCAGCCTTGACGATGGTCTATTACGCAAGAGGTGCATGCTCTGTGACACAATGCCAGCAATCCAAGTTTAAATGAGATGTTGGCAAAATTGCTCACGAGATTGCTCATGTTTTAATACATGCAAACCTTTGATAGATCTGGCCCTTAAGGCCCATTTATGCTCCCTTTCGTACGTAAATGGAGACGTCCGTTTCATCCGTCGCCCTGCGTGGCTGCCTTCATACTTCCATGCATCTTCTGCATTCCCATTGCTCATAAATCAGTCTGCTAGCGGCAGTGCTGCCTGACCCTGTGCTCTGGCGATGTGATGTCGTAAAGTGTATTTTCGGACACATTTGCACAGCCTCTCCTCTCCAGCCATGTCTACAGATGCTCTCTGTTTAGCATCCTCTTTCTCAGGTGCTTTTACTGGGGTATTGACCCTGGCGGTTTCTGTGTTGTTATTTTTCCGGTTCCTGTTCTTCTTCACTGGTTTGTTCCTTTCACTGGCTGCATATCAGCTCCCCAGCTCAACACTGACCCTGCGGTTTCTGGTGGTATTGCTTATGCGTCAAGTGGTGGACCATCAAGCCCCTCGAAAATGCACTCAATTGACCTATGGCTAAGCCCCGCCCCCCCACTCAATTGGAAAAAAAACAATTGGGGGAAGGGGGTATGTGACATCTTGGGGGAAGAAAGTTGTTAAAACGGAGAACAGAGGGGTGATTAGAAAGGGGGAACAAGAAGAGAAAAAAAAAAAAAAAAAAAAAAAAAAAAAAAAAAAAAAAAAAAAAAAGTTGAGAAGAATTAAAAAGGGGGGAAAAAAAGTGAGTGTGAAATTTTAAGAGGGTTCGTGGTGTCCCTTCTTTGTTTTTACTAAAAACTGGTGGGTGGGTGGTGGTGATGAGGAAAAAAATTAACAAAAAAAAAAAAATCAAACAGGGAAGGGGGGGGGGGGGGCGGCGGGTGGGAGGGGAGGGGGGGGGGGGTGTCGATATAAATATAATACACCCACACTATAATACAAGGAAATATGTTATGTGATCTTAACAAATAAAAAAAATTAAGATATTAATAGATGGTAAGCAAAATAAAAAAAAGGTTGGGAGGGAAATTTTATAATATTAAAAAGAAAAGGGGAAAAATTGTGTTTTCAATAATATTGAAGTAAATTTAAAAAAGAATAAATATATTATTCATTTTTAATTCATTTGGTGTGTGGGGGATGTGGCGTGACGTTTAGTTGGGGAAAGGGGGAAAAAGAAAAAGGGAAAAAAAGAAGGGGGTCGGATCCCTAGTATTGGGGATACTTAGAGTAGGAGTTACATGAACCATAATAATAAAAAAAAAAAAAAAAAAAAAAAAAAAAAAAAAAAAAGAAAAAGGAGGAAATAATGAATTGGAATAGAGGGAGAATGAGGGGGAAAGGGGAGGGGGTAGGGGAGGGGGTGGTGGGGGGGCGGGGGGGGCGGGGGGGTCAATTGTGTACGTAACAGACAACGGACAAAACTGTCCGTCCGTCTGCGTATCCGCCTTCTGCGTTGGGCATAAATGGGCCTTTAGACTGAATCTATATTTGATTAGCTTACATTAGCTAGCTAAGATCAGCACCTGTGGTTGTGGTCAGAGATAATTGGCTGGTTCTGGCCATAAATGACCTGAATCTTGCATGTTTCAGGACTCAGAGCTAGCTGCTTTACTTAAGTAAACATGCTGCACAGACTGAGTAGTGGTAGTGTTTCACAGATTGTTTGCACTCCAGAAACCAAATTCCTGTTTGCAGTCAGGTTATGTAGGATAAAAACCTGGAGAATGCTCCGACATGCACTGCAGTAACTATAAAAACCTAGATTACATGCTGCTTCTGATCCCCGCCCACTGCCATGCAGCTTTGTAAGAACTAACATTTTGAAATCTGTCCGATCTGTGGAGGGCATCAGGTTCCCACTTCACACACAACATCCATCTTCAAGGTTTAAAAGTAAAGTCCAGGTAAACATTGATAAGACCACGTAACATCCCACATCAGCAGATATGTAAATATTAACATAGTTTTCTTTCTGGTCTTGTCGGCTCATCTGGTTTTCCTGATCTCATCAGCATACTGGAGGCAGCAACCCTTATCTGGTTGTCCAGCAGTAAAACCAAAGAAGGAACCACAACCTGCTGGATGTCTGCGCAGCTACTTTAATATTCAGCTTCAGTTGCATCAACATTAAGTGACAACATTAAATAGTATGGTGTTAGTACAGGTGAAACTTGTCTAAGTCACACAGCAGTCAGGCTGGACAGGGCGGTCGTCTGACCGTTCGAACCCAGACAGGGCGGCCATCGACTGGGTGACATTCCAACCCTGGACAGGACAGCCATCTGAGCCCGGACACAGCAGCGGTCGTCCGAACCCAGACAGGGCGAGACAGGGCGACCATCCAAACCTGGGCTGGGTGGTGTCCAAGCCCGGACAGGACGGCCATTTGAGCCGGACACAGTGGTCGTCCGAACCCAGACAGGGCGACTGTTCCAACCTGGACAAGACGGTCGTCTGACCATCTGAATCCAGACGGGATGGCCATCGACAGGTTGGTCGTCTGAACACGGACAAGGTGGCAATCGACAGGACGGCCATCAACAGGGCAGTCGTCCAAACCCAGACAGGGCGACCATCCGTGCCCGGAGAGGGCAGCCATCCACAGGGCGGCTGTCTGTGAGGAAGATGAGGAGGACTGCTCAGAGTCTCAGCTCGTTGGCCACTTTGGAAGCAATGTTTTTGAAGGCTATAGATGTGCCAGAGATCCTCTTAAAACGCACGCCGTTGAGTGAGAGGCGGGGCAGTTTGCACACCTCTATCTCCCATTGGACTAAACTGTCTTGACGGGCGTCACCGTGCACGCAGAACAGCAGGTAGCGCTCACGCTGCTCGTAGTCACAGTTGTTGGCGTCCAGAACCCTCCGGATCTCCTTCATCATGTCCGCCGGCTCCATGGACGATGTGGTCTTCATGCTCCAGGTGAAGCGCAGGGACCGAGGTTTCAACTCCCGAGCCTCCTCTTTGGGCTCACCTGAAAAGCTCCTGGAGGAGGGAGACCAGACAAACATCAAACCGTGGGGGGGGGGGTCGGCTAAGATACAAAGAACCAGATGTTCGGCAGCTGTTACTGACCTACGTGCGAACTTGGAGGTGAGCTTGCCGATGAGGGAGGTAGAGTTGCCGCGGGGGGGCGTGGCCAGGGAGGCAGTGGCGTGCTGTGACAGGCTGGGCGACGTGGGCGGCCCGTTGTAGGTGGCCGGCCGACGGTCCCGAAGCTGAGCGCCGTGAAAGGTGGAGCGGCTGGAGGAGCCCCGGGGGAAGCGAGCCCGGTCGGGCGTGGTGCTGCTGCTGGTAACGCTGAAGGCTGAGGGCGATGACGGGGCCTGATGCTGGGAGCTTTGGGGGTGGGGGTGGGACATGTTACCATAGAGACAAGAAATGACCAGCTGGGATGAAGATGAAAAAGCAGACTCCTCACCTCTGATACTCAGCGTTGTCATCGATGGGAGGCAGGCTGGACTTCATGGGATGTCCAGAAGCCGACATGGACTTAACATGACGGGGGCGTGTGGAAGAGGTGGTTGTCCCTGGCGATGGGGAGGGGGATGCAGTCGGTACTTCAGGTAGACTAAAACACAAACAGATCAGGATCTTATTTAGAGAAATACAGCTTGTAAAAACTCCCAGAATGCATCTGACCTGTTGTCCTTCCCGTTGGGAATAGCAGCTGCGTGGCGTTCAGTGCTGTTCCTCTCATAAACATACGTGTGTCTCCGAGTCATGCTCTGTAACACAGACACAGTTAAATGTGACACCAGTGTAAAGCTGTAACACTTCCCCCTGCTGACCACATCCCAACGTTTAAAAAGTCTTTTTTCACAGTCATATTTATTAAAGTTAAAAAAGGGGAAGATGAGAGACAACAGCTCATGTAGGAGCTTATTCCCCCTCAGGGGCGCCTGCAGAGATTTTTTTTGGGGGGGGGGGCGGCTAAAGGGTGGCCAGAGAAAATAGCAGGGTGGCCAAGGGTTATCAAAGGATAACTTATATTTCTTTCAACCTGCACCTTATTTCTAGGGATACACACGTGCATTTACTCACCAGTAGCATTTCTGCATCACTCTGACTTCTTTGGACATTATTTAGGTTATTCGTAGATCTGCGTACATCCATATAACGGCAGTGAAGGGGGCAGAATGAATGGTCCTCTATATAAGGCATTATCTGCAGCAAACTTCCTTGAAGGGGAACTTTAGTTCTTTTTCAATCTGGACCTATTTTCTAGCATGAAATATGTTCATTTACTCACCCAGACAGTTTTGGTGCAACTTGAATTCCTTCAGGAGATATTTAGATCCACTCCAGATCAGTTATGGGGCATCCGCGCTCAGCCTCTAAATAAGGCATTATCTGCCACAAACTGCTTTTTTGTGGTGATTCGTCCTTATTTAGACTTTTTTACTGCGGCAGCTTTGATGACGTCACTACTATGTGACACCATAACAAGTAAATGTCTGTTAATAAGGACGAATCACCACAAAAAAGCTGCTTGGAGCTCACGGGAGCTCGTAACAAAACATTGGTGAAATGAAGGAGTTTGTGGCAGATAATGCCTTATTTAGAGGCTGCATGCGGTTGCACCATCATAAATATCGGACATTCACTGATCTGGAGTGGATCTAAATATCTCCCGATGGAATTCAAGTTGCACCAAAACTGTCTGGGTGAGTAAATGAACGTATTTCATGTTAGAAAATAGGTCCAGATTGAAAAAAACAAAGTCCCCCCTTTAATTTCACCAATACACTGCCAAAACTCAAATCTTATCAAGTATATTTTTCTCATTTCTAGTCAAAATATCTCATCGCACTCAAAATAAGCCAAAAATCACCTAAATAGAAACATTTCAGTGTGACATAGGAAATTGTTTTAAGACAAATCCATCTTAATTCAAGAAAGAAAGAAAAGTTCACTTGTTCCATTGGCAGAATTTTTTTTTTGCTTAATTACTTATTTTAAGAGTGGCCAAGAGTTTTTTGCTTGTAATAAGCAGTTTAGTGTGTGTGTGTTGCAACAACGAAAAAGTGTCTTCACAAAACTTCACCACAATGACCTCACTCACACTGAAAGCTGAAGATGGCCTCAGTTTCCCTCAACTGTAATGTGAACAAACTAAACTGGGGTAGTGTAGTGTTGGGCCAATGAGGACCGGGCTCAGTAGGAGCTGATGTGAAGGGGCATTAGAAACTGGTCTGGGTGGCGCCTTCCTGGACGAATTTGCATAAGAAAGGCCGAGTTAATTCGGCGTGATAGACCTATGGGGGACTACGGCAAAAGAGCAATGTCAGAAAATGGTTTTTATTGATTTTAATGGTTATTTTATTTTCATTAGCTTAAAAAGATGTTGACATTCAATTATAAGCAAAGCATGCTGTACTGTGTTAATAGTACATAAAAGTTTATATAAATGGAAAAATATAAATTTTGCAGGGTGACCAGCTTTTTTGTTCAGGGGGGCCACGGCCACCCCTGAACACCCCTCGGGGGAGTCATTGTTCCTACAGAAAGAATATAGTCCACATCTTTGCTGTCATTGGACGGCCAACAGGAGGCTAAATGTACACTACAAAGCGGGTGTCATGGTGAAGGTGTCTAGTTTACACGACCAACTGCAAAAATCCAGGCTGGGGGTAATGACCAGAGGTGGAAAATCCAAGTGCCAGAAAGTAAAACTTCTGCCATGTTTCTGGATCTGCCTGTACATTTAGAGCAGGTGTTTTCACTAACAAGCTCATCTACCTGCAGAGGAGCTGTGCTGATTTAATTCGGCTGGTTTAGTGATTGGTTGGAACAGCTGCTGGACAGGATGTTTAATTTCTGTACCAGGGATGTCCGCCTCTATTTCCTACACTAAGGAAGCCAACGAATTCCATCAAAACTTGTATTTGATTCAATCAAGGATTAAATTAAGATGAAGACAACTAGAGACCTGAATCCACCTACCCCTGAGGCTGTGGCAGACTTCCTGCGGTCCGGAGCTCCCATGGGTGAGGACGGCTCTTCTTTCTTCCCAGTCTCCACACTGTTAGCATGATGCCTCTTAGTGTGGGAGACAGGTGGGGGGATGGAGGGTGCCACTGGGACACAAAACAGACCACCCAAAAGCTGCTCAAATATGCTGGTCCTCATTGAAATAGTCAGTAGTAATGACGTATATTTACCAGTGTACTATAAGGGAAAGGTGACATCATGGCTGAGTGGACGTGAACTCACCGTGGTCGCTGAAACGCCGCTGCTTCTGCGTGGATGCTGTGCTACGAGTGTGTGCAGGGGACTGACTGGAGCCTTCGATGTCACTAACGGGCCGCGACCTCTGAACCAGGTTGCAGCTGGAGAACGAGTCACTGGAGGCTTCAAACTAGAACACAGACACAGCAAAGGATTCTGGGGAGAAGCTCAGACCGGTCTGAGAGAAAGTCCGCTTTGAAGCTGCGAAACGCTTTTCTATGATGCTGGATAACAGGCACAGATGAAACCAGACTACTGGATTCCTAAAAACCAGGAAGAACGGGAGAATTTATGAACCTCAGCAGATTTTCTCCCCAGCAGCAGATACGTTGCAGTCGCCTCATTGTATTTCTGACCGTCCAGCGCCTTCCTTACTTCCTCCTGAGAAAATCCCATCGTTTCCATCAGCTCTGGTTAGTGAGAAAACACACAGAGAGGAAGTTTTCAGTCTTCAAAAGAAACACTGACGATCACAGAGCCATTTCTACCAAAAAAACTCAAATGGAATGCCACAAGGGTCAAATATCCCAGTATGGGAGTTTGGTTACAAACAAGACAGATAAATAATAGTAGCTTGCACAAGACCCCGAAGAGCTTAAAGTTTAACTTTTTTTTTCCAACCTGGACCTTATTTCTAGGAGTTTATACGTGCATTAAGTCACCGGTAAAGTTTCTGCATCACTTTGACTCCTTGGGAAGATAGTATGTTACGTCGCCCTTCAGTGTATATCCAGCAAAATGGCAGAGACGGGGCGGTCACTATAGAAGACATTATCTGCAGTAAAAACTCCTTCATTTCATCAATGCTTTAAGTACAATGAACGAACGAATGAGTACTGTTGTCCCGCGAGTTCAGAGTTTCGCAAATTGTGTTTTTGTTGTTGTCTGGGTAGCGAGCTGCTCCTCTGCTACTACGGAAGCCCTGAAAATGCCTAGAAAACCCTGATACCTACTGGAAAGCTAAATCTGGACTCACAGGACAAAAGTACTTGTTCGTTCATTCATTCTACTTCAAGTATTGGTGAAAATCAAGGAGTTTTGCTACAGATAATGCCTTCTATAGCAACTACCCCATCTCCGCCATTATACTGGATGTACACCAAAGGGTGACTCAATGTAATATCTTCTGAAGGCCTCAAAGTGATGCAGACATTTTACCAGTGAGTAAATGCACGTATATACTAGAAATAAGGTCCAGGTTGAAAAAAAAAAAGAAAGCTATCCTTTAACTAATAAAAATGATGGTGACCAATCCACACCTCACTCATGTGGGTTCTAAGAACCAAGGAGTCGGGATGTATATTATGATTTTATCTATACCAATACCAATATTGATACTCCTTATCGATGCCAATATTTATCTATGCTCTTATTGATACTATATTGTTTACTCTAAATTATGTTAAAGACATTACAAGATGTTAAAAGATCCAATGGTCAAAAACACTTGTTCAGACAGCATTGAAGAGGCCTGGACTTAAAGGTAGGTGAAGGACAGCTGTGAAAATAAGGGAAGCGTGTCTGTCTTAATCATGACACTGTCATGTAATCGACACTGTCATGATTATTCGACGGTTAGGTAGATGTTCAAAAAGTATCCCACAGAACATCTTTTGGTCTAATAGACGTCTAATGGTCCTTAGATGTCTCAGCTAAAATCAGTGTACCACTGGTCTGAAAATGAAAGGATTTTTTTTAGTCGTCCAAGCTTAGACTAGCTTAGACTAAATCTAAACTACACTATACATTTGTGACAGTAGATGTTCCTGTCACCATGCCTCTGAGTGATGATGTGCCCTGGCTACTTGGCCAAGACGATTTCCCTTTGGCTGAATTGTTAGCACGCATGACTCTCACTCGGGAGTCTGGGCATCAAATCCCACCTGGGCCCTCCTTTGTCCTGCCACACGTTGATCAGTAACTGGCCAAATATTTAAATCCAACTGGCCGTCATTCATACAGCTTATAGTTATTTTTAATTTAATATTTAATAATAATGGATTAAATTCGAACATTTAGATTCGGGCTAAAATATAGACCAGGTGTAGTGGGGTGAATTTCAGTTTAAGCTTAGACGAAATGTCTAATAGACGTCTTTGGCTCCCTGGGATCAGTAACAGTATTGTTTGTCCAGAATCTTAACCCTGGTATTGTTAAGATTAGGAACCAGTAACAAATGATACCAGTACTCGGTATACATTCCTACCAAGGAGGTGAGGCCAGTTTCAAGGATCAAAGTCTGCATAGCTTAAAGCAGCAGGGAACTCACAATGACATCTTTTATGATCCTTGACTGTTTGGGAAAACTAAAGCTGATTTTAGAATTTTAGGATGTTCTTTAATCATCCACTGCCTGGCCTAAAACAAAAGTCACCACCTAGATTTAAAGAATTCGTTGATTTGGACAGAAGTTTTTGAATATACAGTCCGCCTCTCCTAAGCCACCCCTTCTTCCCTCCACCTCCAATGCAGAATAAAGGTCTGAAGGAGGTCCGTTGGACAATCCTGAGGTGCACCCACTAAGGATTGGTTGGGTTTTTGGTTTTTAGAGATTGGAATAAAATTTTATTTTGATTAATGGTGGGTCTGTCTTGTATTTTAGAGTTCAATGACCTCATTCATAGCATTTTACCCTGTTAGAAAAATAGTGTAAAAATGCAACATCGGTGAAGGTTGCTTTAAGCAAACCAAAAGGTAGGAGCCTTCTATTGGCGGATTCCTGCGTGAATGATTATCTTCCAGCTACAAAAAGTTAATTTACCCCAACAGATGCAGCTTTTCAGTTCTCAAACTACTGTGAAGAAACTATGTTAGCCTTTTCCAAAAGGGTCAGATTATTGCCATTAAGCAAAGAAAACATCGAAGGAGATGCAGAAACTACTAAAACTGGGTTCAGAATTGTCCAACACATTAAATACTGGAAGGATAGTGGGGAACCATCGTCCAAGAAGAAATGTGGTCAGAAAAAACACCCTAAATGATGGTAATTGGTTACCATTTAAATGTTTGGTGAAACTAGATGAAGAGAAACAACAGTAGAACTCAGGTCCATGTTTAATTGTGAAAGTAAGAATATTTCCACATGGACAATGTGAAGGGAACACAAGGGATTGGGACTGAACAGCTGTGTAGCCATAAGAAAACCACTTATCGGGGAGGCTAACCAGAAAAAAAGGCTTCAGATTGCTAGGGAACATAAAGATTAGACTCTGGAGCAATGGAAGAAGGTTATGTGGTCTGATGAGTCCAGATGAGTCTAGATATGTCCAATGAAATATCAATGTGACATCTTTTTTTGGGAGGCAGGGGTGGGGGGTTATTCGGAGTTGTTGGTGCCTTGGGTTGGTTGGTTTGCCTTGTTTGGTGGTTTTGGGTTCGCCGGGTTTTCCCGGCACTCAGGTTGGACGGGGTCATGGTGGCGCGGGGGGTGCGCCGCCATGATGGGATATTTTAGCCTATTGGAGTTTGTGTGTGTGAGAAAGGGGGGGTGGGAGAGTTTGTTTGCTGTCAGGTGGTGGTGTTTTGGTCGCGCAGCGTTATTTTTTGGTGAGTTGTTGGTTTGGTTGCGTGCTTAGCCATTGGGGGGTGGGGGTTCGCCCGCTTGTCTTTTCCACAGTCTTTTTGTTTTTTACTTGGTGAATCCTAGGGAGGCGGTTTGTCGGGATTAAGTTTCCGTCGATTTTAATGCCTGCGTTAAATGAAGAAATAAATTTTGCGAAAAATGAGGGTAATAGACAATATGTTGAGAGAAAGCGTATGGAAATAAAAAAGAAAAAGAATTGAACCGAGTTGTTGCGTGGTAAACGACGCTCCATTTGGCCAGAACAAAGCAGCTGATTGGTAAATGATATGTTCACATTTGTAACGGAGAGACAGGATCATCGTGGTGATATTTTGGGCGGTGTGTTGTGTATGACGTGTGTGTGTCGAGATGATGTGGAATTAAATCGTGGTTGATTGTTTGATTTTCTTAGTTACTATATATGATAAGGATGTCTCCATTGATTTTTTTTTATGTTTTTTAAGACGGCAGAGCCAAAATACGCTGACTTAATGAATGAATGAGGAAATGAAGGGAGTGTGATAAAAGTGGGGGAGACAGTGAGAAACTGGTTTCCACTCCTGCTCCCGACAGGTTAGTTTAGAGAGTCTGTTCTGGTAACTGACCGAGGGTGTTACCTCTTCGTGAAAGGCTAGAGTTACTCCTCTTTCCTGGGTTGAGTTACCTACTTTTGGTAGAACTAGAGTTTCGTAAACACTCAGGGTTTTCATTAAACCTGCTTCGTGCAACAGACCCCAGGCAATGCATTATTATTATTATTATTATTATTATTATTATTATTATGGGAGATGAATTACTTTTACAGATATCTGGAAAAATGTAAATGCTGAATTTGGTCTTAGAAGTTCTGATAAATGAGGTGTACGTTGAAAGATGAGGAGGAAAAATCCAGTGCAGACCAGAATTACCAGCAAGCTCGATCCTCTCCCTGCCTCTCTGGTTAAAGCCTCCATCTTCCCCTCTCATAACTGCTGTTGTACATTCTCGTCTCACCTCTGGGATCTCTCAGATCAACTACAGTAACTCTGATTCTTAAAAATCTATAGCTGAATCCAAGGATCATATCTGACCGATGCGTTTGAGGTCATTAAAGTCTTGCTCTGGTTCGGTGTATGGCTTCAGTTCATTTCCATCGTAGCCAGCATTCATCCATCGATCCTTCATGATTTGCTGAGAAACAAGCAGAACAGCAGTGGTGCAGTCAATCATTCAGATCAGATTAATAAGGTGCTCATTTATTCCTTCATTTTCTTAATACAAAACTGCTTCACTGATCTCATCTGGTGATGAAAAATAAACTTTTTGTGAAACCTCCTCAAACTGGACTCTTAAGAATGGTGAAGCAGCTTCAGAAAGCCTTGCAGCTGTTAGTTGGCATTTAGATAAGACACTGATGTTCTTTTAGGGTTGAACTTTGGAGACTGCTGGCTCTGCTTTAGGTGGCGGCTTTACCTGCAAACTGCCTCGTTTCCCCGGGTTCAGGACCAGCAGCTTCTTCAACAGGTTTTCACAGTCGGTCGACATGTAGAAGGGAATCCGGTACTTTCCTCTGAGAACACGTTCTCTTAGTTCCTGCGCACACATGCACACTGTTTTACATTGGAGAGACAAAACCTCTGCAACAGCAACACCTGCTTAGTTTAAAAAAGGACATGTGAGATAAACAATGTGAGCATGTTTGCGCAGGTGTGTTTCCTTGTTACTGAGAAGGATCAAATATCAAATAAATACGGCACTGTTCCAGATTATTCTGAATGTAGGGTGTCAGTTAATGAAACATTATGTTCTAGTTTTTCTGCTTGTGTTGTTTCTCCTGTCTGATTAGATGATTAACAATCTCAGACAGGTTAGATTCTTAGTTTCCAGTTGAGCTTATTGAGACAGTCCCTGGTCTCATGCAGTCTGGGGGCACAGAAGTATATTCCTGTAAATAAAGAGAATAAAATAGTTCAAACCCTCCCTGGGCTGCCACCTTATCGTGTTCAGAGGTTATGAATCCCATTGATTTTAAGATCTATGCTATCTGGGACTTCATGGCCCTAGTAGAGTCACCCCCGGCAAACAGGTCTCCAGGTGAGGGACCAGATAAATTAATAAAAACTGGAACTAATAATAACTATGATGAATAGCAATATTGGACTCGAGTTTCCCTTCCCAGGAACTTTTGACCATTCTTCCAGAAGCGCATTTGTGAGGTCACACTGATGTTGGACCAGAAGGCCTGGCTCTCAGTCTCCGCTCTAATTTTTTTTTTTTTTTTTTTTTAATATTTTATGATCCCCGGGGGGGAAAAAGGGACTTGTATTTCCATCACTCTTTAATTAGTAAAAGAGAGGAGGGGGGTGCTACAAAAGGCGGGGGGGGGGGGGGGGGGGGGAGCTGGCGGGGGGACGTGGTGTCCCCCCACCCGGCAGCCCATGCGCCGCACCCCCTAATTCATCCCAAAGATGTTCTGTGGGGTTGAGGTCCGGACTCTGTGCAGGCCAGTCCAGTTCCTCCACACCAGACTCTGCATCCAGGTCTTTATGGACCTGCTTTGTGGA
Source organism: Atherinomorus stipes (assembly GCA_023101725.1). Taxonomy (NCBI): domain Eukaryota; kingdom Metazoa; phylum Chordata; class Actinopteri; order Atheriniformes; family Atherinidae; genus Atherinomorus; species Atherinomorus stipes. The sequence continues at coordinate 28,960 of JALJCO010006733.1, forward strand.
CTGGTGGACAGTCATGTTGGAAGAGGAAGGGGCCAGCTCCAAACTGGTCCCACAAAGTTGGGAGCATGGAATTGTCCAGAATGTCTTGATATGCTGAAGCATTCAGAGTTCCTTTTACTGGAACTAAGGGGCGAAGCCCAGCTCCTGAAAAACAACCCCACACTATAATCCCCCTCCACCAAACTTTACCCTTGGCACAATGCAGTCAGACAAGAACCATTGTCCTTGCAACCGCTAAACCCTTCATCAGACTCTTTCATCAGATTGCCAGATGGAGAACCGTGATTTGTCACTCCAGAGAACGCCTCCACTGCTCTAGAGTCCAGTGGGGGCTGCTCACCACTGCCTCCCACACTTTCCATTGCACTTGGTGATGTATGGATGGAAGCAGCTGATCACCATGGAAACCCATTCCATGAAGCTCTCTGCGCACTGTGCTTGAGATGATCTGAAGGCCACATGAAGTTTGGAGGTCTGTAGTGATTTGACTCTGCAGAAAGTTGCCGACCTTTGCACTATGTGCTTCAGCATCCACTGACCCCGCTCCATCAGTTTATGTGGCCGACCACTTCGTGGCTGAGTTGCTGTCGTTCCCAAACACTTCCATTTTCTTATAATCCAGCTGACAGTTGACGGTGGAATATTTAGGAGGAAATTTCACCACTGGATTTGTTGCACAGGTGGCATCCTATCACAGTTCCACGCTGGAATTCACTGATGTTTGTAGTACCAGTTTGCATGCGTAGGTGCTTCATTTATACACCTGTGGCCATGGAAGTGGTTGGAACAACTGATTCCCATAATTTGGATGGGTGAGTAAATACTTTTGGCCATATAGTGTACCTGTCAACAGGTATAGAAGTCTTTTTGAACATTACAGAAAACACCTGAGTGCAGTGATTGCCTCAAAGTTATAGTTCATGAGCCCCATTATGCTTGTTTACTTTTTTATTTTTTGGGTTTTTTTTATATTTCTTGAATCACAATTCAAAATCAATGTCATGATTTTAATAGAATTTTTATCCATTATTACTTTAGTCAATTTCAACTTATTTCCCTGACAGCTTATTCTTTTTCCTTCTTTAATTGGAAGGTATGAATAATTTTGAGGACGACTGTAGATTACAATCAGGTTTTGGTTAGGGTTAGGGCAGGGGTTAGGTTTAGGCAATGAGTTGTGATGGGTAGAGTTAGGGTTAGGTTGCACTGTATCCCTTTTCCCGTCGTTACCACGTCCCCGTTTCCCTGATACCTCTTCTGATTTCTGTCCCTGGATATATTTCTGAACTTTTCATTAACTAGCTTGTTGATGCTACTTTGCTACGTTGGTGAGCAGTTGCTGCTGTCGTCTTCCTCTGCTGCTGCTCAAAGCACAGTCTCTGCAGCAGGCCGTGTTACTCCCCTTTTGCATGCCATGGATAAGATTTTATGGGTGTGAGCAGGTTGCAGGTGAGAATATGAATTTCTTTTCATTTCTGTGGTCTTTACAAGTGTTCACTGAGGTTGACATGGTGAAGCTTAATGCTGCGCGTCACCGTCTCTCAGCAGTGAGGGAGATTTTTCTGTGCAGCTAAAACCAGAGTGGATATCTTTTTTTGTGTGTGTGGGGGCCTCTCCGAGTCTGAAACATTGGGTCTCCTCCTTGGACCAGTTTAGTTTAGTTTTTAATCTATTGCTCTGCTGGCTTGAAACACTCATGTGTTGTTCTGGTAACCCCGCCCCCGACGCAAGCTGTGAATCGGTTCTTCAATCTGGCCCAGCAATGAAGTGGTGCCAAGTCTCGAACCAGTTTTGGGAGCCAGGAGCCGGTGCTTAGGCGGTGGAAAGCCAAGGAACCGTTTTTTTCCTCAGGCTCCTGCTCCGAACCAGCTCTCAAATCGGCTCAGTGGAAAAGGGGCCTAAAAGGTTCCTAATGCTGCTATTATAACTGGATGCTACCAGCTAGCTACACTGAAGACTGCTAGCAACATGCAGGGCATCGCTATTGTATGAACCAGCTGATTATTGATAAACCAGTCTGCATTTATTCTTAAAACCAACCGTTTTAATTAGTCTGAAAGTTAAAAAACAGTCTGTTGTTATGGACACAGTTGGTTGTTTAAATAAAATTAACAGAGCTCGGACACACTGAATGCAACAGCTGTGGAGAAACACAACAAAGAGTTCATTTCATTAAGTTCAGAAGTTACTGTGTTCATAAATTTATATGACTGAAAGGTGTTTCAATAATTCAGTCTGCTGCGGTCTGACCTTCAGGTTCTGTCCATCAAAGGGCAGCGATCCACTGACCAGCGTGTACAGAATCACTCCCAGGCTCCAGACGTCAACCTCCGGCCCGTCGTACTTCTTCCCCTGCAGGGTTACACAACTACATTACCCAGAAGTCTTCAGTCTACAGTTTTATTCCTTAAAGAACACTATTGATTTCTTTACATACAGTATAATTTCCATCTGAATCACAGTAGAGTTAACATTGCAGCTTATTTTACTGTTCGTTCTGCAATTAGTCTTTCACCTAATGGTGAATTTATTTAGCAATACTCTTAAAAAAGTAAAACAAGTTAATCTAATTTGATCTCCGTCATGAAAATCCTTCTTTCCTTTTCTGAGCAAAATGAACTAGAAAATGGTGTATTGATTAGATTTTCTCTCATCTTTCTGCAACAGCCTCGGTGATGGCCATCCTCAGGTTTCAGGACTTATTCTGAAAGGTGGTTTTGTCGTGACTAGTTCAGCTGTTTCAGTGGGTGTGTTTGAAGGAAAAAATATAGGGAGGAGTTTACCTGGAAAAGCTCTGGGGCAGCGTAAGGCGGAGAGCCGCAGAACGTGTCCAACTTACTACCCAACGTGAACTCGTTGCTGAAGCCAAAATCTGCTATTTTAATGTTCATGTCGGCATCCAGCAGGAGGTTCTCTGCCTGAGGAGGAAGATTCTGATGTTACCTCTGACAGACAGCAGAAAAATTTGTTTCACTCGGACATTGCCAAAATGACTTCATTCTCCTCCTCAGATGGCTCCATCTAATCAGTCTACATAAACTCATGACTTCTACATTATTCCATCAGATATTCCATCATTGACTTTGAATGTCAGTGATGTAAACTTTTAGATCACAAATTTCCTTTATATGATATAAATTTTCTCTAACAAAAAGATATGCCCTCGGTAGCATACCAGAGTACCAGCTGCATCATCTTTTCCCATTGATCACTGAGGCACACCCTGTAATTACAATGTGTGTATTAAGTTTCTATCTATTTATTCTACAATAGTTGCATTTACATGGACAAATAATTCATATATCCGAAATCTTTTCAATCAGAGATTCCTGCTGAGGTGTTTACATAGACGCAGTAAAAAGTGATCCAATCAATTGTATAAACTTGATGGACAGATTTAATAAAATGTTTTCGACATGTGCAATGCCTTCTAGTTCGGAAAAAGTGGGAGTTCTTTTTTTTTTTTCAAATTTATAATCTTTTGACCATCAAAATGCTCAATAATCCTTAAATCTTTCCATTTCAAACAAAAACATTGCATCAGCCACAGTCCAATTCTGGTTTGCTTCTGCCGTCCTCCCTGAATCTGCTACGTCAAGCAACCACCACGTGGTTTGAGAGGAGACAACATACCACAGAAACCATTGGAATGAGTGTTTTCATGCCCATTTTTTTCCTGCTGATCTGATCGTAAAATGGTTTAAGCCAACCCTCTCTATCAGATTGAAAATTCTTTCAGATTGAAGCCGAGCTGACATGTTTACATGACGCATTTCTATTCTGATTGGCGTTCGATCGAAATACTGCTCCTTGTAAATTCAGCTAATGAGTGGCGGTGTATTGGATGACTCCCTGAGATCCACTTAAGTGACTGATTTGACAACAGATCCTCACCCTCCTAGAAAACAGCCTTTAAACAGGTGTCCACAGTGGACACTATTCAAGAAAGCCTAAGATTTCTATGTTCTTATCCATTCTCCTGTAGTTTTTCAGCCCCAATTTAAAAATATTGCAATGCTGTGCAGAATGAAGCCATAATGCTGTTATGGTTTGGATATCTTCAGTCGTGTTTGGTCCCTGCTGTAAATGTTTGTTTCTTTTCTCTTCCAGGCAGAGTAGCAGCCCTGGGTAACTCAGCACACCTGTAATTAATCTCTCAATCACACCCTGCAGTATTTAAGGACAGGCTTGACAGGCTATCAGTGCCACATGGTCTGTTTACTGTCATCCTGTGTAGCTAAGTGCTTTCCCGGGACCGCTGCCTACATTGTTCTGTATCCTTGGGTTTTGGATCTTCTTTTGCTCTGAGCAATAAGCTATTTCTTGTTACAAGTTCTTGTCAAGTGTATTTTCTGAGTTGGCATTTTTTTTGGTCTTGATCACCATTAACCATTTAAAGTGCTGTGATCATTAAAGCTCATAAACATTTAATTCGTAATAGAGAAGAAACGTGAAGTGTCAGAAGTGAGACATTTCATTTTTAATTTGATGAAACAGTTGAAACGATGTTGGAAAACTAAGTGATACTAAAATGAAATAGCACCAGGAACATGTTGCAGGAATAAGCATGTGTGTCCAGATATGACATGTTTTGAAGCAGAAATCGGGTGCAGAGCTGTAATGTAGAACGAAACAGATTTAATAAATCCACACAGAAAGACAGATAAAGAGAGCGAGCTGGCACTTTATCTACCTTGAGGTCACGGTGAACAATCCTCTTCTGGTGACAGTACTCCACTGCTGATACGATCTGACAGAAACACAGACACATACAGGAGAATGATTAGAGAGCAGGTGGCATCACGTCCAGGCTGTAGAGTCAGCTGTTTGTAGACACAGAAAACAAAGAGACGCAATTTTCTAGTTCAGACACAAAGTTTGACCTCAAGGTGGCAGCAGAGCACCCAAGAAAATCATTTCACATGCTCCTCAGCTGAGGGAGTGGAGACATTACAGGTGCGAACACAGGGCTTTAGAGATACCAGGGTTCTTACTTAGGGCTTTAGAGATACCAGGGTGCATACCCAGGGCTTTAGCAATACCAGGCTTTGCACCGTACCCTAAAATTTAGAGATACCAGGGTCTGTACCCGGGTTTTAGAGATACCATGGTCTGTACCCAGGGCTTTAAAGATACCAGGGTCCGTACTCGGAGCTTTAAAGATACCAGGGTCCATACCCAGGGCTTTAGAGATACCATGGTCTGTACCCAGGGCTTTAGCAATACCAGGATTTGCACCGTACCCTGAATTTAGAGATACCAGGGTCTGTACCCAGGGCTTTAAAGATACCAGGGTCCTTACTTAGGGCTTTAGAGATACCAGGGTCTGTACCCAGGGCTTTAAAGATACCAGGGTCCGTACTCGGGGCTTTAAAGATACCAGGGTCCATACCCAGGGCTTTAGAGAAACCAGGATTTGCACCCAGGGCTTTAGAGATAACGGACTCCGTACCAAGGCCTTTAGAGATACCAGGGTGCATCCCCTGGGCCTTAAAGATACCAGGGTGCATACCCTGGGCTTTAGAGATACCAGGCTTCGCACCCAGGGCTTTAGACATACTGACTCCGTACCCAGGGCATTAGAGATAACCGAATCCGTACCAAGGGCTTTAGAGATACCAGTGTCTGCACCCAAGGCTTCAGGGATAC
>JALJCO010006734.1:0-107439 GCA_023101725.1 Atherinomorus stipes
TGGAGACTTTTTTCCTTTCGGATTGAAATCATTCTGATTGAGGATTTCAGGGCAGCTGTTTACATGGGAACTAATACATTCGGATCTGGCGTGTACATGCGCCAATATTCATTCAGAATAATCCTGCCTGACATGCGCAGAATGATGTAAATCACGTTATTTATTAAAGACGGAGGTCTACAAACAGCTGATCGTCACAGTCGTTGTGGCTTCTGCAGGACGTTAATGAAGCAGCAGCTGATCCTCATGAGCTCCTACTGGAAACAACAAAGAGGAAAAGCTGTAGAGACAGAGTTTGAGTTAAAAACAAACTTTCTCGCTGTCCAGGGAATTACATCGTTCACAGCCATCTGTCAAAGTGAGGAAACGTCTCTTGTTTCACGTTGATGTCTCGTCGAAGCATGCGCTGTAAGAGCGCAACCTCACAACTTTCCGATTCAGCGTTTACATGATACCCCGTTCGGTTTGGGGAAAGGAATATTCTACCCCTGTGAAACCGAAACAAAATTCATTCGGTTCGGTGCTTTTCATTCGGAAAGAGGAGTTTACATGGATCATTTTCATTCCGAAAGAGCTTTTAAACCGAAAGCAATCGGTCTATTTGGGTCCATGTAAACGCAGCTAGTGAGAGGTGAAACCGATCAAACAGGACCAGGTTCTGTCTGCGGTGGATGCAGGACTCCAGGACCAGAATCTGTTTCTTCCAGCCCGGTTGCTGCAGAGAGCCAAAGTGAAATGAGCCCAGAACCTCCACAGCAGTAAAGCAGGTTGTGGAAGAAGACCTGTCCTGTGTTCCCTGCAGAGCTCCCGTCCCGTTGTGACATGCTAGGCGCTAACTACGTAACGACCAGTAATAGAAAAAAATCCATGAGGGACTTCATGATCTGAATGTCCAACCATGGACACATGATGCCCCTGAACTCCAGGACATCTCGTTTCTTTATCCTTTAGCTTTATCCAGATGCAAACGTAAACACGATTCACCGCGATCTGTTCCAGCCTTTTCATGACTAAACTGCTACTTCCTGTGAGCACACAACACCGGCAGTTCCGCCCATCACTGCCGCCTTCCATCCACCAGTGTGACGTACAGACGCGTGGAGACGTAGCCATAGCCTGTCATAGGTTGTCAGCTGCATCACTCCACAACCCCCGCCCCTAAATTTGAATATTAGGATGCGAAATAAAGAAACGCAAAAAGAAGCAGCACAAAGTCTTGGTGCAAAATAAAAGCCTCCCAAAATACGTGTGAGCACAAAATAAAAGTTTCACTATATAAATAACTTAATATATAAATAAATGAATAACAAAATAGGTAACTTAATAAATCGATAAATAACTAAATAAATAACTAAATAAATAACTTAATGAATAACTAAATAAATAACTTGATATATGAATAAATAAATAAATAAATGACTTAACAAAACTAAATAGATAAATATAAGCCTGAATAAATAACTTTATAAATAAATAAATAAATAACGTAATAACTAAATAAATGAATAACTAACCTAATAGATAAATATATAACTTAATAAATAAATATATAACTAAACATATAACTGACTAAATAAATAAATATGGAAACAATTATTTTGTGCATTTTATATATATTTATATTGTGGAACACTTATTTATTTTGGTATTTATTTAATTATGAATAAAATGGCATTCCATAGAAAAGTGAGAGAAATGAGAAAAGTTGTTTATGGAGACAATATAAATTCAGTAAAAAAGAAAAAAAAACAACTCCAAAAGGTCAGTGCAAAGTAGCTTTATAGCAACAATCTTGTTCAAGGTCAATGAAGCTCTTTATGATACTTCAGCATCCTTGGCTGTGGACACATTTACATGCATCCACATGGTCATCAACCCTCCCCCACCCTGGGGTCACCCTACGTTGACCATCTCTGAGTTTATCTGCTGGTTTGCTACTTCCTGTTGTCACCGTGGCTTCTTTTAAAGCAGAAATCAAAGATGCTCTGAAACAATCTGAATCGTCCCTCTGTCTCCTGGATAGGTTAAAACAAATAAAGGAGTCACCTTTCATATTATTCTAAATGATCCCACCCTGTCAGCTTGTTAAAACAGAGATTTTAATGATGCACCGCTGATCAATAAGGCGTCACCTTGGCAAGACAAGGTCAGGGGATGCCAGAATCTGTGACCACAGAAATCAAACTGGAGGTCACTGCAGGCCACTGTGGCTTTTTATCAATTAAAGGCAATATTTTGAATCTCAGGACATGATTGTTATTGGACTTGCTGCCTGCATGTGATGCGAACTGACACGTCCATTTTTATCAAGGTCACCTTGCTAGTACCATGTTGGACCTCCATTTTCCTTCAGAACTGCTGGAACCCTTAAAACTATCTCCACAGAAGATGTCCAGCACCTTCAGGGCCATCTTATATCATATCAGGAATGGTAGTCAAGAACAGAAGTCTTTGTGCCCCCGACAGATTTCTGGAGAATCTTGGCCCACTTGCCATCTTTATCAAGACCTCATTGAGGAACCTCGGGGTAACTCTTGACCCTGCACTGACTTTGGATGCTTGTCTTAAATTGCTGGATTGTTATTGTTTTTGTCATTTGAAAATATGGCCAAGCTGAGTCACGTTGGAATTAATTATTCCGAATTAAATAATTCGAAATTAAATTACTCTCCTTTGTGTTTACATAGAAATAATGATTCGGAATTAAGATTTACATGGAAAACACGTTTATCTAATTCCCCTTAGATCTTTTCTTTTTTTTTTTTAAAATTTAATATCTTTATTCGGTTAACAAAAGCAAATATGAAAAAAATCACAGATAAAAAAGTAAAAGAATACCAAAAGGGTGTAGGCAGAAGCTAAAGCTTAAATAGTGCCTACCCACTTGGGAATGGTTCTGATTGGACAGGAGGCAGGCATTCATGTCTGCCTGGAAGTACACAGATGCCAGTTCCTGCTTCTTTTCATTTCGACTACGACATGAAAACCACATAACACAGATTTTCACTGTTTTTGATTGTAGTTTTGTAGCAGCAGCTCATCACTAACATACTAATTCATTTCTGCCCACTGGCACGAGAACGTTTGTTTTACATGCGCTTCAACAAGCGCCATTACAACAGAACAAGGAAAGGAGCATGCTCAGAATGACAGGAATTAGCTCGGAGCGGAACAAAGATCAACATGCGAGTTTGATGTCTGTCTGAAAAGAACTAAAATAATGATGTTCTAAAGGCCTTTTCACCCCGGGATCAATGCGAATAAATGGCACAAAATTGCGAATATCGGAGGAGAAATATCGACACATTTGTCCCTGCTCCGATGCGAAATTACAAAAATGCAAGAACAAACTGGCTTTTGTTCCAGAGGAACGTGAGCTCATGCAGCAGTGACGGAGGGAGAGTTAATAATTAAAATGACATGAAAAATGCAAGTTTGTTTTCAGGTTAAAAGATGGGCCAGTGTAGTAAATGTAATAGTTATTACACTACTAGGGTCAGAATTCCTAAAGTGGGGAATTCCTGATATATTTGCTTCCTTGTCTTAACAAAGTGAGGCAGTAAACGCTGTGCATTTAGTAAATATGACAAAAATAAAACGAAAATGTTCAACACCAAAACCTTCTGTCTACATACATGCGGATAGGAGGTTTTTATCTAGCAACAGTTATGCTAACAAACACGCTTTCTTTTTATTAAATAATGTTCATTTACAGTGCTAAATTACAGTCATGTTGAAATTAAAGTATTGGCTTTCCTCTTCGCTGTTCCTCCTGCAGCTCAGGGTGGAGGACTGAATCAAAGACAAGGTTTGATCCAGTTCTTTGGTTTCTTTAACCAGATGATTATTTTTTTTTTTATGAATTGTTATAAATGAACACAGTTAGAAACTGGACTAATGAGACTTGTATAATGGATTTGTTTTGCATGTGATCTGTCTCCCAGTGGTCCTGTGGATGCTCCTCACAGATGAAAATTTTCTCTTTCATGTCCAAATTTACTTCAATGAGCTACATTCTCTCCAAAAAGTAATCCAGGGATTCACTTGCCAAAACAAGCCACCGCATCCTGGATCTGGCCCCGCTAGTTGCTGTCCTTCCATCCAGGTCCTCTGTGCTGGATTATCTGGTGAAAACTGGATTAATTCAGTCACACATTGTGGAATGCATTTTTCCACTCAGCGTGGAATGTCACACCCAGCATTTCTAATAATGCTGCTTCCTGTGATGAAACTGGTATGAATATCAGCCATCGTGGCTGGCTCCACCAGCCGGTGGGACTGTCACATGGTCAACATGGAAACAGGTAAAACAACACATTCAACCCTGTTTTACATATGAACAAAGTCCTGCTGGTTTTATCCAGCTGCACTAATGCAACCCGATCCCATCAGAGATGCAACTGTCCACTGATAACAAGCTGGATGCTCCCGACCCTCTTTAGTCTGCAGGACACGGCCTCCATGCTTTCCACAAACACCTTCACATCTTCATCATCTGACCACAGAACAGTTTCCACTTTGCCTCAGAGCATTTAAATGAGCGTTGGTCCAGAGAAGACGGATGGTGGTGTTTCTGGATCCTGTTCACATATGGCTTCTTCTCTGCATGACAGAGCTTTAACCTGCATTTGTGGATTTCAGGGTGAACTGTGTCAACAAGTCCCCCAAACTCAGATGTACTGCAGGGTCGTTTGGGGCTTTACGTTTTCACTAAAAGCAACCTCTAGCGGGGGTCACATGACTGCAGAGTTTCTCTCTGGCGTGACCCAACAGAAACATGGCGGATATCCCTTCAGTCTCCGGTAAAAGTTTATATTTTTAAAGATAGATTGCGGCTTTAGCTTTGTTTGATAACTTTTCTAGCGACAAATACAGTCTGTGTCCCAATCAGAGGTTTGCACAATTCTTAGTGCAGATTCATCAGCCGCATACATCACAGCTGCGCGTCAAGTGCTGTCCCAGTTCAGAAACGTACGAAGGAGCCTCCGAATCCAGCCTTCAAACCATAGACCGTTAAGAGAAAGGGACGAACTCCTTTGTTACGTCACCCGTTGGTTTCTGAAGAGCTAAAAGTGAAGCCAGTTGGGCGTGTCCCACCGTCACCATCTTGCTGTGTCACGTGTGTCGTCACTCCCGGAAAATACTAAAATGGGCACAGCGCGGCCGCGGGGCAAATGATTGACAGCTGACGTACTCTGGGATAAAAGCTAACCGAGCTAAGTCAAAACTAACAGGAGCTAACGAAGATTAGCCCCCTAAGTGGCGGGATTAAGGTAAGACACACTTAGACTTGCTATTTGCTGACTAAAAACAGCCGTTGTGCGACTCTGCTACAAACTGAGACCTTACTGAGAGCTAATGTGGCAGTTGACGGTCCTGTCACTATGCCTCTGACTGATCATGTGCCCTGGCTACTTGGCCACAGGGATGTCCCTTTGGCTGACTGGTCAGCGTGCATGACTTTCACCCAGGAGTCTGGGGATCAAATCCCACCCGGGCCCTCTGTTGCATACCCTGCCACACTAACAAGGAGCTAACTAGGAGCCTCCGGTCGGCAGGCCGGGCTTCCGGTCTGCTGCATGTCAATCATAAGGACACGCCTTTAATTATGTGTAATTTGAAGAATAAATAACATCTAAATGAATGAGTTAAAAAAAAAAATCCCCCCCCCCTCACAGTTGACATGAAGGTAAACTTGACCTATTAAACCTCAAATGATTTTTTTAACCAGGCTGTAAACCTGTTTATTTCTGCTGTGAATTTGGCCTTTTTAACATGGGGGTCTATGGGGATTTGCTCACTCTTGCAGCCAGCCCCTAGCGGATGAAGGGAGAACTACAAAAAATGACTTCTTCCGGGTAGTGTCATAGTTGGCCACCGGAGGTTGCCGCTTGCTTCAAACCCACGCTTGGTTTGGCCTGAAACGAAGGCTGCTGGTGGTGTATCCTTTGCGGCTTCGCCTGTCCCAGAATTCAATGCACACAAGAAACCAGGAAATGAGCAAAAGAGTGTAATATTTGTATATATTTGTGGATTTTAAGTGTTAAATGAAGTGTTTACCAGCCAGAAACAACAGATAGCTTCAGAGGAAAATGATAAAAATATGTGTTGAAGTTTAAAATGAGAGATTTTTCCTCACAAAATAAATTTGTTTGACATTAACAAAAAAGAGAACTAACTCAGTCGGTGTTAATGGTCAGGTGATGGCAGATAAAGGGAAAAAAATAAATACCCAGCTACATTTAGTTTTTACAACGTATCTGAAGCGCACTTGATAGCTGTAGAATCTTTGGTTGCTAGGCGACAGAACAAGAGCACTATGGGAAATTCTAAAGGCTAGGCTGTCCAATAAAGGTTCAGCTGCTTCGGAGTGCACAGAATTCGTACCCTACGTAGTCCGGGCACTTGCTAGTGTACAGACCCCAAAATGGGACAGACCTATAGACTTTATTTTCATAACATCCATTCGGTTTGTGTAGACCAGGAGTCCCGAAGTCCGGTCCTCAAGAGCTACTGTCCTGCAATCTTTAGAACTTACCCTCTCCAACACACCTGAGTCAAATGGCTAATTACCTGATGAACATGTCGTTCAGTTCTGCAGAGGCCTGCTTAACGGGCCATTCATTTGATTCAGGTGTGTTGGAGAAGGGATGCAACCAAGATGTGCAGGACAGTAGTTCTCGAGGACTGGACTTGGGCAACTTGATGTAGACGATGCATATTTTTTTCATTTTGACATACATTCTTTCATGCTCTTTGGTTGTTGCTACGGTGGTTGCTAAGGACGCGATCAACAATAAACAGGAAGGAAGAGATGAACACATTGTGGTGCTAACATCACTGCGCTGGCTAGCAATAACTTTATCATATGGTAATCAAGTGTTTAGTTTTTTTAGGCATGCGTACAAGCGACCCTATAGTACGTCTGATTTGGAGGATAGTCTGACTCATTCACAGACAGTGATTTCTGGGAGTCGTCCTGAGTCCTGTTGCTGCCATCAGATTCCAAATAGGCTTGTTACGATGTGCTTCTGTTGTCATGGTGCTCTCGTGGAGAGGAGGCAGAGTAATACGGAGATACCAGGAAACATTCCCCCATAAACTCAGCAGTAACCTGCAGACACGCGTCTCTCCACACACTCATGTTGGAGTAAAAAAAGAGTTGCTGTGTTCTGTTGAACGCGGCTGCACGTCAGGCTTGAAGAAGTTCATATTGAGCCTCTGCTGATCTATGCAGGACATACGGCGGTGACGGCTTCATCAACCTGACACAGACGCTGATGCGTATGAATAGAGTTTAAGAAGAAAACAGCATCATATTCCAGCAACAAGTTTCCCTGAATTATTTACTTCACCCATGACCCGAATTCAGTTAATAGTTAATACTAAAGATATATTACACTAGTTCTGCACGTTAGATCTGTCTTCGTCTGACCTGAGCGGTACAGAAACGGTGATGATGATGATGATGATGATGATGAAGGCCCGATTGCAAACCCGAGTCCGCAGCCGAACACTCGCGCACAACGGGAAGATTTATAAACTGGAATCATCACAAACACGTCCCTCAGAGATAAAAGACACGGACATGATGAGAAACGTTCATTAGAAACTTCGTGTTTCTTCGTGGTGGCTGGAAGCCGTTATAACCTCCTGAGGAGGAGACGGAGCTGCAGGGAGATTTTCTGCCAGTTCGGTCGGCACATTCCTGCAGAAATATAATCATCCACAAGCTTTTCAGTGGGAAGGACAAAACGATTGCTGTTGTCCTTCGTTCACCAGGTACAGAGCAGTTCTGATGCGAACGGGACGCCATGATGTCGGTTTGCTGTCATAGATCTCGGAGGGAGGGACTGAAGAGTATAGTTTGGGGGAGGGGGGTAACTGGCTGGAAGTCAATGGCGTCACAAGCTGCACAAGGAGTAAAATACACCGAACTGCCAATCAGCCCATTTGTGAATGCTAACTTTGCCATGTAGGCAGACACACCCAGGGAAAAAGGAAACGTGGATCCATAATTTAACCCCTTCTGGTACATAGGCAGGCTGGGGAAACTAAAATATATGATCAAAAACCTTAAAAAAACGCAAATTTCATGCCAGGGGCACTTTAAGAAATATGAAGAATTCAGGAACATCATCCAGGCCAAAAGCAACATAGTCGGCGCAGCAACAGCAGGAAGGAATGCTGGCAGAAAATTGCTGACTCTGTTAATGCATAAGTCCGTGTGATTGTCCAATCATGGAGCAATAAAGAACTCTGATCAGTTATGCCCCTTTCAGACTTGCACTGGTAAGCGGTAATACTGCAGACTCTGTCCTTTATAACGCTGCATTCAGACAAGCGTACCGCTGTTTTACCTCGGAGATGTAGCAGACATGTACTGGTTGGTGTCCATGTCATAAGAGCGGAAATGTTGCGGCACGTCGTTTTGGCTGAACGCACAAGAAAATGTTCCGGACAGAGTTGAAGGGAGAACGGGGCTGTGCTGACTTATCCGCAACATTCCTGATGTCTGAAAGCACCCGGGACACGATAAGTCCTCAAGGAAGTGGCATGTTTGAAAAGACAAGTCCGTTTAAAGAGCGGATGGACTTTACTGCTCATGTTCTGTAATGCAAGTGTGAAAGCGGCTTTAGTGTTACTTCATCACACTACAGCGCTTCCTCTGTGTATTTCCTTCTCATACTGTCCATAGAGATGTTTCCAGGCTCATGTGGTACACGTGTTGTAACTCGTCACTGTGACAGCATGGGTGGGTGTGGCTCCATAAATTCATGTTTTCTGCATGTATGACCTCTTAACCACATTATTTCAGATGCAACCCCAGTGGCGCAAGACGACCACAGGAAAAAGTAAAGAACAAATATAGAAATATAATCTAAACCGGTCGGTGACGAGGTTCTATGTCACCACACTCTTTAGTATGAACGGAACTTAATAGAATTTTTCTGCAGCACACAGGAAAAAGCGGGTACTACAAAGACAGCGGGCACTGATTCAGGGACCCGCCACTCTATGGAAAGCTGCACATGTGTTTTTGCCTACGTTTTCAGCATCACCAACGATGTGCATGAAACTATCTGTGAATGAATGAATGAATGAATGAATGAGGTTTTACTGAGTGGGATTTGAACACCATGAGCATAATTTGGCTACAAAAATTAAGCTATTCAGCTACATCAGTACAGCACTAATATTTGTTTTCACTCGAGGTGAAGCGTTGGTCTACAGCAAAATGAATTTAATGAGTCTATTAACATTAATAAAACCTCAGTGCGATGCAGAGCATCTGTGTTGTTGTCAGTGCGGCTGTGATGTGTTACATTTGTGATGTACGGCTCCAACAGTTGACAGATGCAATGCAGTCCAGCAGAGGAAAACCTCCATCTTTCATATAAAGAGTCATCTGGCAAACCAAAAGGGTTGCACCATCTCTGAATATTCTCTCTCTTCTAAGAACTCCTCTCATGATCTGCGCACCAGCGTCGACAGGATCTTCTAAAAGCGGGCAGGCCATTTTCTAACAGCGCTGATTGGTCAGGGGGTGGTGCTTTTATACTCTATACCTGGTCCAGACCGGGTTAGGCGCTCAGCATAAGTTACGGGAGATAAAACCCGATCAGAAGTGAACCAGGACGGAAAACCCAGGGTTAACCCTGAGTTACCTCGATAAGAGAAAATCCCGCTTCGTGGTAAACTACACAGGCGCCTGATGTGTAGTTTATGTTCTGTTGAGAAGAAAATAAGTGTGATCAGACACTGAGTGATGTGATGAGGAGTAACTGGCTCTTCACCAGTTAGCCGAGCAGAGACCCTGCAGCCAGCTGGGCTGGAGACCTCCATGGTGGAACCAGATGTGCAGGGAAGAGATTTACGATGCTGCTCCGAAGCTTCTATTGTGATGTTGTGGTGGTCGTTACTTGTTGTGATGTCACAGTGTTGTTCACCATATGCCTCTCCCCGGAGACGCCGGGCTCTCCACTGATTAGCTGAACAGCTTGTAGCCCAACAGGCCATGATGCTGATGACCTCTGGGGGAGACATGCAATTTGCTTGATGGTGTAAGGTTATAACACTCATCATTAAGATGGTCTTCCTGATTACATTTTGGGATTTGCGAGTGAAACTGAGAAAGCTGTGTGTACCCACACCCGTCCTCCATGCAGTCCTTGCTCCCCTGTCTGCTGCTGATGTCATGCTCGTGATTGTGTTCAAAACAAAACTGGATAGTTTGTTTCAGTTGCTATTATCTGGCTGCGGCTGGTTGGTGAGACTAATCTGAGGCACTCAGGCAGGCATTATGCAGATACTCACCCATAAAATCCCAATGCCATCTCAGCTGATTTCTTCAACAATTACAGAAATTGCATGCGAAGAAGTGTAAGCACATGATGGTGACCTGTGCATGTTACAGCTATTTGCTGTTTATCAGCCATAAAAGTGTCTCCTTCAGCTTCTCTCTCCTCCATTTCCACGTTAGTGCACCTGGCTGCCCACGGTTCTCCACCAAACCCTCCCCACAGTGGAGGAACAGGAGCACAATGAACCTGCATGTGGCAAGCAATGAATGCTGTCAACGTAATTTCCTCAAACGTTAAAGAGAAATGAAATTAAACTCAAACTTCACCTGAAGCCTCAAAGCCAAACGCTTAGTTCCAACATTTATTTGTAGTATTTCTCACACTGATTGCATCGCCATTGTTCACATCATTTTTACTTCATTACCGTTTTCATTAGATGAACATGCTTGCAGCTGTTATCAGACAGGCCATACAGTTCTGAAAAGCTCTGCAAATACTGGATGACATTTCTGGAGATCAGTGCTGTAGTCTGAGCCAAAACCCTGGCACGATCACAGAGAAATGTGCTGGTGGTCGCAGCAACACCATGGGGCTGCAGCTGGTTACTGGTGCACTCTGGAAGATCCCTGTCCTCACTGGTGGAGGGTTTTTATGAGAGTTCGGCAGATGGAAACGGGCCTCCAGAATGACACTGTTTGTTTTATAACAGAACCAGAGTACACAGATGTACAGAGGTATTCTGCACGTCCCAAAAGACCAAATCTATGTGTCAAACTGTAAACATTGCAGAAAAAGTTAGTAAATGAGGGGTGGATTTTCTTTTGCAACTATGCTTCTTGAGAATAAATTTTCTACTGTTAGAAAGTCAGTTTATTTCTCTTTTAAATGTGTAGAAAACGTTTTGGGCGTATGAACAACAAAGTTGAGTATATTTACTGCAACCATGACAAACTCAATCCAGTCCAATAGGGGTAAAAAAAAACAAACACCAAACAAGAATATGTTTTTATCAAAACACACGTGCACACATGCACCCACCATGCGAAATCTGGATTATTTTCCATACAAAAAAAAAAAAAAAAAAGTACTAGGGGAAAGGGTCTTTTATGGTTTTTAGACTCTTGGAGGTCAAAGATTAACAGTAAAATTATGCTGATTGCATTTGTATTTTACATAGATTTAGATATTTCTTCTGGGGACCTTTGTGGCCAAAAATGTCTCATTGACTTCCATCAAAATGACATATTTTAATCTCACAGTCATTACACTTTAAAACTCTGTTTTTTTTTTATTGTCAGCTTTTTATAAAATAATAATGGTTTAGATTTATATCGCGCTTTTCAAGGCACTCAAACTCTCACAGAAGATCCATTATTCATTCACTCCTCATTCGTACTTGGTAATGGTAAGCTACGTATGTAGCCACAGCTGCCCGGGGCAGACTGACGGAAGCGTGGCAGCTATTTCACGCCTACATCCCTCCGACCACCACCGGAACATTCACATGCATTCATCCACCAATGGTGCCCCCACTGGAGGCAAGGAGGGTTAAGTGTCTTGCCCAAGGACACAATGACATCTGGCTGGGGGATCGGGATTCGAACCGCCGATCCTTCGATCATAGGGGATTATCACGCTTCCGCGTTCCGGTTTCCGGAAGTTGAAACATCTGAAGCTTCCTCTTCCGGGCCAGGAATGGCTCAATCCAAGTCTCGATGTTGCTGCTCTGTTCCATTGTGTACATCTAATAAACAACGCCAGCCGTCCCAAGTTTTATGGATTCGACTGAAAAGACACTGAGGAAGAAGTGGATGAAAGCGATTGTCGGAGTGAAGGACCGAAATTTAAAATAAAAAAGGTTGCACGTATGTCTGTAGTCGGCACTTCAATGATGCAGACTACACTACAGCTAGCGTTAGCAAGCTCGGGTTAGCTGACGTTACCAACTTTTCGCTTGTGAAAACATACAAGCGTCTGAAAACTGGGTCTGTCCTCCCCGTTTCCAGTGGAACAACTGGGGACTGCCAAAAAAGGACACGTTTCAGATGCTTGTGTGTTTTCAGCCGCACTAAGTTAGGCACGTCATCGAGCTGGCTAATGCTAACCTGCTAACACGACTGTATAGTCTGCTGGCCACAAACAAACATGTGTCGTTTTATTATAAAGTTCGGTCCTTCACCGCGGCGAATCGGTCGTTTTAATCCACTTCTTCCTTAGCATCACTTAGTCTGGAATGAAAACTTGGATTGGCGTTTTTCCGATTTACAAAGTTTAACAGAGTAGTAGCTGACGGACTACTGTTAGCAGGTTAGCATTAGCCAGCCGATAACGTGCCTAACTTTGTGCGGGTGAAAACACACAAGCATCTGAAAGCGTCTCCTTTCTTGGCAGTCCCCAGTTGTTCCACTGGAAACGGGGAGGTACAGACCGGATTTTCAGATGTTTGTGTGTTTTAAGATGCACAATGTTAAGCACGTCAGTAAACGCTAGCTGGCTAATGCTAGCATGCTGTGAAGTGCCGGTGTTGTGCCCCACCGGCGACAAACAAACATGTGTTTTATTATAAAGTTCGGTCCTTCACCGCGGCGAATCGGTCGTTTTGATCCACTTCTTCCTTAGCATCACTTCAGTCTGGAATGAAAACTTGGCATTGGTGTTTTTCCGATTTACAAAGTTTAACAGAGTAGTAGCTGACGGACTACTGTTAGCAGGTTAGCATTAGCCAGCTCGATAACGTGCCTAACTTTGTGCGGGTGAAAACACACAAGCATCTGAAAGCGTCTCCTTTCTTGGCAGTCCCCAGTTGTTCCACTGGAAACGGGGAGGTACAGACCCGATTTTCAGATGTTTGTGTGTTTTAAGATGCACAATGTTAAGCACGTCAGTAAACGCTAGCTGGCTAATGCTAGCATGCTGTGAAGTGCCGGTGTTGTGCCCCACCGGCGACAAACAAACATGTGTTTTATTATAAAGTTCGGCCCTTCACCGCGGCGAATCGATTGCTTTGATCCACTTCTTCCTTAGTATCATTTCAGTCTAGAATGAAAACTTAAGTATGTTTCGAGTTTATCCGATTTAAACAGTATAACAGAGCAGGAACAGCTGTCGTTAACATGGCCCGGAAGAGGAAATGCCCAAATACCGGGAACTTCCGTGATAGCGTGATAATCCCCTATTGGCCGACCTGCCACAGCCGCCTTTTTATTTGGAGGAGAAGTTGCAATATTTTACATTTTTACTCAATTCCACCAGATTAAGCTGGTTTCCCACGGAAGACCGATGCAGAAAATCCTTGTATCTTCAACTCTTAACTGGCGCCAGAGCCAAACATAGTCAACATGGAACGAGCAACTATGCCAGTATTTTGTGCAGCCTTCAGTTGCAATAAATCTCAACAAAAACTACAGATATACAGAGAGAACGTGGAGCTGAAGGGCTGCACCTTCATAAACACTATGAGTGGACGTGGATGGGAATTTACCGCCATGTTTACAGCAGATATAAATATGTTTTCAGCAGAAATAAGCATGTTTATAGTGGAAGTAAACATATTTACAGCAGAAATAAAGATGTTTACAGCAGAAATAAACTTGTTTACAGCCTGGTTCAAAACATCATTTTAGGTTTAATAGATCTTTATGTGAACTGTGAGGGGGTGAATTTTTTAAAAACTCATCCATTTAGATGTTATTTAATTATGAAATTAGACATAATTAGGGGCGTGTCCCCTTGATTGACAGGCGGCAGACCGGATGCTGATTTTAGCCGTGGAGGCTAATAGCTAGCTTCCTGCTTGCTCCCAGGAAGGCCTCAGCCTGTAGCAGAGTTGCACAACGGTGGTTTTTAGCTGGTTAACAGCAAGTCTGAGCTTCATTCCTGTTCACTACAGATTAGCTCAGTTAGCATTAGCTTAGCTGTCAATCATTTGTCCCACGGCTTGGAGCGGCCCTGTCTTTGCCCATTTTAGTATTTCCTGGGAGTGACGACACACGCAACACGGCAAAATGGCAACGGTGAGAAACCCCCAACTGGCTTCACTTTCCCAGTTACAGACGTGACCGGATACTACGTCCATTTATCTACAGTCTTTGTTCACAGCACAGCAACTTCTCAACATATCACTGTTTTAACAAAAATTAAATGAAGAGGTTACCTGTTGCTAACAGTAAGGAGACTGAACTACAATGAGGAAACAAGGAGACATCTTGGTGACACCCTCCATTTTGAATCCTTGTTTGTGGCCTAAAGGCAGTCTACATCAGGTGGGGTCCTCGTGTACATTATGGTTGTTTGTCTCCACTTCCATCATTCAGACAGCTTAAATGTCTGACCAGTAACCAGGTCCAGTTGCCCCCAGAACCAGAGAAAAAATGCTGCTTTTCCTGGTGGATGAAACTGAAAAAACTGTCAACCATGGCACACTTTGTTTTGCTCTCTACACACAGTACACAACAGCACACCTAGCTCCCTTTCAGTCTCTTGAAGGTACCGAAACCTGGCAGCGAAATACAAATCGTGTTTCAATCCTGTGCGGTACCAAAGCATTTTGGTCTGTGGCAAAAAACGAACAGAAGTTCAGCATGCAGCCCAGGTGCTCAGAGGGATTTGTGTGTGAAATAAGTTCTGAGCATTAAAATCTTGACAACATGTTCAAGAGGAAATTATTTTACACTAGGGATGGGTGATACAGACTAAAAAATGTATCATGGTTAACTAATGCTTTGGGGTTTTTTTTGTCATGGTGACGATAAGAGACGGTAAATATCAGCCTAATTATTTGTATTATAAAACTCACTACATTCTGTCTTGAGAGCCTTAAAATAATAATAAAAAGCGCTAAACTTCATCAACTAAGTTCAAGTAGTACACCTGTATTGTAAAAATGTAGTGACATCAAACAAACGTATGAAATATGAGAACAAATTCAACATTTAGCTAATAGTGCAAACAGCAAACTATATATAAATTAGAAAGCAACTACATATTGCTTTTTATTTTATAATAATATAATAATAATATAATATAATTAGGATGCACCGATGCATCGGCTGGACATCGGTATCGGCCGATGTTTGCCTTGTTAACTGCCATCGGCCAATAAAAATGACGTTCACCGATGGCAGTGGCCGATTATTATATAGCCTATATATATATATATATACATATATATATATATATATATATATATATATATGTGTGTGTGTGTAATGATTTACATGTGTCATCAACACTGTTCTTAAGAAAAAACTCTTTTTCCCCCTCTTTTTTGGGCGGGTGGGGGGAGATACTGGTAGAAGGCATCCAGGCACTTTCCTCAGTAGAGAAACAAAGATGGCGGCAGTCGTGTGGCAATATTTTACCGTTTCAGAAAAAGATCAGCGTTACGCAGTTTGCAGTACATGCTCCACAAATGTTTTTTATTGTGCCATGAAAATAATCTTCTCATTGAGTATGTTTTTGTTTATTAGGCTAAAACCACTCAATTTTGTTGGGCAATATACTGAAGCATTCTTTTTAGTGATTATCAGTCCCAGGATTTTGAAAAGTTTTCAGAAAAGAGCTTGTTATAACTAATGTCAACCACAAAGTGACATTAAAGGTTGTTTCTGTTTCATAAATTGGTCTGTTGAATTTGTGTTCATTCAAGGACAGACTGATGAGGAGCTGAAAGACTTGTAAATTTCTGTGGCACAAAGGAAGTAATAAATAAAAATAGAAAACATCGGCCATCGGCCAAGCTGTTATGTTAAACATCGGTATCGGTATCGGCCCAGACTTTCACAATCGGTGCATTCCTAAATATAATATAATATAATATAATAATGACAAATTATTACCATGAGGAATTTCTTTGACAATATATCGCACACAATAACGTATTGCCCATCCCTATTTCACACATGCAGATATTCATGCCTCTACAGGGTTCCAGACTGCGACCAAATGCTCGCATTTTCCGACTAAAATGTGAGACAATGCGAGTAACTTTTTCATCTACTCACGCATGTCCGACCAATAAATTTGCCGTTTTTTGTTCCTACGGTATATTTTTTAATTTATTTAACACATTTAGTTGCTGACAGAATTTCTGGTCAGTAAACGTGACACCGGTTTCGTGTGCAGTGCCGCCTCCAGAGCTAAACACGTCCGTTTTAGTCAGCAGTTTATTTCACTCCAGGCCGCCAGAAGTCAGAAGCGTCTTGTCCCAGCGTCTCTATTTTGACGGAGCATGCTTCCAGAAAGCATCAAACTCTCAGCAAACAGAAAGAAAATCAGACATGGAAGCAGGTAAATTTCAAAATAAAAGCCCCCTGCAGATTTGCGATCCTGAACTACTGTATGTACAGTAAACATCAGGTCATTGCCAGTGACACCAGCTTAGCAGTCAGTCAGGAGGTCTCAGGCAGTGTTTTTCATCATGGACCATCATTGTGATGGAGTGACCTGCAATTTTGTCATCTGTTCCTGGTCCCATCATCATAATGTATTTATCATTAGTTTATTTTTTTACAGTTGAGTGGAATGAGTCTTGAGTTAAGTGATTTTCATAGGAAAAATACTTAATTAAATAAATGAATAAATAATAAGTAATTAGAGCGGTAGATTTGTGTTGTCCTTTTTCTCTTTTGTTGATCTGAAAACTGACCCGATCCATGACTTAAACCATAACCTGATAATTGATCCGTTGCACCACCCACAACATGCCAGGAACACAAAATTAGCTGATAAAACTGCACCAACAACTAAAACACAACACTTTGAGTGAACACAGAGACATTTGAAACATAAATGTGCCATGACCTGTGAACATTGTAGTTTCAGCATTTATTGTTCAGTTATTTATCAGTAATACAGTGAAAATGAGAGAAAATGTGAATATTTGCTTTGCAAATCGATTTCGATGTGTGCTCCTAAAGTTTCTGTTCGCGCTTCTAAAAATGAGAGTTAGGGGCCCCTGGAGCCCTGCAAAAGCCAAACACTGATGATTGGTCAAAAGAATAATAAATTATTTTTTTTTTTTTTTTAAAAAAAAAAAAAAATTTATTTATGTAACAAAATATAAAATATAGACACAAAAAAAAAAAGAGAAAAAGAACAAAATAAGAGAATAAAAAACTAAAGTGGTCAAAACCACTTATTCAGTCCATGTCCATTATTCTTATTCACATTTCAGACCCAGGGCTTCCAACGGTTTTGTCCATTTCTGCAGAAAAGCATCAGTTCTTAGATCAATACAGTATCCCAACTTTATTGAGGTCAGAGCTTCCATAATGAGTGATTTCCATATTGAGATAGATGGAGGTTCACTTCCAACCCATTTCACCATAATAGTTTTCCTCGCCAGCATTAAAGGTTGAATATGGAATACGGACAGAACAGCGACATCACGTGTGTCTAGGTTGTAGTTGCAACGGCAGAAAAACAACTTCAGCCGCTGGGATGCCAGACTCACTGCCGATACGCAAGTGACCAACAGTCTGCAGCATGTCCAACAAGTAACACAGAGGAGTTTATAACTGACAGCTAACGTTAGCCATGATAGCAAACAAGCTAGCTTACCGATTCAGGAGAAAAGTCGCCATTTCCGAGTTTTGACGCCGTGGAAAACGTTTATGTGGGTCCAATTAGTGACGTCTTCACCTAAATTTACTCCAGGTTTTGCTCTTCTCAGGTCACTCCTCCCCAGAAACAGATAACAATATCTCCAGGGCTCTGGAGCAGCTGCTTCACTGGTCGTCTCTACAGTTTTCCCCTGTACAAGCCTGACTATGACCAAAATATTGTTTCCACACAGAGATCGTATTTGGCAACCTGCAACGGCGGCGTGTATTGGCTTATAGACGTAAATAAAATGCCATTATCGAACCCGTAAAAATTTATTTTACAATTATTTTTAGGCTAAATATAATTTTTCTGGAAAATGTTGTACTTTCATTCTGTACACCCCCAAACGACCTGTGGAGGTATTATTTTTGAAAAAAATATAGCTTTTAATAAAAATGTTCCATATTCAACCTTTAAGAGAGTTTGAGTAACATCTTCATGTTGTAATAAATGGTCAGGAACCTTTCCTAACACACATATAAGTGGATCTACTGATATTTGTTTACCTATGGCATCACTGATGTTTGTGCATACCGCCCTCCAGAAAGTCTGAATAATATAACATTCCCAAAGACAATGGAGCCTCGTTCCAGTTTGAATTTTACATTTAGGGCAGTTTGGTGAAGCTCCAGTTTTGTATTTACTGTAAATGTAAGGCGATATATGAATATTATGCAGAATATTGTATTGTAACTCTTTAAATCTATTGCACGTTGAAATTCTGGAAGGCAGTATCACCATTTTGTCCCAAACATCATTTGGTATTATACATTTTAACAGAGTACACCAAGATTTCCTTAACCACTCAAGTCTATCCAATCTCAAGTTATATATCTCAGTGTAGAACTTTGATATGAAGTGTTTGTGCTTTCCATGTTTCAGAAAAAACTTTCCCAGCAGGTGAGATTCTTCTGTGAAGTTAAGTGATTTGGTCTTCTTATAAACATAATGTCTAATCTGGAGGTACTTGTAGAGATCCTTATTTGAGATGTGATACTGAACTTTCAGGGAGTCAAATGTTCTAAACCTTCCATTTTCAAAAAGATCATTAATTCTTTTTATGCCTGCTCTTTGCCAGCTTATAAAGTTTAACCCCACATTCTGTGATACAAGTTCTGGATCATCTAATGTTATAAGAATATTAAGTGGTCTGCTCTTAAATATTTTTCTCATTTTCCCCCATGCCCATAATACATTTTTTATTAAATAGTTTTCTCTAACAATGAGTGGTAATTCAATTGGACGTTTACCTAATAAATTTACAGGGGAAAAGGGTTTGCACAGCACCGATTCCATCTCAAACCAAGGACACTGCGCTTGTTCATTTACCCAAGAGGTGAAAATTCTGGCCTGAATGGCTATTATGTAGTTTTCTATGTTAGGTAAACCCCATCCACCTTGGTTCTTGGGTAGTTGTAGTGTCTCAAGTTTAACTTTAGGTTTCCTGCCGGCCCAAATAAAATCTGTCATGGCTTTATTTATTATTCTAATATCCTCTGGTTTTAAAACCACAAACAACATGGATGTAACATATATCATTTTTGGGAGAACTGACATCTTGATTAAATTAATTCTACCAAGAAATGATATTGGGAGACTTTTCCATCTGACTAGATTTCCTTTAAGCTGTTTAATCCAGGATTCAATATTTTCTGCATATAACTGACTAATTTTTGGTGTAATTTTCACTCCCAAGTATATAAATCCAGACGGGGCCCAACGGAAAGGTTTTACATAGATAGGTTCAGTGCTTCCGCTTTCACCTAGGGGCATTATCTCTGATTTATCAAAGTTTATCTTGTATCCAGATATGAAACCAAACTCCTTAACGGATTCATTCACGACTGGTAGTGATTTAGCTGGCTCAGTTAATGTCAACAAAATATCGTCTGCATATAACATAATTTTATGTTGTTTTGTGCCGATTGATACACCTTGAGCATATGGATTTTGCATAATGGTCATTGCTAGTGGCTCAACGGCCAAAGCGAAGAGAAGAGGGGATAATGGACTTCCCTGTGCTGTGCCTCTGGTTAAATTAAAGGGAGCTGAAAAGAATGGGAAAAGGGAAAAAAAAAAAAAAAAAAAGAAAAAAAAAAGGGAAAAAAAAAAAAACAGTAGACCATTAGTTAAAACTGCCGCAGTGGGCGCTCTATACAGAAGTTTGATCCAAGCTAAATAATTTGGCCCAAATTCAAATCTTTTCATTACTTCAAACATATATTCCCATTCCATCCTGTCGAACGCTTTTTCTGCGTCCATAGAGACAATGGCCCCAGGAGTCTGATTGAAGTTCAGGGAGTGAATAATATTAAAAAGTCGTCGTGTATTATGATACGAATTCCTGCCTTTAATGAAACCTGTCTGATCTGCGTCCACAACGGAGGTCATAACCTGTTCTAACCTAGTAGTTAATATTTTAGACAATATTTTGTAGTCCACACCAAGAAGGCTAATTGGCCTATAAGAGGAACAAAGTTCTGGGTTCTTGTTCTTCTTGGGTTTGAGTCAGTTTTTAATACAGAGTTTTTACATCAGAATGACCTGGAACAGATTCAGAAAGAAAAACCAGGCATTCAAAATCACAGTAAAATGCATTCTGCAAGTTCCTCATTGCCTCAGTGCTTTCTGTGACTGTCAATTTACCATCTCAGAACACCGTGCACATCCAGAAATGATGCTTCAGGAGTATCCTGTGCAATGGAAAATGATAGATATTGTAAAACAAGTAAGTCTTTTTATAATTACGGTTGCTTTTTATGGGAATTTATTCTAGTAAAGTAATTTCAGCTGAGACAGACTCGATAGCGAGCGTTGCTATCATCACAGGAACATTTCCATTCTGCAGGAGTCATGATCCAAACGAAATGAACGAAAAGCTGCCACGGTTTAACAGGTGGGGCCCCACAGCCCTCTGAATGACCCCACTTTGTAATCCACCGCCTCTCAGAGACAACATAATTGTGATGGCCGCATGTGCTGGAAGATTATTATTGTAATATTGCATAATCACTTCAAAACTGCCTGTTTCATGGATTCCTCCTCAGTTGAGTCACCCAGAGCTGCTGAATTCACTGCAGAGTTCCTCATGTAACTATGAGGTTCCTTCTGAGGATTATTATACGTCTAAATGCTCACTGAGAATTCAAGTCAAAGCATCTACATCTGTACATTAAACTAAATCATTAAGGACATGATTACAGCCAACAAATAACGTGGATCATATAATAGCAAACAAACAGATGACCGAATCATCCAAACGAGGATATTCCAACAAGTCAGTGATGTTTTCTGATATGAACTGCTTTTGTCTTGCAATGTCCTCCACAACATACACTGGAAAAACGGCCACTGTTAGAATAAGTTTTTAAAAAACAAAGAATTATCATTATTTTTTCACTTTGGCAAGAAAAAAAAGCTGGCAGTGGAACAAGTGAAAATTGTCTTGATAACATTTCTTGAAATAAGACAGTATGTTTCAACATTACAAGACCTTAAAATTAGCTGAAAATTCATTCTTAGCTATATTTAACTAGTACTTTTATGTTTTGTGTCTCATAACAGGTCTGTTTCATCTGAGATATGACAAAACAAAATTTTTTCAAGACTGTTCCACTTAAAGGAATAGTACACTCACAGAATGATGCCTTCATTTTCAACTCGCCCTCATGCTGAGCAAGACTCTGGGGCACTTTTTTAATATCTCAAATGCAGCCGGAGATCGGAGAGGTTTTTGTTTTCCCCCAACTTTCATATAATGGAGGCCACCGGCGACTTAACCAAAAAGGTCCATAACAGTCCACAAAAACTTGGCAATATTCCTCCATACTGTTTGTCCAGCTCTGTTGGTTATTGCTTAAATTGCCCTAGGTATGAGTGTGAGAGTGAATGGTTGTCTGTTCAGTGTTGGCCCTGCGACAGACTGGCGACCTGTCCAGGGTGTCCCCGCCCGCCTGATAATAGCTGGGATAGGCTCCAGCAACCCCCGCGACCCTGAATTGGATAAGCGGTACAGAAAATGACTGATGACTGACTGTTTGTCCAATGTAATCCAAGTGTCCTGAGTGGGTAGCATCCAGAATTTATTCCAAACAACATCATTTAGTATATTTCTGTAGCCTAAACAGAAGTACATTGTAGTTTGTATTTGCAAGTTCGTGCAAGTTCACGACACTATGAAAGCCGTGGCGTTCAGCGCCGACTCTACCGATAATGCAAGCGTAGAAGAAGAAATTTGCTGTTTACATTGTACTAATAGCAAATGAGCGGCGGATAAACTGGGACAAACACAAGAGGGTTTGGAAATTGATTTAAAACAAAGAGAGAAAGAAAAAGAGAACGAGCGATCTCGTTTGCCGGGGATTTCGTAGTGTCATGAGCTCGCAGGGTCGCGCATTGTGGCAGCTAGATGTACTACTGTTTAAGCTATAAAAATATTCTAAATGTTGTCATTTCGAGTAAATTATGGACGCTACCCACTCAGGACACTTTGATTACATTGGACGAGCAATAGTGTTGTAGTACTCGAGATCGGTCTTGGTCTGGAGACTGTTTTTTTAGGTTCTTGGTCTCGTCTTGGTATTGACTGCATTTTGTTTTTGTTTTTTTTGACTGCATTTTGTCTCGGTCTTCTCTTGGTGTCGGACAAGGCGGCCTCTGGATTTTTGAACAAGACCGGTCGAGACCATTGCTGACAGGCTTTTTGTCCATAACTTAGCTAATAAACAGCTAATAACATCTTCAAAACATTGGTAGTGTTACGTCTCCTTCCAGCTGCAGCTGCAGTGTGACTGACGCACCTGCGCCCAGAGAGGTGCGAGCTGATAGGTGAGCGGCTGTGTGAACTTGTTAGCATGACTGTAGCAACCATTGAGGACACTGAGGTCTGGACCAGGACCTCGGCTTTTATAATAAAATTAATCAAAAACCATGAAGCTCAAAAGCATTTACCTGAGAAGACAATTTCTGTGCAGATTGATACTGAAATAGTGATTTTTCCTCGACCAGCCACCTGTATTATAGAACTAATTCTCAAGCTAAATCTTATTTTCATATTGATTATTATCATTTACATGAACAAAGTGAAATTAATTAAATTGGAACTTCTTCTTCTCCCACCTGTCAAGGTGCAACAGTGCGCCAGCAACATCAGCTGCTCAGTCACTGATCAGTGATCAGTTAGTCTACACAGCTAATGGCCGCGTTTCCCAGATTAGTTAAGACACTCTTAACGCTGAGGTCCTCCTTAAGTCACTTCTTAAAGGTGCCTTGTTTGGACGTTGCGTTTCCCAGATGCGCTCTTAACTCAGTAGCTTCTTTATTTTCAGGAGCGGCCAGACCCACTCTTTCGACCCTTCTTTAACGTTCCCCCCTGCTAAGGGAACAACAGGCCCATCTACTGGTCACTTTTGGAAACGACACTATTTCCCGTGAAAAAAAAGTAGAAAATGGAAATTATTAAAAATGGACCTATTCACGGATCAGTTGTTGTATTTTGAGTCATGTTTTCTCACTCATGTCATAATGTCAATCATCTATGATGGAAGAAAACTGTAGTTACCGAGTGAATGACAGAAAATATTGTGGTTAAGTTTAATCATTATGGCAAGATAGGCCTCCCTATACTTAGCTTACGTTAGATAAAGCTGTGGGTATCAACCACAGAAACAAAAACATTGCGGTAGGAATTGTACGCAAATTATACGCAATCTATGAGGACTCACGTCATATTTACGCATTTGTCAGCTGTTCATGATGAGATGCACCTGCTTCGCTCAATAAAAGCATGGCCATTTACGCATACCCGTATCAGACATCATGGCTGCTTTACAGCAAATTTTGGTAGCAAACCAACAGCGTCGCCGTAGACGGAGTGACACTGTGTATGTACATGCTTTCATGCGCCAGCATTTCAGTCCTCTAGATGTGCTGTCAGATCGCGCTATTCAGATGCGTTACAGGCTACCGCGCGACGAAATCGAGCGGATCATTCAAATAGTTGCTCCACACATCAGGAGGCCCACAAGGTGCAACTTTGCTCTGAGCCCAGAGGTGCAGTGCCTGGCTGCGTTGCGTTTCTACGCGGTGGGGAGCTTTCTGGAGGTAGTGGGGGATGGAACCGGACTCAGCAAGGCGCGTCAGTCGCGCACACTGCAAGGGCTGGATGGGGACAATTTCAGCGCTATTGATTGCCATGCCCTGGCCTTTGCTTCTATGTCTTTTTTCCCCTTTTTCCCTCCAAAGAGAATGCTTTTTTTTACCTGCCACTTCTTCAATCAGACTTGTGGCTACCTCTCCTCTGGCCTGAAGGCCGGAGAGCGCTTCATCCTCTTGGTGGGGTTCCCTTCAGCCATTACGTCAACAAATAGCGTCAGAATGACCATTATTTATGGGGCATCTGTAAATTTCCAATCGCCTACACCTGTTTAGCACAATTTGGCCAATTACACAATATACAATGAGCTTTTCAATGAATATTTGCAATCACTGGTAATCACATGCATATTTTTAACAGTTTGTCTTCTTGCACAAACACATAAACGTATAAATGGGCTCAATATCAGCGTCGGAAAATAACCTCCACACTAAATGAATGGTGTCGATCGATATACCTGACCTCAATTGCTTTTTTTTCAGCACCCCCGGAAGTGGATAGCTTCTGTTAGGACCTTCTAAAGATGTAGCGTAGCCAAGACGTTTCTCAGGAAATAAGAACGCGTGAAAGAAGCAATCTGGGAAACGGGCGTATCTTTGCGATCCTTTGTTGGGAAGAGCTTCCTTGAGGCCTTCTTTAATCCAAAGAAGAATCTTAACTGGGAAACGCGACCAATGTCTGTATTTTTTCAGACTTCAAGTATACAGAGTAATTATTTTTACACTTCAGAGATCATTAAGAACAACTTTCTCCCTGATTGCGCATTTGTGATTGAGTCTACATGGTTCTCACTTCATGCAGTGTGCATGTTTACTTTCGGTTCACTGTAAATCTGAGTTTTATTTGATTATAAGCTTTTTAGTAGTGATTTTATCATTTTATGTTTGTGCAAACTGCCCCATTACTAAACAAAATATGTTGTTTCTGAAACTTTTCAACATTGTGTGATGATGATGATGATGATGACACTGAAGAAATTTCAGACGATATGCAGTACTCTTGTCATTAGTTCTACACAGTCTTTCTCGGCATGAGGGTGAGTAGAAAATGAAGGCACATTATTCTGTGGGTGTACTATTCCTTTACAATATTTAAGATGCATTGTCTAAAAACAAGTTTTTATATCTCTGAAATGTTTCTCTTTAGGGGATTATGTCTTATGTTGAGTGTGATGAGATATTTTGACGAGAAATTAGAAAAATATACTTGGTAAGATTTTGAGTTTTTTTCAGTGTAATTCTCCAGAATATCTTTCTCCTCCACTGCTTCGGTCTGCAGTGCCTCATTATCAGGTTTGTGATGTCTGACATGTGTAATGACACTCTGTTGGTGTCAGGATGGTTCTTGTATAACAATAATTTTTATTCATCTAATTTTTGGGGTGTTGTTCATCCTGAAGTATCTTTGTTATTTTAATAAGATTCTACTTTCTCATCTTACAGTGATTTGGTGACAGTGCTGATATTGATCTGGAATTTTGAGAACATCACGCAAATATTAAACCTTGTGCATCATTATGGACAATTTAGTCCATGTGGGCAAATTTTTATCTCTCAATCCTGCCGTTAATTTGGCTGTAAGATAATATGTAACAATTCTTTTTAAGAAAGTTTCTCAAACAAATTTTGTCAAACTGTATTTTATATCTAGGCCTGTAATGGAGCTGATTTTGGTGGTGAACTGGAAAAATCACAAATTGTGACTGACTTTAAAAAAAATGTGGGTTTAATGTCATTTGATGGGACATTTCAGCCCTAAAAAGAGTGAAGAGCAACAGAAGTGACATCAAAAAAATGGCCACTGAAAGGGTCAAAATCTTTCTGAATTTTCTGACTGTTTGGTGGTTTTGAACAGGCCTGAAATTTTCCCAAAATTTTTTGGGGAAAAAATATTAATGTAAAGTTTTACAGCAGGTCTTTGGATGAGGACTATTTGTGCATAAGGGTAAAAGGGTAAAATGCTGATGAGACATCCTTAACTTCAGGTAATTCTGCAATAGGACAACACAACAAAACAAGATAAGTAGTTCTGTGCAGCAAGAGGTCAGTCAAACTTATATTTACATACATATGAAATGAAATGAATGAAAAATACTTTATTCATCCCAGAAGGGAAATTCAGAATAGTAAAAAGCTCAATCTTTTTTTTCTTTTTAAAGTTGTACTTCCATGGTCATTTCATTAATATTTCTGTGTTCTCCATTATTATTGAATGCATTCTGCATCGTTTCTGTTTAAAAAAACCCTCTGGTTGCTTTGTATCCAGCTGTATTTGTATACTAGAAGAGAGGCTTGTGGTCCAACGGCAGGCTTTTCCGGGTCCTTCTCATGAATTTCCGTCTGATTGGCTGCCTGCCATCAGTGTATGAAGGAAGCTCCGCCCTCGGCTCTTATTTCGCTACAGACAGGAAATAGAGCCGACAAACAAGTTTGTTCCGCCATGCTAACAAACAGTTAGCTAATTAGCTTCTCAACTCCGAAGCTACAGTCGTGCCGTCTTTACTTCTAGTGTGTAGTGGAGGGTTACCTGCCTTCCAATGGACAGATAGAAACCCCACGTGGGATACGCTATTTGCAATGTGACGTAGGAGTGCAAGGCTGTTCCTGATTCACTCTTTTCTTCGTATTGTTTCTCTAAAGAGAAAGCACAGCTGACTGGGGTGGAAAGCAACGCTAGCAAGTCAGCATGTGTAAGTAAACAAGGGGAAACCCTCCGTATTTCAGAAGGAGCAAGTTAAACGGGTTTTCAGTGGAAGGAGGCCTTTAAACGATATAACATTATATGAAATGATAATATAACAAAAATCAGTCAGTCAGTCTTGTTCTTTAGGGTGATGCTGCTGGCAGGAATGAATTTCTGTATCTCTCCGTCCTACAGCGAACCTGACGCAGCCTCCCACTAAACACACTCTGTTGATTCTTCACCGTGTTGTGGAGAGGATGGGAAGTGTCCTCCATCATCTTCATCAGCTTGTGCAGCATTCTTTTTTGAACGATCAGCTCCAGCGGCTCCAGAGTTATTCCCAGCACAGAACCAGCTTTCTTGATCAGCTTGTTTGGTTTCTTCAAGTCTCTGATTCTGATGCTGCTTCCCCAGCAGATGCTGCAAAGCTGATTGCACTTTCCACAACAGACTTGTAGAATATCTGCAACATCTTGGTGCAGATGTTGAATGATCCCAGCTTTCCCAAGAAGTAGAGTCTGCTCTGACCTTTCTTGTAGATGTTGTCAGAGTTGCATTTCCAGTCTAGTCTGTTGTCCAGCTGAACTCCAAGGTATTTGTAATTCTCCACCACCTCCACCTCCTCTTCCAGGATGTAGACATGACTATGCTGCTTATTCTTGCTCCTCCTGAAGTCAACAATCATCTCTTTAGTTTTGCTGGTATTTAAGATGAGCTGATTGTTACCGCACCATTTCACAAACTGATTGACAAGTTCCCTGTACTCGGCTTCTTGTCCATCACTGATACACCCCACAACTGCAGAGTCATCAGAGTATTTCTGCAGATGACAGGACTCAGAGTTGTACTGGAAGTCTGAGGTGTACCGTGTAAAGAGGAATGGTGAGAGTACAGTTCCTTGTGGTGCTCCAGTGCTGCTGACCACCATCTCAGACACACAACCTTTCAGTCTCACAAACTGTGGTCTGTTTGTGAGGTAGTTGTTATCTATATCCAATGTTAAAAAACATGTAACTCGCTAGCTGCTAGCATTTGGCCTCTCCATGAGACCACGCCACAAGTAGAAGCAGCTGCAATCGGCTCATTGATTTACATGTAGAATCAAAGTGGTGAAAACATGAAAGATGCTCCAGAACAGCTGGACTGGAACTGGTTTGTGTGGGGGATCATCAGCCAGTTCAGAAGAGTGATGATGCTGACGAAGATGTGGACATAAGGTCTGAACCAGACTTAGAATTGTAAGTCAGCTCCAAGACCTTCAGAGCCGGTCCACTGGTTCAGCTCCAGCATGCAAGAGACCCCCACAGAGAGGACTGAGAACTGGAGGGAGACCCAGACCAGCACCAAGCGGACCCACAACTGTTAACGAGCTGCTTGGACAGGTACCAAGCGGACCAAGACCAGCATGGTACAAGGCAGTCAGGAGTAACAGTGGCAGCCACGGCTAACTATTAGCTCGCGGCTAACTCACAGCAAACATTTAGCCTTTAAAAACAAGACGATAACAACTTACATGCTTCCAGTGGAGTTTTGAATAGTTTCAGTTAATGAAGATGAGGATGGAGGGAAGGATCTGTGGAAGCAGCCAGAAAAGTCCCGTGATGTCCGAGAAGTCCCGTGAAGACCCGAGGATACGCTATCTCTGTTCACAGCTGGACATCACAGCTTTGTGAAGCAAACACTGATGAATGAGGAATATTCCAGCAGACGTGACTGCAGCTCCATGAGTAAAAGTCTCAAAACGTCCAGTAAACGGTGTCTGCTAACAGGAGAACTTAACCAGCAGAGACTGCAGGAGGCTCCTACAGCTAAATGGTTAGTCTATTAGCTTTGTCCCCGTCCAATGTAATTCAGGATCCGTAGGAAACATAATTAAACTAACGCCGTCCTTATGAGCTTGTAAACATTAACTGGCAATACAACAGAAGCTGAGCCGTTACTGTCCGTCTGGAAAACTGGAAAAGGAACTTAAAAACGGCAATAAACCCTTTAAAGACACACAACGTAACTTTTAGACATTAAAAATCTGTGTTTCTGACTCGTTTTGATGTCACACAAACATTCATTATGCGCATTTTCGAGCCGTCAGTGCCCAGAGGCGTCCCGGGGCTCAGAAACAGCACTATGTAAGATTCCCATCCGGGACGCGACCGTGACGTTGCAGCCGACTATTGGTTGCAGCACCGCGTCACTCACTAGCAACCGGATGTAAACCAGGGATCAACATCGTGGGTGTTTTGAATGCGCATCATGTCGAATTCGGTAAAGAAACGCAAGAAACATCACCGGAGGAAGAGAGGAAAAGAAACAGAGGAAGGGACAGAACAAGAGTCAAGATAAGACTGTCTTTTACTGGCTGGAGTGAGCTTACAGTACAGGTACGAACAAGATGGATGCTAGTTTAGCTGCCGATAGGGGGCGCGTCACTTAGAAAACTGCTGAAAGTTCCGTTGTGTGTCTTTAAAATCCATATTGACAGTGGTGTAGAGCGTCTACTCCTTACGTCTTTTGGCGAACAGCGCCACAGTCTGGTCAGACACTGAAATGCAGCGATGTTTTCTAATAACTCCTTCATGCAGGCGCCCGTTTCTGTTACATAGATCATCATGAAGAACGTTTTGGTCTATAAAACATGGAGAAAAATGGCACAATCATGTCATCAGCACTTTAAACTGATATCTGACTATTAATAAGAATTTACTGGAAATCAAGACAACTGAACAGGGAAAGATGGAAATCTTTATTAGTGGGGTGGTCAACAAGATGTGTGTTTGGAGGGAACACATAGCAGATGTGCTCAGGGCATCCTTTTCGTTAGCAGCTGTCCTGAAACAACCATCTTTAGGTCAGACACAGGCAGCTTTTTAAAAATCATTATTATTGACGGATCAAATATTTGTGCTGTTTTGATTAATATTCTCAATAAATGTTTTTGTGCCTCTCAGATAATCCAGTGTAATTAATTACAGAAATATAAATATTTATGTAAAAAGCTCGAGTGAAGATGATGTGACTGCTCTATAAGGACCTAAATAAAGAACTGTTTCCTCCCGACTGTCCCTAAAGGTGAAGATGAGGATGATGGTCGGAGGGGAGGAGGAGGAGGAGGAGGAGGAGGAAGAGGAGCAGGGAGGCGGGATGTCACCGGTTAATAACCCCAGCCTCCTCTGCCCGTCAGCATCATGATCGCAGATTTCTCCGGCTCTTCTTCTCCAGAGGAGCGCGGTGGTGATGACCGTCCGCGCGCAGAGCTGCAGCGCGTGACGCCTGACATCCCTCCATCTGAACTGGTTCATTTCTGAGAGCAGCGCAGTGTGGGGACGTTGGAGCTCTGGCAACCACAGGCGCGCGCAGTTAGGCTGCTTTTCAGAGCGCACATCCCCTCAGCCTTCCTCTCCTCCCTCCTCTTCCTCGGCTTCCATCTGGGGATTGGAAAGTTCAGGACCAAGCGGAGGACGCACGCGGACGGTGTCAGTTCGGTGAATGTAGCTCGCGCGGGCTGCGTCGTTCAACGGGGCGCACAGCGGAGTCCCGTCCCACGTCCCTCCGAGACAACCCCCCTCCCCACCACACCGCCTGTCCCGAACGGCAACCATGGGTCTCTCCGGGCTCGTGCTCGCTCTCCTGCTCCCAGGTAGGAAACCTCCTCTGAAGGAAACATGTCAGGAACTTGGATGATGATGATGATGATGATGATGACGAGTTTCTGGCTCTAAAATCTTCTCTAAAGTTTTGGTTTGGGGTCATTTACTGATGTGAAGGGCGGAAAAAGCTGCAGTATAAATTAGAAAACGACACTTTCTTCTGCTCATGGTAATAAAAAATGAACCGGGGGGGGGGGGGGGGGGGGGGGGGGGGGGGGCAGAGAATGTGTTTATCATGCAATAAAAAAAAAAAAAAAAAATCCATCTTGGTCTGAAATTCTGTCCCTGACTCCTGCTCCGGTGATGACCGTGTGTTCAGACCTCCAGTCTGAGGAAAACCTCCACATTTCCACATTTCCCATTTAAAGTTTCCACTTTTTCTGCACATCCCAGGGCTCCACCACCGATTCGGTCAGATAAAATACAGATTTAATTCAGCAGTTTGTTTCAGCCCGAATTTACATCATGTCATTATTTAATATTTTTCTTGTCCTGCGGATGCATTTATTCTTTTCCAGACCTGATTGCAGTTTGTTGTTGGCTTATCAGAACTATAACTTTAATCCAGTTACAGCCTGCATGGCAACGCTTCTCCAACACTTCCATTTTCAGTATTTTCAGCTTCAGTAAACCCGTTTCTGTTTCTAACAGATGAATCTGCTGCTGGATGTCAGCAGGTAAAACATGAAAAATGAAACGAAAACAAAACTTAATGTTTGTGTCTTCAGCGTCTCATCTGCTCAAAGCTCCCAGAAATAATGACTGAAAACTGCTTGTTAAACAGCCTCCTGAGGGTGTGGTTCAGCCTAAAGTTACTGTGTTATGATCAGTAAATGAGCTGCAGGTGCAGCCATCACATGAGGGAGGAAGATTTGGAGCAAAGATTTCACAAAACTTACAAAACTGAATAAATAAATGAATAAATCCTGAAATATTTTAGTGTGAAATGTTTTTTTGTCTTGTTATTGGTGATCTGATGTGAAGGGCTGAGTGTCAGAGGGCGTTGTCTGAGCCTCATCAGGTCTCATCCAGAGATGAAAGCTGGCAGAGTCCCTGGAAAAACGCCTCACTTCATCATTAACAGGATGATAATTCTGTCTCAGACTGACTTCACGCGCCGTCTGCATCATAACGAAGCCAACGCAGTAAGAGGAGCTGTGCGCTAATAAGTTAATGGTTGGATTTTCATGTTACATTGGCTACGACGCTGTTATTGTCGTTCACTGCAGGGTTGTCCTTGTTATTCTAAATGGCCTCTAATTTATTTGACCAAATGAACCCCAACAGCCCTTCGTCCGAGGTGGTTGTGGTTGGTGTGGTCCGTCTGTGGGCTTCAGTTCAGTGTGAAACGGGACTTTTCTGCATCACAGTGGTCTCTCCACCACCGCGTTGGCTGAACGTTAATCTTCCTTCTGGACACAAATATCCTCCTCCAAGTTTGCTACTTGAGGTATTTCAGCAGTCTCAGACCTCCGGTACAGACACTTCAGGTTAGAGATCATTTGTTTTGATCTGAGCTGCAGCAGGACTAATGAACGCCCCCCCCCCCCCCCCCCCCCCCCAGTGCTTTTATATATGAGTGTGGTGAGCACCAGGCTCTCTGTGTTCATTAGCCGTGTTAATGATTGTCCAGCTCGTAGTGAAGCTGTAATGTTGAGTGACAGCCTCATATATCTCCCTGTCTCTCCCCTTTAGGCTCACCCACCTCCCCCCCGCCCCCCCTCCCTCAAGGTTTTCAGGTCATGTCTGAATTTTCTTCCCTTTTTCAGTCTCACTCTAAATTCCTCGTAGGATTCAGCTGTGCGTCAGAATAAATTGTTCAAGCCGTTCAATGAGGAAGTGCAGTCAACCAGCGCCGGCGTGCAAACACATTCAGAGCAGCCGTAGTTGTTGCTTATCGTGCACAGACAGGTGTGCATGTTTGTGTGTGTTTTATAGGTAGCAACGGTGTGTAACATGGTTTTGTGTAAACACTGCTGGTGTATTTTTGAAGACCTGTTGTGATACTGAAACTTTGAGGGTGAATCTCAGACGGCAGTATTTGGATCCTCTCACGCAACGTTTTTGTCCTGGTCGTTAAGTTTCTGTCCTCAGACTATTAAACTGTCATTTTCACCTCTTTTTTTGCCATAATTAGAAAACATTTCTGAGGTTTCTTTCTTTTTTCTTTAGTTTCTCGCTCTGCTTCTTCTTTAAAGGGACATTGTGTAAGTAGTCCTGTTATCTATTCACAAAAATTGATTATTTCGTTCAAAAGTGTTTTTCCATTAATCAGTAATCACTCCCATCAACAAACTGAAGTGCTCCTGTAAGCTCTGAATTTGCCGTTCGTATCATTCATTTATACATCAAACAGGTCGGCTTGGTGGGGGCTACCATGTTGTGTCGCCATGTTTTTACGTTCAGTAGAAGCGTGACAGCAGGAAACCACAGAAACTCACAGGCGACGCCGGAGTTGTCGGCTCAGTTCAAGGTAATGTTTTTGAAAAGTCACCGCGATGCAGTGAGGAGGAACCGAGCGTTACACTGATGCTGCGTTCATGTACAGTCGGGCAGATGGCTGTCAGGAACAAACCAGATATAATTTTAATCACAGAAGCCGAGAGAAAGACGGTAAAACATGGATCAGGGAAAACAATACGATATCGCCATGACAACATATCAGATGTGGACTGAAGTCTCTGTAACTGACAGACCACATCTTCACATAGAGGCTGTTTACGCCTTTACATGCAGCGGCTGTCGTCCGTCTGCCCGGTTTCACCCGAACGCAGCATGAAAAGTACGAGAATCTGCTCGCGAAATACAATTGTTACACAATGTCCCTTTAAAGGTAGAGTCCGGAGTCCCCCCCACCGTTTCTGTTTGCAAACAACAGTATTCAAACTGAGCGCCCCTCCCTCTCAGGCTAATGGCCGCCTCGTTCTTCAGCCTATTCAGCTACATTAGCCCTGGTTTTCCAACGTGCACTATCTAAAGCTCTTACCTTTTCCTCAGTGCATCCGCCATTTTTCTCTTTCTTTTTTTTTTTTTCTTTGAGAGTTGGAGTTACTGGCGTCTGCTCCAATCACAAGCTTGTTCCCACACAGCGTCATGTCCTCAGTTCTGTCATTGGCTGGTGATAAAACAGAAATCTCCACTCAGAAACGTCCCGACCAGACCAAAACAAAGCAAAAGAGCGAATTACAGGCAGGGGGAGAGGAAGCTGCATTCGAACACACCACGGCACGCGAGTAGAGGCCCAAAGGCGCAGTTTGAGACGGATTTCTCTTGCACAAGTCTAATGTTTATTTTCAGGGGGGAAACTTCGCACTCTACCTTTAAATGAATACTAAAATGTTTATTATGGATTGCAGTTAATGTAAGCCATAATGAATTACAAAGAGGGATGGTTATCAGATAAATTAATACATGAAAATATGAATGAAAACTATAATATTTATACCTATAAGGAGTATCCGGGATCAGGTGTAGATGGCTATCGCTTATTTTGTTAACAGTTTTTCAGAATGGGAGTGTGTAAGTCTGTGGGGTGACTTATAATTTACCCATTTAGGACAGGGGTGTCTGCCCATACAGTTAAAATCTATGTTAATAGATCAGTTTGTACATTTTATTGCGTGTGCAGTGAGATAGCTCACGTTTTTATACACGCAAACCTTTGATAGATCCGGTCCTAAGAATACAGTGGCTCCTTTAATCTCGTGACTTACACACGTTTATCCTTTCAGCCTCCTCCAGCGTTTCCTCCCGCATCTCCTGTATCTTTACTCTCTGTCACCTGACCAAAATATAATGATGCATATCATGAGCAACGGGACAATATGGGGAGAACCAATCATTAATTTTGATATATAGAGGGAAAAAATGCAGTTTGACACTTATCACGAGTTTGGATGTATAAAGTCACATTTGTAAATTGTATTTTTCCCTTTTTTAATTATAACAATAATCATACATTTTATTTATCAGCAGCAGGTCAGGGCCTGAACGGCTCCATATAATGAGGCAGTAAAGATTTCTTTCAAATATATGAAAAGCAGTAATGAGCACAGCAATGAAAGATGATTGCTTTTATTCCTAGCACTAACTAACTAGCAAGGGATATAAGATAGGCAACCACAACAGCATTATTGTTAACTAGCTTAACGTGATATATTGTCCTGTGTTAACAAGTCATCATCTAGCTGACATTATCTGCATGGAGCAGCTTCTACTTACACGGTTTGTTTGGGGAAATACTGTGTGATGTCTTTTGCTGGCTCTGACTGGTTTGCTGAACTTTCCTGACACATACCGTTCAGCACAGCTCTGGGGTCTCATTTATAAAACTGTGCAGGATCTTTACTAAAAGTGAACGTGCGCGAAAAACCCAGAGTTTACCAGCAGCAAAAAATATTCATATTTATAAAACCGGGCGTACGCACAGATTCAAGCAATTTCCCCTTCATAAATCACGCTGTCCTTGGAAGTTTGTGCAGGTGAATTTGGCTCATATCCCACCCCCTACACACCCACATTCTACCATAAAGGGTCAATGCAAAGAACCTTATGGGTATTTTTACATTTAAATAAGCCAGCTGATCTGTGGCATTTAAAGCTTCATCGTGGCGACTGAGAAGACAAGAAAACGCATTTTCATGGCGAATGAAGAGGAGGTGCTTATGTGTGAAGTGGAGGCTCGTAAAAACATTTTATTTGGACTTGACAGTGGAATCACAGATAAACAGAAGTGACAGCGAGTTGCGGTGGTGAATGAGGTCAGCGGTACTTCATTCACACTGATGGCTCCACAACAGAGCGCGTTGTGATCAACAGCTGCACAAGGGGATTAAACAGTTCCGGCGGGTCGGTCGGGTCCAATTCAACACAGATCTAAAAGTTCCCAAACTTTCTAAACTACGACCCCCAAGATTCCAGATGTTGGTGTTCTGGGGAATCTGTTGGTATCAGTCAGTGATCATCATCCTGATCCTGTTATTGCCATAATCTTCCAGCAGTGCAGCACATCCATTGTGAAGCATTACGCACGACTGTCACCGCAGTGTTTACTCAGTAATTACTGTACAATTAGCGACCTTGTTACAGTTAACCTACCAATAAGTGTCATCGCTATATAATTGAAGATGTATGTATATTGTAGCTCTCTTAAATAAGGCTTATGGATTATACAGATCAATCTACAGTAGGAAGACACAGGGGTTTACGAGGGTCTACAGTCTGATATGAAGGTTAAATGCATAAACGCAGTTTTAGCTCATCTCACCAGCAGCAGCAGCGGACGGTGCATAAACCGTTAGGAGAGAGGGGGGCGCTGTTTACTTGATAGTGTGCTCTTATTGGAGCAATTAAATTACGTAGAATGATAGAACTACGTAGAATGATAGCCTGCTGTCTGATTCAACTGTTTCTGAGCAGAGAGACAAAGCTGACAGACCATAAACAGGAACTTTGATTCTCACTCTGGACATAAAAAAAAAAAAAAAAAAAAAAAAAAAAAAAAAAAAAAAAATCACATGGCCTCATCAGTGCACAACAGATCATATTATACACCCAAAACCCCAGAAAGTGAAATTTGATGTCATGGCACCTTTAATATTTGTGTAAGAACATTTAATTAATTGTCTGCGATCGGGCGTGAAGAAGACTTTAAACAATATAGTAAAAAATGCTCCTGGAAAACATCATCCACCCTGCCTTTAACTCACTGGCTGTCATTCACGTGTAAACACATTAATTCAAATCCGAACATCAATTGCCAATCACGTGTTTACACGTTAATTACGGGTTTTAATCGGGGGAGCTGTTTTAATCCCTGGCAGAGCTTGTCAGAGAGAACCTGATGTGATGATCGTCTTTTATTTGGTCATTTTCATCCGATCCAGCAGATGGCAGTGTCAGAAAAGCATAAAAAACCTTCCAGGAAGTGATTTGCTTCTATGGTGCCTGTGTTGTTAGCGGTTGTTAGCCCAAGAAGTGTGCTCGATTCTGTTGCGAGGGGGAGAGAACATGGCAACCGGTCGTAAACGAAGCAGTTTAGGAGGTGGATGAAGGAGGAAAGTTTGTGGAAAAAGTGATCGGTGACAGACAGACACGATCGATTGAAGACACGAGGGAAATAGCGAAGTGCGCTATCTGAAAGTGAAAGTAGGTCAAGCAGCACAGTGGGTGTTTCCCGCGGGGGAGGGGGTGTTGTGCTTGCGCACCTAAGCTGCGGTGGCTGAATCGAAGGAGGGAAGGAGGAATAGAGGGCAACGTTTCTGCCAAATGTTATGTTGTGAAACAAACTTGTGGCTTTTTTAGCTAGTAAATAATTATTTTGCCACCAAAACTCTTTTCTCAGTGTTGTATTTGTTGTTTCATCGAAGTAAACAGCTGTTCAGATGATGAAGGTGTTACTAAAGTAAAAAATTATTGGCATCAAAGACACTTTCCACTTGAAGCACATTGCAGCATTTAAAGCGAGTTTTCTCAGATTTTTAGTCAGAAACAGGCATTTTCGCTGCAACAAACCCA
Source organism: Atherinomorus stipes (assembly GCA_023101725.1). Lineage (NCBI taxonomy): Eukaryota > Metazoa > Chordata > Actinopteri > Atheriniformes > Atherinidae > Atherinomorus > Atherinomorus stipes. The sequence goes on from JALJCO010006734.1 coordinate 36,906, forward strand.
TGTTCTACTTCAGATTACTAAAGAATTGAAAAAGCTAGAAACAAATGTTTTTTTTCAAATAAAAGAAGAGAGTCTAAGCTTTCCCTTGGTACATTCAGTGTTTGCATAGGCATAGTACACAATATTCTGTGGATCTCCCAAAATCAGTGAAAACGCGTAAAAATCCTGGCAATATGGAGCGCTCTATATGGAGGTCTGGCAGTCAATCAGTTGATTATTGTTTTGATGAAAAATTGTAGCTATCACCTTTAAAATAGATTTTTGAAATTCTTTCATATGTTCACAAAGCGAGTAAACAATCATCCTCAAAATTATTCATACCCTCCAATTAAAGAAAAGGCTAAATTCACAACAGTAATTTGAAAAAGACATAAAAGAAAGTAATAATAAATAAAAATTTACAAAATTATAATTTAGTGAAATGACTATTGTTTTTTAATTGTGGTTGAATATAATAATTAAAACGAACAAACAAATCTTTTTTATTCGCTTGTTATCAGTTTTCTTCCATTTTTCATTTGAGCATTAAATTGAAAATTGAAAAACTAAAGCTACGTTCACACTGCAGGTCTTAATGCTCAATTCCGAATTTTTTGTCAGATCCGATCTTTTTGTGTGGGTGTTCACATTACATTTCTAAATGTGGCCTGTCGCCGACTGCAATACGAACAGCTCATGCTTCTGAGTGACACGCATGCTCAGCTAAACATGAATGACATCACGCACATAATGGTGGTCATGGAAACCAATGCAAACAAACATGGAGGTTACCGGCATTGCGGACTCACGTTGAAAGCAATTTGTGGCGGCAGTCAGCAAATGTATGAGTGGGTTTTGTGACGACGGAGGAAGAAGACAAACGCATTTGTGATGACATCTGTGTGTTGAACAGTTGCTGCTACATGTGTAGGAGTGTGTAGCTGCAGAGGAGTGTGTAGCTGCAGAGGAGTGTGTAGCTGCAGAGGAGTGTGTGGATGCAGCGTCGGAGCAGGATGGTGGATGAGGATGTTTCGGATCAGATGTTCTGAGGGATTCAAATCTCTTCACAGATATGATGTCACCAAGCACTTCAGCTGCGGTGGAAATAAACTCATATATGACAGTGATCAGCTGATTAGCCTACTGAGCGCGCGCGGGGGGGGGGGGGGGGGGGGGGCGTTATGCTGCAGAGAAGCGGCTTTATTTTAATTCTGCACATTTATCACCGCGGTTCTTCTCTCTATCTGCTGCGGTGAACGTGCCTTTCTAAGCCGGACATATTTCACACACACCTTTCCTCTTCTGGCCTCATCATCAGCGACGCGCTTTCCCCGCGCGTGCACACCGTCTCACTCACCTTCACACACTGGGTTGCTGGACAACAAAAAAGTTTCCCCCAACGCTTTCATTAATTTCCAGGTTGACGTTCAGTCAGAGCCAGAAAAACACAATTTAACTGTTCAGTCCATTGTTTACATTCCGTTTCTGTCTCATCTGGTGCAGAAATAAGGACGTTTGTCTCGATCTCAGAGAAGAGGTCGGATAAAATGCGACATGCCCGTACAGACTGCAGTCGCTTCAACACAGATCGGATATGTATCCGATTTAATACCACATTTGAAAGTGGCCTGAATCCGATCCAGAAATGTCAGATTCAATGCGACTTGTGCTGTTCACACAGTCAGAGGCAGATCGGATACGGGTCACATTTGAGAGAAAAGATCGGATTCAGGTCGCATTTACCTGCAGTGTGAACGTAGCCTAAGGCCTGGGATATACTTGCTGTGGACGCAAACGTTCACGCAAGCGGTCTGCGTCGTCTGTGAATATACTTGCTGCAGCACTTGGCGGCCGAAACGCTCAATACCGGAGGCCACCGCTGGGAGGAGTACACAGCACTTCATGAGAATGTAAAAAGGTCAGTCTGCCGGTCAGATTGTTTTTCCGGGGCATACGTGAACGACCCAGGTGTATGTGGAAAATAGACAATGTTATTGCTCTCGAAGAAGAAACGATCATTTTACTTTTGCTACTGCTGTGCAACGGGGAGGAAATATCATATAAGTGTCTGTAGTTTGGGACCAGGTCCGAGAGACGCTCTTCAAAACTACTCGCCGACGCCATTGTGTTCGCCATTGTGTTTACCTCTGACCTCGTGTTCACGCTTTTTGTACGCACGAGCACCTCTAGCGTTCAAGTCAATATTGCACCACGCGCATGCGGCACGTTACCTCGCGTCAACGCGAGCGACCTACGTGCCGTAGGTACGCTGGGAGCGCGTGGGCACCATGATGCGTACGCGGACGCGTCGCCAACAGCAAGTATATCCCAGGCCTAAGTTGATATCCGTTTTTTTCATTTTGGTTTTGGAAACAAATACTGAGAAAAGAAGTGTTTTTTGTTATTTTATTTTCGATTTTAATGATGCACGGACCTTTCACCTTTCCCATAAACAGTGGACCAACATACCTGTCAACAGGTGTGAAGTCTTTTTGAGCATTACAGAAAACACCTGATTTCAGTGATTGCCTCAAAGCCCCATTACGCTTGTTTACTTGTTTCATTTTTTGTGTTTGTTTTTAACTTTTCTTTTGAACTTCAATTCAAAATCAATGTCACGACTTTTATAGAATTTTTATTTATTTTTACTTTTATCAATTTCAAATTATTTCACTGACAGGTGATTTTTTCCTTCTTTAATTGGAGGGTATGAATAATTTTGAGGACGGCTGTATATAGATGCTATTTAGTTTACAGACAGACGGACAGAGGAAGCAGACAGGCGGTTTTCAGTGTGGACCGTCTCTGGTCAAACACACCTATTACTGGTGATTCACTACACTGCGGGGGGAGGGGGGTGTGTGTGTGTGGGGGGTGTTGAACAACAGGGGCTCTTCCAGCAGAGCAGAGGGAGATTGAGGCAGAGAGAAAGGGCCTTATCTGTATTGATCTGCAGTGACAGGCGATGACGTCTATGAAAAGCAATGAGGCCGCTGAAATGAGCATCATAAACCTGCTTTGGTGATAAGTGTGGAAAAAAAGCTGCTTGGAGTCGGAGGGAGAAACGATCAGCCCAGCTCGAAGCAGAGAGAGGAGGTGGAGGAGGAGGGGATGAAGAGGATAAGAGGTGTGTGAGGTGAATGAACTCGATGAAGGAAGTGAAGAAATCCATCTTCCTCCTTCTGTTGCATTTAATGAAAAATGAGCAACTTACCTGGCCTCCATCCACCTGCCTCCATCTGATCTGCCAGCAGAAGCGTGTGTGTGTGTGTGCGCTTCATTCTTCTCAAAGGAAATGGTGTATCCAGGGGGGTAGTTTGGAGGTCCTCTGTGCGGTTTGTTGATAACTGGGATTTGGAAGTCAAACACAAGGAAGGCAGATGGTGTGTTGGCTTCTGCTTCCTCGGCTGCGAGTGTGTCGAGTGTGTGAACAGGCGTTGGTTGGAGTGTGTGTGTCCTTACCTAAACTCAGTGTCAGGCACGAGTCAGCGGTCCCAGAAGGTCCGGCTGCTCTCTGTGGTGGAAGCCTGGGCTGATCTGGGGTCGGCTGCAGCTTGACCCTGAGCCCATCTGCTGCCATGGCGACAGATGTGACAGAGGCTGCCTTCAGATTTGAAGCTAACTCGATCGAGATGCAGGATTTCTGAGGCAGGAGGGCTTCTGACACTCATCTGCTGCGGCTCTACGTCTGGAAACGCTTCAGATTTCTGCTGCTCGTCCAACCTTACGTCATCCAGACGGCACCGAACATCATTATTTCCAGATAAATCTGCTCACAAGTCAGAAGTTCAGTGTTTAGGTTTAATGTTTTCTGGAACCTGGAGGTGTTCGTGACCTGGTCGCATCACAAAGTAAATGCAGGCGACACAAATATAACATGACATCAGATGAACTTGTAGCAGAGCTGCAGCAGATTAAAAGCTTATATCTCAGTTTTACTCTGCAGCTCTGATGCAGAAATACTCGCCTCTACTGGTTTCCACGTCTTCATGATTAGAGTGTGAACCATACCAAGCCTTCAAGTCTGCGGAAGCTGAAGCAATGCTGCCAGACTCTGACATCAGTGCTGGACTGGCCATCGGGCATACCGGGCACTTTCCCGGTGGGCCGATGGTGATTTGGGGCCGGCACAGGGCTTTTTTTTTTTTCTTCTTTTAAATATGGTAGCTTTTGTAGTCAGTGGCATAAGTCATGATACGTATTGGTACAAAACTGGTAGGTCGGCCTATTAGTCATGAATGATTGTGGGCTGGGCTACAGCTGAGGGCCGATGCCCCCCTCCTTCTTGGGCCACAGCTGTCAATCAATCATACAGAGAGAACTACACAAAGAGCAGGTGTTGCACGGGGAAAATTAGGAATTAAAAGAGACAAGCTCTTCATGCAGATGCTGCCAAATGTATTAAAATAGCACAGATGATTGCTAGTGGCTGTAGAGGAGCGTCCTCTTCAGCCGCAGGTGACGAAGGCAGAGGTCGCCGGCAGGTGGATGAGGGGGGACACGCGGTGAACCTTGGTGGGGGGTAAAAAGTGATGAACTACTGCTGGGTCTGATATAAATCAAGTTTGGGTGAAGTCTAGTTCATTTTTGTTGTGCTTTTTTTTGTTTGTTTGTTTGTTTTTGTTATACTGGTAAGATCCCTGAAGGGAAATTAGGGCTCTGCATTTCACCATCTCTGTACTGTGAGTATCAGAGAGCAGTGGGCTGCGACTTAAAGCTCTCGTTTGCATGCGGTTCTGACAAGACGGCCTCGTTCAGCAAGTTTGGATTCGCTCTACATTTCAGAGCAGCTTGTTGTGGGTGTTTACAAGGATGCGTTTGTTTTTATGTTTGATTAGAGCCTCAACCAGACCACGAAAAACAAAACTACTGGATCTGCATATCGGTTATTAATTTGAGATATTTGGGCTCACAGTTCATAGGACATGAAGAAGAGTAAACACTAACGTTATAATGTGTTTTTATGATGATAGATTGAGACAAAATGCTTCATGAATGCAGCAGAATAGTCATTTGAAATTAGTAGTGTTTTTCCTGAAGATTATGATGTGTACATCCTTGTATGTATTTTCCATGTCTTCAACTCGGGAAAATTTTTTCCAAATGAAAGTTTTTCACAGGATGAAAAAGTCACGTTTTATATTAATATAATCATTTGGGTGAAATTGTTCCTAGCCCTGTGTAAATGATGTAGTGTCCCCCACCCCCAAATCTCTGTTAATTGTGAAGTTGGTCTTAAATTTAATTTCAAATGTTTCAAATGGCATTAAAAAAGTCTTAAAAAGTCTTAAATTTGACTTTTCTTATGCTGTACGAACCCTGAAATAGGGACAGGTTGAAAAAAAAACAAACAAATTTCCCCTTTAAAGGTGCCATGACATCAAATTTCACTTTTCTGGGGTTTTGGGTGTATAATATGATCTGTTGTGCACTGATGAGGCCATGTGAATGTCTAGAGTGAGAATCAAAGTTCCTGTTTATGGTCTGTCAGCTTTGTCTCTTTGCTCAGAAACAGTTGAATCAGACAGCAGGCTATCATTCTACATAGTTCTATCATTCTGCGTAGTTCTATCATTCTACGTAATTTAATTGCTCCAATAAGAGCACACTATCAAGTAAACAGCGCCCCCCCACCCCCAACGGTTTATACACCGTCCGCTCCCCCCCCTCCCCCTCCCTGTTTGATTCAGCTTCGTGTATGGAGCTAGTAGTAACTTCTCTGCAGTCAGGTCTGGATTTTCAAACAAATGGATTTAAAAGAAAACTTCTGCATCAACACTGAGGGAGGGGGGCCACAACCCTGTCATTACCTGTAAGTTTATTTATTTTCTAAATGCTGTCTTGTCTGATAAACGTAGCTCAGACTGTCTGAAGTGCCCATGTTGCTAGCAGTTAGCCTTTAGCAAACTCCGACCGCAGCTTGACCTAGATTCTCTAAATAAGGTCATAGCGAAATAAGGTGTAGCCAATCAAAATGAAGTCAACGTGGTCTCCGGGTAAAGCTCCATATCATCACCGGACCCAACTGTATTACTGAGGAAGTGAGGTCTGGCGTTTTCAAAACAATACTCCGCTGTAAAAAATGCCGTTTTTTTCTTTGGAGTATTTACATATTAAGTAATGCCAACAACATAAACTAGTTTTTAACTGCTATGTCATCACTCCTTTAAGAGCAAACTGGAAACCACCTGTTTCTCCAAGCATTTAAACATCAGTTGTGAGAGGGTTGTTTTATGATTAGCATGCTGATTTTATTTACATTTTCTTTTTTTATTTTAGTTTTAGTTTTTTAAAATTGTATTTGACATTAATTGTATTTTTACTTTTGTCCTTTGTGAAGCACCTTCTGACGTTCGCTTGTGTGAGAAAGGCGCTATAGAAATAAACTTTACTTACTTTCTTGCGGGACGCCTCGAGACGTTGCAGTCATCACACACTGGCAAGTGGATAGAAACACACTTCTGAACACGCAATGTGGCGGATTCAGCAAAGAAACATAAGAAGACTTTTTTCCTCTCAGAGGAAGAGAGGAAAGAGGAGAGGAAGGGAAGAGAGAAGACACGAGTCAAGACAAGGCTGTCTGGAGAGAGCTCACCGTGCAGGTAGGATGAAGGTGGATGCAGGATTAGCCCATGATGGGGGCGTCACTGACAAACTCTGCAAAGGTTCAGTCGTACGTCTTTAAAGTCTGACGTCACAAACCTCCAGACGTTGTCCTCGGCGACCGACCCTGTCCTGAACCTTTTTCCTGGCCTGCCGGTCCTTCTTTCCACGCTTCATCGTCACAGCGAGAACTTTGTGTCCGGAAGCATCCATCACCGCGCTGGATGTCTGCATCCATCACACATCAGCAGTTTTCTGCCCTTTAATCATAATCGCACTAATTACTGTCTCCCGTTTACCACGGGGTCCCTGAGACCACGAGGGACCCAGACGGTCCAGGTCTGCTGATTTACACCGTCTGTGGTCTGAAAATGTTAGAAAGACTCTGCAGGTCACGAATTATGATGCTTCATTTCTGGTGGTGGTGATGGGGGGGGGGGGGGGGGTTATAAATTGAGGAACCAGCAGCCAGTTTATATTGTTGATTTTTGGCGGAGTGCTCTTGCTCTCATTTTTTTATGAGATTGTTGGAGCGACCCTGGTGCTGCAGAACTAATTTGACCAATATGATGTTGATGTTCTGTTAAAAGGTCATTCGGGCTCCAATTACTGGCTCCCAACATAAGCTCTTACCAGGGAAGCGCAGCATGTGGAGCAAAGTCCACGCAGCAACGCTTAGATGTCCTAAAATCACCGCCGGTGTCCTCCCAGCATCATCCGTCGCTTCATGCCAGACGTAGGAAAGTGCAACCATGAGGGGACCGTCAGCTGTCGCAGTTTCATTAATGCTGGGAAACCTGAGATGATGTAAAGTCTTCATGATGAAGATTCTGCGATTGTGAATGCGTTGCTACGTAGCCGGTTTTACGGACTGGATGCTGTGTCTATCCATCTATCTCTCCATCTGTCTCTCCATCTATCCATCCATCCATCTATCTGCTTCTTTGGGCTAAACCAGTGAGTGTATTTTAACCTGAAATAATTTCCTGTAAAACTTCTAATTTTTTCCTGCCTCTGTCAAAAACTGGGACTTGAAAGCATCTCATTAAACTCTCCATCACTTCAACAATTTCCAGACTGTGACTCTGCTCTGGTAAAATCTGATTTTATGTCTGGAGCATCATATGATGAAAATATCAGTCTTCAGGAAATGTAACCCCTGGATGCCTGAACTAATTTACTACATAATTTATTGTATTTTTTTTTTTAGATCCAGTGGAAAAAAGGGGACAAAGTAAAAGACTGAATTAAAAGATATGTTAAAAATAAATTAATAACATAAAAAATAACAACTAAATACTAAAAGGATAATGCATAAATAGGAGTAAAATTAAACAAATTAAATACATAATAAGAAAAAAATTTGAAAAAGATTAACAAATATAAATAAACAGTATAAAAATAGATTAATAAGAATAAATTTAAAAAAATTAATTAATTAAAACAGATAAGTTTTAAAATTTTTATGAAAACAATTTCTACCAAATAAAGATAATGATGTATAAATAATGTAAAAATAAATGTATGGATAAAATTTATAAAAAAAAAGTCCAGAGGGGTTTTTAAAAACCTGAAGATGTAAAGGAGGAGGAAGCCGCTCAGTAACGAGGTCTCTGCAGCGACGGTAGGAATGAAGCTGCAGCCTCCTCCTCCAACATCTCTGCTCCGATCATGTTCTCATAACAGAAACATCCTGGTTCTGGTCCAAGGACTGCTCGGGTCTAAAGGGGAAGAGGATCTTGTAAAACTGTAATTGGACCCACGAAGCTGATGGCTGGAATGAAGTTCAGAGCAGCTGACTTCAGTTTCACTGTGACATTTTCTGAGATAATGAAGTTTTACACGTTGTCTGCTGGACAGTTTGTGTAAAATTTAGTGACAAAGATAACACCATAATGATGATGAAGATGATGATGATGATGATGATGGGTAATAAACTGCTGAGAAGACCAGAGGCTCAGCAATGTCTGAAGAATGTGGTCCAGTTCTGGTTTGAGGAACCCATGAAGAGGGGAAATTAATCGAAACCGACATTCAGAAAAATTAATGGATATAATCTTGCTCATGCCAATTATTTCAGTTATGACCATATATGGTAAAAGTGCTTCCTTTCACTTGTTTCAAAATCAACATCTGCTGCTCTTATTTGCAACAGATACTTTCTGTGAGCTACGAGGACTAAAGACAATACTGACATAACTGCCAGTTCGTCGTACTCGAGGCAACGTGTTCAGTTAATGGTGATTTTGTTTCGAGGTTGTATCACCGAGCCGTGCTTCAGCCTCGTGATGCTCTGGTTCCTGGAAGAAAATGGACACAGGTGGTGAAAAAAGAGGTTAAAGCTGAGACAAATGGAGGGCAGAGAGGTTAGACATGGGAGATTTGTCATATGAGGCGTGGTTTTTGTTCCTTCATCTTAGTTTGATCGATTTCCAGGTTCATGAGTTGACTTTTCAGCTTAGAAATATTATTAATCGTAATTATTTCTAACAAGGGCTCCAGACTGCCACCATTTAGCTGCATTTTACCATCGTCTGTTGGAGACGGTGACTAAGTTTTATAACTGTGAGCACTGGTGTTTTCCTCTTGCAGGTATCACAGGGTGACAAGCAGAGGACACAAGGTCAGGTCTCCAGTCCATCACTGCTGAGACATAGAACCATTCAAACTCACCTGCCGTCTCATTGGTCAGCAGCTGACTAAAAGCAAAGATTAAAGACTGATCTTGAAGGTAGAGACAGTTAAATCCACAGGCAGGTCTGATAACTGAAGTCCAGGCCAGACCATATTGCAGGAAGGTCCATGCATGGCTTTATTTCGGGCACGGTCTCATGGGTTAACTCAAACAAACGAGACTTAAACTATCTGGACTCATTTTCTGACTATTTTCTGAAACGTTCTGAGCATGAAACCCGCAAAAACTCCAGTCTTCTCCCCACCCTTTGTGTCTAAATGTAGCTTCATACTTTCGGATACAGATGAAATCGATCCGTCCGCACCAAACGTCTCTGCTACTGGTCTACAAACCTCTGTCCAGTTTCAGCGTTGTTATGAGTTTTGCTTTGTACACCCTCTAGGGGGCAGTGTTGCGTCCAAATTTACCTCCATCAACAATTGCAAAATTGACATTGGTAGAGGAGGTAGTTTTTCTGCGTCTACTTCAGAAAAGGCGGAAAAAAATAAGTTTACGCGGTGGTGGCATGTCCGCCCTCTTAAAAGTGCTCAAAGTAATTTAAACTTTTACATTTTTAAATGCCCTCTTCCTACTCTTCATCAATGTTCACGATTGGGTAAACGCTGACTCTATACTTTACACAATTTCCGGTGGTATTGCTCCGTTTCATCTGAAGCCCTCCAGGTTCGTAAACTCTCTTGCAACGGACATACTGACAGACGAAACGACCTCCGGATACAGATATAAGCATCTGTATCTGTCTTCACCGTAGGGTTTGAATGGGCTTTTAAGGTGTTACAGAAGAAGTTTCTTTCAACAATTTTTGCACTATTTGATAAAATTAGGTTCACTATCCCATACGCTATGATTGATTAAAAGCTTTAAATATATAAATATTATTACACGCCAGCTGTGAAAGTAACAGGACTGAAAAAACATCCTCCAAACATTTCTGCATTCCTTAACTTTTTCATTTGTCTATTGGCTCGTCAATCACTTTTCCTGCTGTAGCAAGGGTGATTGACAGTCAATTCAGCAGGTAATAGGCCAGACTGATCAATGAGAGTGATTGATTGGTGAGAGTAATACTGCGTCCCGGAAGCTGCGCGCACTTGTCTGATGTTTCCAGCAGGTAGCTAACATCATTCTGCTAGCAGTTAGCGACGTTCAGACAACAACATTTGTTTTACTTGTGTTTGTGACATGATGGAGAATCTGTACCTGCTGTCTGCTGAACACCAGAGTGGCTCGTGCACGTTATTCTGCGGCTGGAGGAGGGAGCTGTGAATCTAGCAGGTTGGTCTTGCGCACGTGCTTTCTTCAAAGACTCGCTAACAGTCTCTGCTTTCTGAAATGCTGAAACATCTTCCATAGTGCCTTTAGCCCTTCCGGACTTCGCCATCGTGCAGCCAACCTCTTCCAACCGCTCTGTTCTGACAGCTGTCCTGAATTTTTGGCGTGGTCACATGGTGCATAAAATACTGTTCTCATCCCTTTTCCAGACTCAAGAGCGGTTTAATCGTGACAAAAATGTCCATGTGACCTTACTAGTGTTCCAGCCGCCTGGCCCAGTCCTGGGAAACTGCTGCACACCCGTTAGTCCAGTAGATGGTTTGGTTCGGCCCAAAAGTTGTAACAATGTTGCAATTCTCAGCCAGTCCGGTTTACATTCACACCAGCGTTTCTGCAAATGAAACAACCGAAGTGGATGTTATACTCCAGGCACATGGCGGCGCTGTTCAGAAAATACTATGTTTTGTGTTGAAACTTATGGCGAAGCAAGAAGAAGGAGAATCCTGGAAGAAAAAATCCGCCTGTGTTTGTTGTGCTCGTTATTGTGCTGATATATTATTGTCATTGCTTAAAGCTGCAGCACAGATACTGCTGTTGTTCCAGCATGATACTCACATACGGCATAAGAACACTGCAAGTTTTTTCTTTCTTTTTCTTTTTGGCGTGGAGAAGATGTGTTGCAAGACACTATCAGAAAACAGGCTAAGCTCCTTACCTGAACCATCTTCATCTCAGAGACATCTTTGGCGATCTCTCCGGTAGCTTCTGTTTCATTTATCATGTAGGGTGAAGTGACCTGCTGTAAATAGGCCGAATCACGGCTGCGCAGCGTTCTCACCATCAGAGAACCGCACTGGAGTCCGCATGGAACCGTACTGAGACCGACCTCTGGAGTATTCAGTGATAAACGTTTAAAGGAATGTTGTTTGTGTTAAACGTTTTGAAATGTTAGCGATGCTAATTGTGTTAGCCTGTCTGTGGGTTTTTCAATGTTAAGTTAGCATTCATGCTAATCGATTGTCTTGTGTGTGTACAATTAAATAATAAACTCATCACTGTGTTTTTCATGGACACAAAGCAATATTTGCTCAAATTTAAAAAAGAATCTGGCTTGTTTAAGTTTATTAATATGTACATTTGTATGCTTGTATTTTAGTTTCACAGAGCTTCTCATAAACGTCCTAAATGTATCTACGGCCTCCTGGGTGTTTATTGAGGAACCTGTTATCTATCTGGCAAACTAGAGGTCACATCAAAATGCAGTAAGGGCAGAATTAAGGTGTTTTCATAAAATGAAAAGTGTGTTTTGGCTGTTTATAGATCGGCTGTGCTCATGTCCCTGTAAGACGGTGAGCTACATGTATGTCAGTAGTCACGTGACTCCACTCCATCCAGTCTGTAACGGGTAATCGTCCATTTATCGTTACCGAGGTGAACTGCTCAATATATTGTGATATTGAATTTTAGGTCGTATCGCCCAGCTTTAGCAGGAATCAGACCAAAATGCAGCCGAACACAAGGATCATTTCTGTGTTATTCAGAAATCAAAACTCAGAATTAACAAAGAGATTCTTTACGCTGGTGACAGCGTCAGTGTGAGCAGGTACAGCATAGAGGATTTGTAGGAGACGTGGAATCAGACTGAAATAAAGGCCAGAGCCTCCATGTTAACGCCATCCAGGAGTGGAGCAGCTGTTTCTGTTTGTTCATGGCATCAGTAGCTCAGATTAAAGCCTTAATGATTTATTGATGTTGAAGGGCATCATTATTAAAGACTGGGCTACGTATCTGTGATCGGGGAAGTTGTCCACTGTGATTGATCACACTTTTGTTTCTTTGTTTTTTCACCACAGGGCAGCGTGTGATTGGATTTTCACATCTATCTATTTATTCGTCTCTCCGTCATCACCATGTAGAGTCCTTCCTCCCATTGGTTCATATTACAGCAGCTACAGCCTCGTGTTTCCAGAATAAATGTTTCATCCAGAACTTTCTGGGTACTCAGTGAAGCCGAATCTCTCTGAGTGGATGCAGAGTTGGTTCAAAAAGCTTCCACACAAAACCAACTGGGAACATTTCCTCATCTACAACTCACAAATGAAAATAGACAAATAAAATCAGAATGCAGTGATCTGAACCCATATTGTGTTCCCAGTAAAGCATAAACATGTCCAATACTGAGATTGAGACATTTTACCCCTTACTGGAAAATATTAGCTTCTCTGAATCTGCTGGCAGCAACACATCCAACCTGATCTCACAGAAATACCTGAAATAACCACAAATACTCAAACAGCCAGATCCCACCACTTGCTCCCAACATGCAACTGTTCTAGAAGACGTACCGGAATCTGGCCGTTGCCGAGTCAGTAGTTGAGCTGTGTCATGGTGTCTGAACAACAAAATATTACATTTTCTAATGCAGTAGAGCATGTTTTCAATCTCGTTATTGTAATTTCTCTAAATTAACTGTGGGAAACTATTCAATGTTTATGTTTAAGTGTGTGTGCATTTTTTTGTGTTTTGTTTTAAGGTCTTTTATGAAGAGCATGATGCAGGCCATCCAGGCCATCCTCTAGAACAGGGGTTCTCAACCCCTACTGGTACGTGAGCACATTACAGGGGGTACATGAAAACATTTAATATTTCATTTCCCAGATGATGGTAAATATTATCAGTCATTGGACATCATTTGCTGTGCTGGTAACAGCACATTCCCCCACATCTATCCCCCACATCCCCCACACGGAGCTTATCAAAGAACCGAGCTCAGGTGTCTCTCTAACACCTCCCGTCCACTGCTTCCGCCCCGCTGCGCTGTAGTCCGTCTTCTCCGGCGGGCTGCAAAAGCCCTCGCACACATACTCCGCCTCACTCCGCCAGCACCCTCTCCGTTCAGTCACAAAGCAGGCAAAGGAGCATGCGCGAGAAGCAAAATCTTTTGGCCTTCAACTTCCAAAATGAGTGTTTACAAGTGACAGTTTTTGTAGTTTTGACAGGATCTGACGTGCGGCGACCTACTTTGTAGGGAGTATGTATACGGCACATTGAACTACACACATTGCTCAATTTGCCCATTCTCAAGTCACACAAGACGCAATATTATTTCATAAAGTTTTTATTGAGATGCTACAATATGCCCAATAAGTTTTAAACACAGCAATCAATTTCTTCTGTGGTGGATGTAAAAAAAAAACTTTATAAACCGGATGTTTCATGTTCAACTTCCTCCAAACAGACCGGAGCGGACCAGAAAATAGAGTTGATCCGTATTTTTGGCGGAGGCCGACGGACCCGAGCGGACGTGTCGGAGCGGAGCGGAGCGCTGGCGGAGAAGTGGACTGCTGCTCATTGATTAAAATAGCAACGGATTTGCTGCGTCGTGCGGACTGGAGCGGGGCGGAGCGGAGGCAGTGGACGGAGGGGGTAAGGGCGCATTCAGAAAGCATAGTCTACAAGTCTCGGTCCGTTTGGGGGCAGGGGTGGTCTTCCGGACCGAGATCGCGTTCACGTTGCACTACTGCCAAACGAGCCAAACGGGCCAAGAATGAGAATCTCAGGTGGCGCTGCTCTCTGATTCACCGTAGGTGAGGACAAGACGCACGTACAAGAAGGTTCTCACAACTTCTGTTACTCCACAAAGCGACATTATTTTTGTACGAGGAGCTGGATATGATTTCATCAGATCAAATATCGATTAAAGCTTTTACTTTCTCGTAACTCCACGTCTGACCACGAGCCATCTTTCTAAGTACCGCAGTCCCACACGTGTTTGTTGTTGTAGTGTTTACCCACATTGTCCAACGTTTGACCCACAATGCCAGTGCAATTTGTAGTCCACTTCCTGTCTTTAGTTCACTTGAATCGGGCCTCACGACCTGGTGACGTCTAGTCACTGCGCCGGGGGCCGGGGCGCCTCTGCTGTGTGCGTGCGGGTGTGTGTGCTGGTGGGGGTGTGTGTGTGGTGGGGCTGGGGGGTGTATCGTTGTTGTGTCTGTGTCGGGATGTGGGCATTCGGGATGTTGGTGTCGCGGGAGCGGCTATATGGGGGGTGTGGATTTCCCCTGTGCTTGTCCTGCGTGTGGGGCTCTGGGGGTCGCGGACGGAGCTGCGCTTTTCGCCGGGGTGCTTGGTTTTCGGCGGACCCGTAGTCGTGTCGTGTCGTATCGATGTTGGGGTGTCTGGCGTGGCTGTCGGGGTGTGGGGTTTTGTCCATATCGTTCAGCTCTAGTGTGTGGAGGTGGGGGGTTGCGGGGTGGCCGGGTCTTTTCCGCGCCGGGTGCCTGTCCTGCCCGGCTGCTGTGTCGGTTGGGGCTGGCCTGCGCCGGTGGTCTCGTGCGGGTTGGTCTCCCGTGGTCCGGGGGCTGGGGGCGGTGGACTTGTGGCGTGGGGGGGGCTGGTGGCCCCGTGGTCCCCGTCCTTGGTATGTGTGGGTGGGTGTGTGACTGGAGGGGGGGCGTGAATGCGGTTGTGTGTGTGTGTGGTTGCCTGTGGGGGTGTGTGGAGATGGGTGGGTGGGTGGGGGTGCATGGATGATGGGTGTTTGGGTGTGGGGGTGGTGGTGCATTGGTGGGGTTTGTGTGTGCCGGGTTGGGGGGGCTTGGGTGGGGAGCGGGGATGGATCTGTTGGGGGATCGGATGCGGGGCGCTGGGTGGGTGGGGGGTGTGTGTGGGTGGTGGCTCTGGCGGGGTTGGGGGATTGTGCGTGTCGCGGCCGTGGTGGGGGTGCAGGCTTGGGTTTGGAGGGGGGGGGGGGCATGGACACTGGGGGGGCGGATGTGCGGGGACTAACTGGCTATACAGGAGGAGTGGGAGGAGGATGGGATGGGGGAGTGTTGACGGGGGTAAAGTCGTTGGTTGTTTGAAGTAGGGTTTAGGGGAAAAAAAAAAAAAAAAAAAAAAAAAGAATCGGGCCGAGACCTGCGTTTGCAGGGTTAGCGTTATTTATTGCCCGAGGGTTATTATTTATTACTTCTATCTATCTATCTATCTATCTATCTATCTATCTATCTATCTATCTATCTATCTATCTATCTATCTATCTATCTATCTATCTATCTATCTATCTATCTATCTCAAGATAGATATCTATCTAACTCTATCTGTGGAGAAAAGTGAAGCTGACCTGAAAGAGCAAAAAACTGCAGTTCCCCGCTCGTCCACTTGGGGCTGCAAAACAGAGCACATTCCCATAGACTCCCATGTTTAAAACAGCAACTTCACAGCATAAATAAACATGTTTACAGCCTGGTTCTAAACATTTTAGGTTTAACAGGTCATATTTTCTGTCATGTCGACGGTGAGGGGGGGTGATTTTTTTTTCTTTTATAATCCATCTGTTGTATGTTATTTAATCTTGAAATTACACATAATTAGGGACGTGTCCTTTTGATTGATCGGCAACAGATGAGCTGTCGGCACTGGTGGCTACTAGCTAGCTCCCTGCTTGCTCCCAGAAAAGCCTCAGCCTGTAGCAGAGTTGCACGATGACAGTTTTTGGCCAGCGAACTGTGTGCTTTCATAAGATTTACTCCGTTAGCTCCAGGTTAGCTTGGTTAGCGCTTAGCTATAGACAGCTCAGAGTTCCTGACTTTTGGAAAATACTACTGAAATTGTACTACTACTACTACTACTACTAATAATAATAATGGATTAGATTTATACCACGCTTTTCAAGGCACTCAAAGCGCTCAGAGTAGATCCATTATTCATTCACTCCTCATTCATACTTGGTGATGGTAAGCTATGTAAGTTGCCCTCCACAGCTGCCCTGGCGCAGACTGATGGAAGTGTGGCAACCATTTTGTGCCTACGGCCCCTCCGACCACCACCGGAGCATTCACACATCAGTGATGCCCCCACTGGAGGCAAGGCAAGGAGGGTTAAGTGTCTTGCCCAAGGACACAACGAAATATGGCTTGGGGATTGGGATTCGAACCGCTGATCCGCCAGATCATTGGCCGACCTGCACTGCCGCCCCATTAACCAAATACCACCAGCCAAAGCACACGATCGAGGTCACCAAAGATTTGCAAGCCAAGGGCTGACTGCCGACGAGTTCACAGTTTTATGCAATATACTGTACGGTTACATCAAGAACAAACAAAAAGTTTGAACAATAAATACACAAAGGAGTTTAAATGAAATAAAGGCAAATAAGATATTAAGCGCACAATATACAATTAATTATAGTTACAAAGTGATGTAAACACAAAGTTAATCATCTTGACTGGGCTTTCAAAGAATGGGGGGATGGAGGGGATTAAAACAGAAGGGTAGGAGACATTTTTTACGGATCTTTTTTTGGAATTTTACTTGACATTTTTTAAGAGATGAGACATATAAAATCCATGTAGCTATAAAACAGGCAAAGGCAGGCATTTTGTTTCATCCCACAGAAGATGGGAGGGAATAAGCGGCAGAGCTACAAGTGTAATATTGGGATAGATTTGTGGATTTTTAAGTGTTAAATGAGGTGTTTACTGGTAAGAAACAACAGATAATCTCTGTGGAAAATTTAAAAATATACGGGCAAACATAAAAGAAAGAAAGAAAGAAAGAAAGAAAGAAAGAAAGAAAGAAAGAAAGAAAAGAAAGTTTTTGACTCAGAAAATCCATTTTGTTTGATATCATTCATGGGCTAACAAGGGGTTAATGGGGTTTTCATGTTCAGGTAACAACAGATAAATGAAAAGGAATAAAATGCACGGTGCCATATTAGTTTTTTTACAATGTAGCTGAAGGAATAAGCGGAAAGAAAGCCGCCATTAGACAGCTGTGGAGTCTGCAGTTGCTAGGCAACGGGACTGGAGCACTAAGGGAAATTCTCGTCTGCTAGGATGTCCCATTCCAGCAGCCTACCGTTTCAGGAGGCTGTTTTGGAGTGCGTGGACTCCGTAGCCTACGTAGTTGTGCAGCCTGCAACATGAGACACAGCTAAGGTGTCAGGCTGGAAGAATCAGCCATGTAAGTAACTCCAGCCATGTAATGAGACCAGGAACCATGGTAACAACCACATGAGCATGTTTCTCTCTTCCTCCTCGTAAGCAGCGGGATTAAACAGTCCAACAGTGATCCATCCTTACTAAATGTTGTGATTCATAATGACATTCTTGCTACAATATTTCAGTACGTTTTTATCTGCTCCATATGTTTCCCTGATGTTTAGAGCGTTAGCAAGGCGCTGACTTCTAACCAGGACCAATCTGGTGGAGCTAGCGGCCTTTCTCTCAGATGAGCTTCTGTAAAGTAGCTGTGCAGGTTAGTGAGTCTTCCACCGCGGTTCCTGTCTGACTGGAGTGACCCCATCATGGTGAAAACATCGGTGCTGACCTGTGATGCTGAACGTATCTCTCTTAATATCAGTTCTCAGACTCCTGATCCAGGAAGTGCTGCCTAGTGAGATTACAGACTGATTTTGTTATTCATAAATGAAATGTTCTCTTTTCTGTTTTATCTGTCAGTCACCGCTGACATCAGCTGGATCACATTTTAAGTGTTGGTAAGGGTTTTCTTTCTTTTTCAGTAGTAGTAAAGGAAAATACCTCTTCATGGTAATAAATACCGATATTAGATTTGATATAGGACAAATGTTCAAAGGCGTCATCACTCGGAAATCCCACTTCTTCACATTAAAACCTGTATTGGAATAGGACCTCAGTTAAAACGTGCCAGAAACTCTGGAGAGTGAAAGTGGCTTCATCTTTGAGTTCGTCTTCTTCACTCCAGAATGGGCCACAAGAGCGCGCTCTCTCCACAGTACGCAATTTTGTTTTTCTCTGGGGATGACGTGATCCACAGAGGCTGCTAGCTGCTAAGCTAGTGTCTTTAGCACCATCTGAAATTAGCTGAGCGGAGTAGCGTTCAATGACCAGCTTTGTCAGAGAGGAGGAGGGACATAGTTTCCTTCACGTGCTCTGTCCTGATAAAACTTTGTTTTGGCTTTGACGCTTGCTTCGTGAACGCGTTTACTGACAGGTCTAATTCTCGTGCTTATTCTCGCAACAAACAAAAGTTGGGGATAAAAAGAGGTTGAAAAGAGCTCATTAAATTTTCCTCCAACCAAACTATACTTATAGTCATTTGAAGATAATTTAAGATGGCCAGAGTCTGTCCACATCCAGGCGTCTCGGCGTCCTGCATGACTGTTTGCACATCACAATTACTGTTTACAAATCTGCACAACTTTCTATTTTTCAGTGTTTTTGGTCGATAAACAGCCTTGATCAGGTTGTCGTTGTACTAACAGCAGTCTCTGAGTTTTATGGATGAAGCAGCTCTTATATCACCGTTTGAGCATTTAAAAGAACAAAAAACTGTTATTTATTTCTCTCTTTTCCAGATAAATGCAGCAGGTTTATTGCATATTTCATGACTGCCAACCTTTGACAGAAACGTTTTCTTCTGTGTCTCTGTTGAATCTTTTATTCACTCTGCGAGAGCTGCAGTAAATCCTGACAGGCTGGGCCACAGTCCTGCAGCTTTTAGTTGTTTTTCTGCTCCAACTCACCTGATTAAAATGAAACGTCTCTCCTGACCAGCTTGTAAAGTTCTGCCCGAGCATGTTGACCCATGAATCTGACCCTGCAGGACTGCGGTCCTGGAGAACCGACCCTGGTTGAAGTTATGAGGATAAACTGACCTGTTCCAGCTGCTGCACCATCATCGGTAAAAAGCCGGCCCTGCCTGTCATCAGCGTGGATGAACGATCCATGTTTCACTGTCGGGCAGATTCCTCCGCTGGGATTACAGAATAAACGTAATGAGTTTCCGCTTCGTGATTTTCAGGAACACATATCTCTGCAGCATGATGAGCTTGTTGTTAAAATGGAGAAAATAAGTGCCGTTTCTGTGGTAAGTTGAGTCCATTGATCACATCAGACCCCCTGCTGGGTCCACGGCCCACTGGACGGTGATGAAGTGACCGTTTTTTCTTCTGCTGCGTAGATTTCCTCTGACATGAAGTGACCCGGCTGCCTGACAGGTTTCCCCTCCGCCATGACAGCAATCATGTGATTTATACTCCTCTATGACCTTATTCTGCCGTCATCAATCCAGCCTGACTGACTCCATGTTGGGCTTGTAAATCTGCTTAAATGAGAGCGTGTGCTCCAACATGCATTTTTTCTGGCTGTGAGGTGGAATAAATGCGTCCAGCTTCAAACCTGGACCTGGACTCAAGGAGGTCCAGGAGTAGCTCTCTTCACCAAGTGTTGGTATGCAGCAGATGGCTGACTGATGTTCAATGTTGTCCATGGGAAAACAATCCTAAACTCTTCTAACAGCGAAAGAGGAAGCTGCCGGCTGCCTGCAGACACTTGGAGGCATCGTGAGTCTAATCCCTCCTTCTGCTGTCTGGGAAATTAAACCAATAAGATGCATGCACACACCAGCCTGTTTCCACCAAAGAGGTGGAGAAACTTTGTCTAACTGAAGATGTTTGAGGTTAAAGATTCATTTCCGGTGTGCAGGTTCACTGACATGTCTGGATGTGACTTTGTTTTGCCGAGATCAGGCACAGAGCATGCATGTGACTGATGGGTCCAGGTCGTAGTTTTGTGATGGTGTCTTGTTGTTTTGACTTATAAAAACAGTTAATATGGGAAACATTGAAAACAAAACAGAGATATAGTTAAAGTCAAACCTTTGTAATGAAATGAATACACTGTTGTTCATCTTTGGCTACATTCACACTGCAGGTAAATGCGACCTGAATGCGATCTTTTCTCTCAAATGTGACCCATATCCAATCTGCTTCTGACCGTGTGAACAGCGCATTGAATCTGACATTTCTGGATCGGATTCAGGCCACTTTCAAATGTGGTATTGAATCGGATACATATCCGATCTGTGTCTGTACGGGCATGTTGCATCCATCCGACTTCTTCTGTGAATAGAGTGATAGAGACGGACGTCTTATTTCTGCACCAGAGATGGACACTGAATGTACACAATGGACCGAACAGTTAAATCATATTTTTCTGGCTCTGATTGCAAATCAACCTGGAAACTAATGAAAGTGTTGTGGGAAAATTTTAAGTGGTCCAGGCAGCTCAGTGTGTGCACGTGAGTGAGGGGGTGTGCACGCGCGGGGGAGGCGCACCGCTGTGGACGAGGTCAGAAGAGAAAAAGTTTGTGTGAAATGCATCCGGTAAAGAAAGAAGTTGACCGCAGCAGGTAGAGAGAAGAACCGTGGTGATAAATGTGCAGCATTAACATAAAGCCGCTTCTCTTCAGCATACCCCCCCCCCCACACACACACACCGGTGCGCTCAGTAATCAGCTGATCGCTGCGATCTATGAGTTTGTTTCTACCTCAGCTGAAGTGGTTGGTGACATCATATGTGTAGATGTGATTCCCTCAGAACATCTGATCTGAAACATCCTCATCCACCATCCTGCATCCACACACTCCTCTGTACAGATGTTGCAGCAGTTGTTCCACACAGAGACGTCATCACAAATGTGTTTCTCCTCTTCCTCTGTCTCTGTAATACATTTGCTGACTGCTGCCACAAAATGCTTTTAACGTGAGCCCGCAAATGCGTTTACCTCCATGTTTGTTTGCATTGGTTTCCATGAACACCGTTATGTGCGTGATGTCATTTGTGTTCAACGGAGCATGCGTGTCACTTCAGAAGCGTGAGCTGTGGACAGGCTACATTTAGAAATGTGTCTACTACCTGGAAGTGGGTGGAGTTGATGCGGTCGAGACTGCTGTGACGTCACTGCCGTGCATCGCAGTGGGCAGCAAAGTAAAAACAACAATGGAGGCATTGGATGATGGAGGTGTTACTGCTGTTGTTGTTTTCTCTGTGGCTTGTAGTCACCGAAAACAGAGCCAGATATTTTTAGAAGAGGCGAAACACGTATGACGATAACTTCCTTTGACCAATCAGTGGAGAGCCGTCAGGTACGTCACGTTTTGTGTAGGTTCAGCACGGTCAGAGCTAGCTCTGAAACAGGTGCGGAAAATCATAAAGACTCGTAACGGGTTTTCCCAGAGGAAACACAGATAAAGCGTGCCGTGCTGCACCCATGAGAGTCTCTCCAGGACTTTCATGATGTGAGATGTCAGGGCAACTGGTCTGTAGTCATCTGGTTCAGCTGGTTGTGGTTTTTTAGGGACAGGAACAAGACAGGATGTTTTCCACAGCACAGGAACTCTGTTCTGTCTCAGGCTGGTGTTAAAAAGGTGCTGGAGAACCGGACATAGTTGTTCTGAGCAGGTCTACAGAACTCTGGGACTGACACCATCTGGACCTACAGCCTTGTTCCGGTTCAGTTTCTCTAGTTGTTTCTTGAACTGGTCGCAGGAGACAGTCAGGCTGGAGGTGGAGGCAGAGGAGGCGTTGTCTCTATGTTTCTGAGTTCTGGGGACACCTCGTAAACATCCCAGAGGAGCACGAACGTCATGGGTTCATGGACGGGACTGGCCGTTTGTCTGGTGGAGGTCACATCTGCAGCAGGGGGAGCAGAAAAGATGGAGAACCTGGACAGCAGCTCCACCGTGGTTGATGTGGAGCATCTTTCCCTTCATCCAACAGATGTAATCCGTGTCTACATCTGTCTCTTTATCAGAACTCTGAACTACGATGAACCGGACTGAATCAGACTGTGTCTGTGAAATTGCTTTGAGATGACTGAATAGAATCGAACTGGAAGTGAAACAATCCACCTGGAGAATGTGTTTTTGTTTACAGCCAGTTTCTGTGTACAGTGCGACAGCTTTCTGAGTCTCCTCATGGTCCACTGCTGCCAGTTACGTCTGTTTGAATCATTTTCCAAAATGTCGGGCAGCAGTTAAGTTCTGCCATTAGAGTGGGAAAGCAGACAAAGGTGAAACCCTGTTTGTAGATCTGTGGTCCTGAACATCACAAGTGTTTCATTAATATAAAACAAATCATGTTAAAATCATCCTACAGAACAGACTAAACACAGAACAGATAAAAGTGCTGCAATACTGACAGCAGAAGGCTGAGGATGAGGAGAGACACTGCTTCTGACTCTGTGAGAGAATTTAGAGGAAGTGCCGCTGATATGAAAGCACAGCTGTTGTCTTTGTGTCTGCAGTAAGATCCTGAGCTGCAGCCGAGTCGACCGTGTGACAGGAGCGAAGCGGTGCGTCTGAGTCGCTCTGTAACCTCAGTAAAATGGTGGCAGGTTGCATTTTAATAACACATCCAACCAGGTTCCAGTGTGGGTGCATTAAACACCATTAGCTGGACGTGGGGTGTAATTCTGCTGACCTGTTCTCATCTCTGTTCACAGCGTGTTCATAAAAAAAAGAAAAAACTGGGAGAAGTCAGGTGGAAATGCTGAAAACCCAGCAAATAACTTGAATTCATGTTGAGTTTCAATTAGGAAAGAAACATATTAATGAAGTGAAAACAAAGTGAAGCTTAAATAAAATATAATCACTTATTTGTAGTTTTATGCATCTTAAAGAGGCTCTCTGATAATATTCCTCATGTATTCCTTAGTTTTCCATTTCCCAAATAAACACATCCAGACTTCACCTATCAAAATCTGAGTGGACTGAACCGACTCCAAAGAGCAGTGATGATCGAGGGAAGTGTCGTCCAGCTGGGAACCATCAGTCCAGCTCCTCATTATCTACGAATACAGGAGGAAACAGACACGTTCTCCAACTCATCAAGAAACATTTCATCTGGATGGATTTATCATGGCGATCAAGTCTGGGCGGCAGGTTTGTCTCAAAGCCAAAAACAAGCTTCCTGAAAGTAAACGGATGATGATCCAGAGTTGGTGTACTCAAACGTCTAATGGTGAGCTAAAACGGATGTTCCCCTGCATCCATCAGGCAGAAAACAAGACCCATCGTTTCTGCTGCATCATCAGAGACAACATGTTGGATTATCTGTGTTTGTGAAAGATGGGATGAGATGAGTTGGGATGAGATGGGAGGGGCGGCAGTGGCTCAGGTGGTAGAGGTCAGTCAGTGGTTGCAGGATCAGCGGTTTGAATCCCAATCCCCCAGTCATCTGCCATTGTGTCCTTGGGCAAGACACATAAAGTGCATCTTTCATGTTCTTTATAATGGCAGAAAATCATTCCCTGAGATGAGGCAGTAACTGTTAGGTCTCTTGAGTTGACATAAACCAGGAAGTATTTATTTAAAGGAGTGATGACATAGCAGTAAAAACTAGTTTATGTTGTTGGCATTACTGCATATGTAAATACTCCAAAGAAAAAAAACGGCATTTTTTACAGCGGAGTATTGTTTTGAAACGCCAGACCTCACTTCCTCAGTAATACAGTTGGGTCCGGTGATGATATGGAGCTTTACCCGGAGACCACGTTGACTTCATTTTGATTGGCTACATCTTATTTGGCTATGACCTTATTTGGAGAATCTAGGTCAAGCTGCGGTCGGAGTTTGCTAAAGGCTAACTGCTAGCAACATGGGCAGTTCAGACAGTGAGCTACGTTTATCAGACAAGACAGCATTTAGAAAATAAAGAAACTTACAGGTAATGACAAGGTTGTGGCCCCCTCCCTCAGTGTTGCTACAGAAGTTTTCTTTTAAATCCATTTGTTTGAAAACCCAGACCTGACTGTTACTACTAGCTCCATACACGCAGCTGAATCAGACAGGGAGGGGAGGGGGGAGCGGATGGTGCATAGACCGTTAGGAGAGGGGGGGGGCGCTGTTCACGTGATAGTGTGCTCTTATTGGAGCAATTAAATCACGTAGAATGATAGAATGGCTGCACTGTGGTGTGGTGGTTAGCACCGCAGCCTCACAGTAAGAAGGTTGCTGGTTCGATTCCCGGCTGGGGAGGGGGGTCGAACAATCCCAACCGTGGCCTTCCTGTGTGGAGTTTGCATGTTCTCCCCGTGTATGCGTGGGTTCTCTCCAGGTACTCCGGCTTCCTCCCACCGTCCGTGCATGTTAGGTTAATTGATCACTCTAAATTGCCACTGGGAATGAATGTGAGCGTGAATGGTTGTCTGTTTCTCCATGTTGGCCCTGCGACAGACTGGTGACCTGTCCAGGATGTACCCCGCCTCTCGCCTGATAATAGCTGGGATAGGCTCCAGCAACCCCCGCGACCCTGAACTGGATAAGCGGTACAGAAAATGACTGTCTGATGACAGAATGATAGATCTACGTAGAATGATAGAACTACGTAGAATGATAGCCTGCTGTCTGGTTCAACTGTTTCTGAGCAGAGAGACAAAGCTGACAAACCATAAACAGGAACTTTGATTCTCACTCTGGATATTCACATGGCTTCATCAGTGCATATTAATCACCCAAAACCCCAGAAAAGTGAAATTTGATGTCATGGCACCTTTAAAAGGGAGGGGGAGTGGATGAAATGCCTTCACAAACAGTGCAGGTTTGGAATCATGTGACCTGTGACGTCAGAGTCGGTGAAGTCATGTCAATTCCACAGCTGACCAATGCTAAACAATAACAGATAAATGGGGAGACAACAGCTGATTGGCAGATAGACATCATCTTTCTGAACATCCGTCTTCTTTCTTCACCTCACCTCTACAGCTGAGGCTGAACTCTCCCGGCCAGCACCTTCTTTATCGCCGCCAGAAACATCCTCTTCTCCTTGGAGTGACTCGGCCACAGCACGGTCCTGGCAACGTTAGCTTAGCTTTAACTTAGCTTAGCTTTAGCCGGCACAGCTGCTGGAGCTTCTGCAGGTTTCAGTGTTTGTTTCTTGCTGTTCATCTCCACATCAAGCGCTCAAAGCCAGAGGCGGAACTTATATATGCCCGTACACATGGTCCGTGGTAAAAACGCTTTGCAATGGCCATCCCATTGCTTTCCTATGGAGAGAGCGGTGGCGCCCGACCGACTCACTCTGACTACGTCCCGCAGGACTGCTGCCACGTCAGATCTGGACATGTGTTTTCTCCGCTGCCTTTTCAGCCCAAAATTCTGGGAAAAGTGATGATTTCTTACCGCAGAGTTAAGAAGAGGAAGGAAACTCGTCCCTCCAGACTGAGCTCATGTTTGGCTTCCAGGACGTCATCTCTTCCTTCCAGGACGGTTGATATCGGCTGCTCGGTCACTTTCAGCGGCTCGCTCAACTTTTTGCCACATTTGGTCTCCAAAAAGATGTAAAAGCACTTTGTATGAGCCGTGAGACGGTGTTGCTGTTAGCAGAGACATCTGTGGACAGAGTCAAAGGGAAAATGTCTCGCTGCTGTGTAACAGAGCCAGTTGTCGGTGGAAGTAAACACACGGATGCAGTCGCTGTTCGGCAGACATTCATGCCCCAGATGATCTGCTGGAGCGGAGTAAGTCTCCTCTAAAAGGAGATTTATCAGCAACTGTCAATTAAACACACGTAAAACCTCAACATATACATAATGATGGTTGCTAGAATAAAATAAAATAAAATAAATCAGACAAACAGGAACAGATTCTTAAAACACTCTGAAGACCATAGACATGTAAAAGGTTTAAATGTGTGACACCAAGCATCTTGTACACAATTTGAAAATTAAAACTAATGAGAGTGACTTACAAAAGTTATTTTTTCAATTTTATTTTCCACATTTTCATGTCTCCACATATAGCTGTGGCCTTCAGCATTACAGCTGTGATTAATGTCATATTCAGAGTGGCCTCCTCCTGCTGTGATTCAGGTTTTTTTATCTGTAGAATTGGGAGCGTTCGCCTACCTCTACGTCACTTCCGGTCTGTTGCTGGGGCACTAATTTCAGACGGAGTGGCAGGAAAGCCCCGTCCGACTAGTATTTGTACATTTTTACATTGGCATTGTTCAGTGTGGACCTTAAGGCCCTTGCAGACAGAATGCACAAAGCGCAGGCGGTCGGCGGCAAACCCATTCATTGTGTATGTGGTACCGCGGCGGCAGCGGGCTCCACCGTGCTGCGGAGCTAAGCAGCGCGTGAGGTTGGCGCATGCCGCTGCGGTACTGCTGACGCCGCTGCGCTTGAATTGAAAATGCGCGCTGTGACGACATCCTAGCGCGTCCAATAGGAGAGGCCAATTCAGGGAAAAAAGTGGTCCTTGGTCAGCCTGAAGTAAACCTGGAAGTGGTCTGTGTGAAAGAATGCAGCTCCCGGACGAACCTGAACTCCCCCAAGTTCTGCCTTGTTATCAGGATCAGGTGGACCCCCACCCTTTTATTTGCTGCTGATGTCCTCCTCTTTCTCAGGAGAAAAGCTCTTTGCTGCGACAATAAGAGGCGCATCTCTCACAATGAAACACGTCAGGGAGAAAACACTTTCTGGTCTGTCGCTTAGCAACGCGTGCCTGACATGCTGGCTGCCGCTGTGCTCTGTCGCCGTGTCTGCGCTCTACCCCGCGGTGAGCGCAGCAAAAAACGCGTCCTATCTGCGAAGGTCTTTATACACTACAAGGGCTTCTACATATGTTTAACATGAAAGCTGGCCTCTAACCCTCCTTGCATCTAGTGGGGGGCATCACTGGTGTATGAATGTGTGTGAATGTTCCGGGGGTGGTCGGAGGGGCCGTAGGCACCAAATAGCTGCCACACTTCCATCAGTCTGCCCCAGGGCAGCTGTGGCTACATATGTAACTCACCATAACCACGTATGAATGAAGAGTGAATGGATAATGGATCTACTGTGAGCACTCTGAGTGCCTTGAAAAGCGCAATATAAATCTAATCCGTCATTATTATTATTAAGTTGAGATGGGATGAGATAAGATGAGATGAGATCACATGAGATGAGATGAGTTGAGATGAGATTAGATGAGTTAAGATGAGATGATTTAAGGTGAGATGGGATGAGATGAGTTGAGACGAGTTAAGATGAGATGAGATGGGCTGAGATAAGTTAAGATGAGATGAGATGGGATGAGATAAGTTGAGATAAGATGAGATGAGTTAAGATGAGATGAGTTAAGATGAGATGATTTAAGATGAGATGAGGTGAGATGGGATGAGTTGACATGAGTTGAGACGAGTAAAGATGAGGTGGGATGAGATGAGTAGAGACGAGTTAAGATGGGATGAGATGAGTTGAGATGAGTTAAGTTGAGACAAGTTAAGATGAGATGAGGTGGGATGAGATGAATTGAGATGAGATGAGTTAAGATGAGTTGAGACGAGTTAAGATGAGATGAGATGAGTTGAGATGATTTAAGATGAGATGATATGGGATGAGATGAATTGAGATGAGACGAAATGAGTTGAGATGAGATGAGTTGAGACGAGTTAAGATGGGATGAGATGAGTTGAGATGATTTAAGATGAGATGATATGGGATTTGATGAATTGAGATGAGATGAAATGAGATGAGATGAGATGGAC
The DNA here is from genome assembly GCA_023101725.1 of Atherinomorus stipes. Taxonomy (NCBI): domain Eukaryota; kingdom Metazoa; phylum Chordata; class Actinopteri; order Atheriniformes; family Atherinidae; genus Atherinomorus; species Atherinomorus stipes. Next base: position 64,749 of record JALJCO010006734.1, read on the forward strand.
AGTGTGTTACAGGAATGTCATGGTTAGAATTAAACTGAATTTAGCTACAGTGCCATCAGTTTCAGACAGCTGAGCTGGACCTATATCTTGGTGGCTTTACTATGTAACTTTGCAACACTGCAATAATCTGACGGTTGGAACACCTCAAAATGCATTCAAACTATAGCAAAAATAATAATAATAATAATTAGAATATAACAGTAAAATTCCATAAAAAAATACAGTTTATAACCTTACATTTACATGAGTTCTTTTGCTTTATTTGGGCATTTTTATCATCAGATGTTATCCGCGGTCACGGGTTATTAAATTATGGCAACATATAATTAACATGTGGGAAGGAGATAACTGGGTGGTGGTGATGTATTCCACATGCGTGGAAACCACATAAATACCTGGTGGCCAGTCGTTACTAATACAGTATATGAAGAACTTAAACCACATCCACAGTGTCCAGAAATGAACTGAGTTTACTGAATTTACTTTTCATACAGGTTCTTAGTGATGGTAGAACTTCCCCATCACTCTGATTCCAAAGTTAATACTTGTAAATGATCATAAATATCATGATTAAGGAGGAAAAACTGGTTTTTACCCTCCTACGTCACGCTTGATGGCAAGTAAATGTGAAAAAACTGCTTCCAATACACTTTTGTGACGTACTTATGAGAGCTTAAAAACTTCTTTGTGTTATTTGACAGCTTTTTTTTTGTGGGTGTTTCCATTACCAGTTGTTAAAAGTAGAGTCCGGAGTCCCCCCTCCATTTCTGTCTGTAAACACTATTCAAACCAACAACTCCTCCCCACGGGCTACTGACCACATCGCTCTTCAGCCAATTCATCTTCAAGTCTCTCCTTCAAAGCTCGGGAGCAGGTGAAAGCCAAACCAGTATTAACCCTGATTTTCCAGCGTGCACTGTCTAAAGCTCTTCTCACCGCAGAATCCTTCCTTTTCTTCACTGCATCCGCCTTTTTTTTCTTTTTTTTTTTCAGAGTTCGAGTGACTGGCGTCTGCTCCAATCATGAGCTTATTCCCACGCAGCGTCATGCCCTTAGCTCTGTCATTGGCTGGCGATATAAACATAGAAACTCCACCCAGAAACATCCCAAATACACCAAAACAAAGGGAAAAGGTGAATTACAGACAGGAGGAGAGGGAGTTCCAAACAAACTCACCACTGCACGAGAGTACAGGCCCAAAGGTGCGGATTGAGATGGATTTCACTTGCACAAGTCTATCGTTTATTTTCAGGGGGGAACTCCCAGCTCTACCTTTAACTGCGATATTAAAGTTTTGCAAAATTCGAACACATGGACAAATAATCCATCCATTCGATTGAAATCTTTCCAATCAGAGATTCAGTCTGACGTGTTTACATGGTGATCTGAACAGTTGTTTAAACTTGATGGACAGATTTAATACGATCGTGATGCTTTTGACATGCGTGATGCCTCCTGATTTGGAAGGAGAGGGTTTTTTTCTCAGTATTGCTCAGTAATGTTTAAGTCTTTGAGTTTCTAACAAAAACGCTACATCTTCCACAGTCCCGTCCTGTTCTGCTTCCACCATCCTCCCTGAATCTGTGATGTCACGTCACCCCACGTGGTTCAAGCATGTGCAGACAACACACCACAGTTTGTGTTGGAACCAGTGTTTACATGCTCATTCTTCCTGCTGATCTGATGGTAAAACGTTTAAACCATCTCTCTCCATCAGACTGAGGCCGATCAGATCAGCTTACTGTTTACACGATGCATCTTTATTCTGATTGGCGTTCGATCGGATCAAAACTGCCCCGTGTATATGCAGCTGCTGATGGGTGTGTGCAGTGATCGAGCGAAGAAAACCATCTGTAAAGCCAGTCGTGCTGATGAATTTATGTTTTTGGACCATGTAATAAAGTCAGAGGTTGGACCGGGTCCCTGCGTATAAACACAGATTGTTTTAGACTTTCATGTTAGATTTATCCTGTTTGGGAAGCCCAGGAATGCGTAGGGAACGTTACATGGCAGCCTGTTTATGGCAGAAATGCTTTGTAATTTATAATTGCTGAAACTCCAAAGAAAGTCTAGTTTGTGAATAAATCAGAAACCATCTGATCAGTGAAGACTGAATCAGTGTGTTTTTGATGCGACATGTCTGTCTGTAACCGCTGCTCTGAGTTCTGCCAGGCTTTCGCTGTGTTTTGTGGGGACGGTCGGTGAGTAAAGGGCAGCAGACGTCCTGATGTTTTTGATGTGGTGTTTGGCCGTCTGCAGCGCTGACAGATCCAAATGGCCTGCCGGAGTTGGAGGCTGGATTAAAGCAGCTTTGATGAGTTTACCCGTGAAGACATACTGAAATGATGTCACACAATCTTCTCTTCCGCATTTTATCTTGTGATCTGTGTGATTGATAGATTACGTGGTAATTATGGAGCTTAACGAGCGGTGAGAGATGGATTTGGTTCTGCTGATATTGTGAAACCAAAGCTTATTTCTGCCAGCTGCCATGAAACAGGTTGTGCATCTTCGTGTGTTTCATAACTTTCCTTTTGGGAATTGATCAAATGTTTTTCATTACATCCCGGCCAGAGATTCGTCTGCATGATACAGCCATGTCTGCACGTCACTGTCCTCTGCAATCGATGTAGAAATGTCCTGGAGAAATCTTCCTAAAAATTCCACTACTCATCTAAACCTGAAGGATTCAGCAGATGTATTGGTCGGGTGTGTTTACACAAAGCTTTTTCAGTCTTGTGACCACCTGCTGAGCTCCAGGGGCAGCTGTGATAGATGGATTTAGAGAAAAATGAAGCATACTGTATTTAGGCTGAATATACCATCCACTGTTGATCCAGCAGGATGGATCCATGCTTTCATGATGTTTCCAGCAAATTCTGAGCCGAGCATCTGAATGTTTAGCTGAAATGGAGACTCAGACCTGCTGACAGGAGCAGCACCATCCAGTTCATCTTGGAATAGCGCTGAGTGTCTGGGACAGTTTTGTTTGTATGTTTTTTTAATAGCTTCTTTAAACAAAAATTCAAAATCAATATTTTATTTCACTAAAGTATAATTTACAAAATGTTTACTTATTATCATTTTTTTCAGTTTTGTGTTATTTGAATTACTATGGTGAATTTATCCTTTTCTTTAATGGGAGGGGATGTAAACTTCTAGGCACAATTGTATTTGGTCCAGCATTTACCATCCGGGATGTGCGTGTTGCCCTAACTTGTAAGAGAATGTAGGTTTCTTTATCTGTTATACGCAGCGTAACTTTTCTCAGAGACAGCTCTGACCATCGACACGTTCTTCAGGTCTATGAGTCTGACTGCAACACTGCTGCATGTGGGCTTGTGCAACACTCACAACTGACGAGCTCACTAGATCTGGTGAAAAAGATTACTGAGTATCATTGATTTAGTCATCATGTTACGTAAGAAAGCCTTGGCATCAGTTGTGTATCAGGGAAGGCCTGAACCATCAGGCTGCCGCTGTCCAGGCTCGTTGGTGTCGTAGCTCGGCTCGATGACGGTGCATTGGAGCGGGAACCGAGCGAGCCTGGATGTGTGTGAAGCGCTGCGCTGATCATGATGATGTGATGCTGAGATGGGGGCAGCCTGTGGTCAGGGAGCGCGTGCGAGGCGAGCCGGCCGGTTGCCGGTGTGGTGGAGCGCCGGGACGCTGCACAGAGAGCGTTTGTTGGACCTGCCATGTTTTATGTATGTGGTTCGTCTTTCATCAGTATTCCATTTACATTCTGTCTGCTGATCCGCCGCTGAATGTTAAGCTGTTTATGCTCCTCAGCCACTTTATACCAACACCAACGTGTGTGTGCGCGGGTGTGTGTCTGAGACAGATTGCATTGCCCCCCCCCCCGCCCCTGTGGTTGTGCAGTATTGTGTTCTGGTAATAATGATGGGTTCTGTGCCTCCCAGTCTCCCTCCCAGCAGGACACACACATAAAAGAGACCTTCTATGGGCAGCCTGTGTGTGTGTGTGTGTGTGTGTGTTTCAGTGCTGTTGGTTTGCTGAACGTGTGTGTTTGTGTGTGCATGTGTGCACATCTTTGTGTGATTCTAAGAACATCATTTTGGTGGTTCATGCTGATTGTGCTTCATACTGTGTGCGTCCAACCCATCAAGGTCCACACTGGTGCTCTCGTTCTCCGTCTCCACCTCTATCTTGCTCTCTCCAGCTCTCTCTCTCTCTCTCTCTCTCTCTCTCTCTCTTTCTCTCCTACGCACCCAACTTGCGCTTTTCCATCTATCTTTCCGTTCCCCTATTTCTCCTCTCCATATGACATTTTTGCTGTCCTCAGACTACTTCTCGAAACTTGCCTTACACATTATCTATTGGATTTGAGAAGGGGGGTCTCCTTTTTTACCACTGCTAATCGTAGCAGTCTACAAATAAACAACTCGTCTAGGAGAAACTTTTGAAATCCAGACTGTATTAGTAAAACAGGAATAAAAACAGACTATCAGCTGTTAGCATCTGGAGTACAATCTTCTCAAAGTTACAATTGAAAATGTAAAATTCACAGAATATTTATGAGTATATACAGGGGGGTGGACAATGAAACTGAAACACTTGGTTTTAGACCACAGTCATTTATTAGTATGGTGTGGGGCCTCCTTTTGCGGCCAATACAGCGACAATTCCTCTTGGAAATGACATATACAAGTCCTGAACAGTGGTCAGAGGGATTTTAAGCCATACTTCTTGCAGGATAGTGGCCAGGTCACTACGTGATGCTGGTGGAGGAAAACGTTTCTTGACTCGCTCCTCCAAAACTCCCCAAAGTGGCTCAATAATATTTAGATCTGGTGACTTTGCAGGCCATGGGAGATGTTCAACTTCACTTTCATGTTCATCAAACCAATCTTTCACCAGTCTTGCTGTGTGTATTTGTGCATTGTCATCCTGATACACTGCACCGCCTTCAGGATACAATGTTTGAACCTTTGGATGCACATGGTCCTCCAGAATGGTTCAGTAGTCCTTGGCCCATCTAGCACAAGTATTAGGCCAAGCGAATGCCATGATATGGCCGCCCAAACCATCACTGATCCACCCCCATGCTTCACTCTGGCCATGCAACAATCTGGGTGGTACGCTTCTCTGGGGCTTCTCCACACTGTGACTCTCCCGGATGTGGGGAAAACAGTAAAGGTGGACTCATCAGAGAACAATATATGTTTCACATTGTCCACAGCCCAAGATTTGCGCTCCTTGCACCATTGAAACCGAAGTTTGGCATTGGCACAAGTGACCAAAGGTTTGGCTATAGCAGCCCGGCCGTGTATATTTACCCTGTGGAGCTCCCGATGGACAGTTCTGGTGGAAACAGGAGAGCTGAGGTGCACATTTAAGTCTGCCATGATTTGGGCCGCTGTGGTTTTATGTTTTTTGGATACATTCCGGGTTAGCACCCGAACATCTCTTTCAGACAGCTTCCTCTTGCGTCCACAGTTAATCCTGTTGGATGTGGTTTGTCCTTCTTGGTGGTATGCTGACATTACCCTGGATACCGTGGCTCTTGATACATCACAAAGACTTGCTGTCTTGGTCAGATGCGCCGGCAAGACGTGCGCCAACAATTTGTCCTCTTTTGAACTCTGATATGTCACCCATAATGTTGTATGCATTGCAATGTTTTGAGCAAAACTCTGCTTTGACTCTGCTAATTGAACCTTCACACTCTGCTCTTACTGGTGCAATGTGCAATTAATGAATATTGGCCACCAGGCTGGTCCAATTTAGCCATGAAACCTCCCACACTAAAATGACAGGTGTTTCAGTTTCATTGTCCACCCCCTGTATGTTATTTCATACATTTCCTTGTTATTCTAGAACACTAAAAGGCAAACCAACAGAGTCCAGTGTGGAAGTGTGTGAGCTTGCTGTGGTGCAACAGAAACTACCACATATTATTCCTGTAAAGGTGTCTGAAGATGCTGTCCCATACACATGTACGTAGATGCTGCATTGCTCCTCACCTTGCATGTCAACCAAGCCACAACTGTGAAGCCACCCGATAGTCCAAAAATGTATGGTTCTCGCCTCATCCGCTAGGGGCTGAGCAAATCCCCAAAGACTCTCACGTTAAAAAGGTGAACTTCACCAATGGTGACTTTTTACAGACATGATGCTACACGATGGTAAACATCGCCCTGGAACTACTTTTTACAGATATAATGCTACACGATGGTAAACATCGCCCTGGAACTACTTTTTACAGATATAATGCTACACGATGGTAAACATCGCCCTGGAACTACTTTTTACAGATATATTGCTACACGATGGTAAACATCGCCCTGGAACTACTTTTTACAGATATATTGCTACACGATGGTAAACATCGCCTTGGAACTACTTTTTACAGATATATTGCTACACGATGGTAAACATCGCCTTGGAACTACTTTTTACAGATATATTGCTACACGATGGTAAACATCGCCCTGGAACTACTTTTTACAGATATATTGCTACACGATGGTAAACATCGCCTTGGAACTACTTTTTACAGATATATTGCTACACGATGGTAAACATCGCCCTGGAACTACTTTTTACAGATATATTGCTACACAATAGTAAACGTCACCCTGGAACTACTTTTGACAGATATAATGCTACACGATAGTAAACATCGCCCTGGAACTGCTTTTTACAGATATATTGCTACATGATAGTAAACATCGCCCTGGAACTACTTTTTACAGATATGATGCTACACGATGGTAAACATCACCCTGGAACTACTTTTGACAGACGTGTCACTACATGATAGTAAACAATCGCCCTGGAACTGCTTTTTACAGATATGTTGCTACACAATAGTAAACATCACCCTGGAACTACTTTTTACAGATATGATGCTACACAATGGTAAACGTCACCCTGGAACTACTTTTTACAGACGTGATACTACATGATAGTAAATGTCACCCTGGAACTGCTTTTTACAGACGTGTCGCTACACGATGGTAAACATCGCCCTGGAACTACTTTTTACAGATGTGATGCTACACGATGGTAAACATCACCCTGGAACTACTTTTTACAGACGTGATGATACACGATGGTAAACATCACCCTGGAACTACTTATTACAGACGTGATGATACACGATGGTAAACATCACCCTGGAACTACTTATTACAGATGTGATGCTACACGATGGTAAACATCACCCTGGAACTACCTATTACAGATGTGATGATACACGATGGTAAACATCACCCTGGAACTACTTATTACAGACGTGATGATACACGATGGTAAACATCACCCTGGAACTACTTTTTACAGACGTGATGATACACGATGGTAAATATCACCCTGGAACTCCTTTTTACAGACATGTCCCAGGGCCGCCGCCATGAATTTGGGGCCCCATGAAAGACACTGATAATGGAAACCCTCCTCCAGTAAAAAATGATGCAAGATTTAAAACTGATATAAAGACTTGTTTACAGTTTGAATGTATTTTTATTGTAAAATTCCAACAAAGGACAATAATCCTAACACAAAAGAGCTGGTTATCTGACTGAGAGGACAAGTTCTCAAAAACCTCTTCTTCTACATCTCTTTCACTACTTTTCCGCCCATGCATCTCTCTTTCCTCATTCTAATTACTTGCACTGTCATTGTTTTCCTTCTTTCTCCATTTCTGCAGCATACTTCTTTCTGGCCAAACCTGAGAGGGACGTAAGCCAAGAATGTAACAAGTTGCATTTATATAATATACCAACAAATTACATATCAGATTACATAAATTATCAACAGCTCAGTGTACACCTCACAGCTAGATTGCAAACAGGTACATGTATTTATGGTGCAGCTCAAGCTGCTCAAATAAATTAACCTTCATGAGAATGATCAAGATTTATGGATGTCTTTTAATGGCTGTAATTCAGTCTGAATGTAAAGATCAAAATAAACTATTTAAATATAGACTTTGGTTTTAATACAGGCTGCTGGAGACTACTCAGTGTTTTCATTCAACTGTCCAGTATCCAGTACAAACAACTACAACTACAGGCCATTTTTATTTTGTAGTGATCATCATATAAGAAAAAAAAAAAGGACGCGAGGACGCAAGTGTGTCCGCCATGTCCGCGCGCATGTCGTTCGTCTCTCTTCGCTTCTAAATCAAAACAACTATGGCGGCTGCAAGGAGGAACTTTGTGTGGATAGATGAGGAGGTAGAATGACTTCTCCAAACGACACTCAATTACAAGCTCGCAACGTGGAGATCCGCTGGGCTTAGGTAGACGACGTTGTTGTTTTTCCTGTATTGTGTGACGTCACGCGACGTGAGCAGGGCGTGCAGATGAGGGCGCAACAGCGTTGCATCCTCAGAAATTCCACTTTGGAATGAGTCTTCAGATTTATGCGTCTTCAACCCAGAATAACGCCGTTGCCGTGTGAACGAAAGGCACGGTTTTTACCCGCAATCGTCCTCGTGTGAACGGCCCCTGAAAATGGTCTGTTGTTCACATTCTTCTGGGAATAAAATGTGGGTTGATGAAATTAGGAAATCACTGAATTCTGATTTTATTTATGTCTTACACAGAGACATTTTTGGAATTGAGGTTGTATGAATCTGCTGTGTCTTGTCTTTATTTTGAAATAGATTTTAGTAAACTGATGCATCTCTTTTTTCCCCTCTATTTACAACCCCCTCCCCCAAAATAAAACAAAATAATGAAGTTTAAGCAAATAAAAATAAAAGTTGTCTGACTTATTGTTATATAAAGGTTTTTTTTAAATATATTTTATTTTTTTGTTGAATCGTATTTTCTGCATAAGCCCATATGATGTCTGTATGTCTGCATTGTCTTCATGCTTTGGTCAATAATTTCCTGTATGTTTTATCTGCTGTCAGGTGTGCTGCTGACCTCAGGACCGATGTTTCCCTTCCCGTCAACTACTGACTGTGTTGAAGCTCATCGAGTGTGTTCTGTGGATCCGGAGTGTGAGGCTCTGTATCGAGGTCTGGAACTGTGTGCGGCGGATGCGGCGGTCTCTCCGCTTGGAGAACAGGCGGCTTCCGAGTGCCTGGAGAGACAAGACGCCTTGCTGGCCAAACACCCCTCGTTGCTGGCCTGCAAGTGCCAGCGTGGCTTCCGCAAGGAGGAGCGGTGCCTTCGCATCTACTGGAGGGTTCGCCTTCTGCCAGGTGGGCCGGGCTGCTGATCCAATTCATTTATTTATATTCGTTTGTTTGTGAGGGAGCTCTAGATGTTTGATAATATAATATAATATAATATAATATAATATAATATAATATAATATAATATAATATAATATAATATAATATATAATATGATATAATATAAAATAATATAATATAATATAATATAATATAATATAATATAATATAATATAATATATAATATGATATAATATAATATAATATTTCTGTGTCTGTGAAAGAATATTGGGATGATAATAAAACAGTACATTATATTACTGTATATTATACTTAACCTTTTTTATCGTGTCAAAGTGGAAACCAAGGTATTAAATATTAACAAACAGCAGAGATGTCATGTCATGAGACAGGAAGTTGTTGTCCATCCCTCCTGATACATTCCCACCACCCACTGTGACATCTGGAGACCAGTATTCACTTAGAATTGTTGGACCACCCAGAGATAGCAGGAAGTCATCAAGTTATAAAACCATAATCTGATTTATGTGGAATTAACAGTATATTATGAATAAATTAGAGCAACATGAAATGTGAGTGGACATCCCTGAAGCCAAGGCTAGAGGTTATTAGTTTGTTTTGTGATGAGAGGATGGTCTCTGCTGCCTTGATGAGTCACCCAGACACTTCTGAACGTGTCAGGGCCTCCACAGCACAGCTTTAATCATTTAGATTTTCAAAATGAATTATTTGTCTATTCCCCCACATCATTCCATGAAACTGTTCCAACTTTTTGGGATGGGGAGAAAATGCAAAAAGTGGAAGTACACTGCCTGGCCAAAAAGAAAAATGTCGCCACCAAAAAAAAGGTCCTACACTAATACTTTGTTGGACCACCTTTAGCTTTGATTACGGCAGCATTCGCTGTGGCATTGTATCTGATAGATGTAGGAAAAATCCGGTCAGTCGATGTCAGCTGTTGGAAAACTTCTGCAGAGACTCCGTTCAGATCGCTCCCAATACAAGAGATTTTTTCCGTTGGATCGTTTCAGTTCTCGGGGATTAAAATGATAAATATCCAAAACCGTACTTTGGCTCGACTACAGTGTTTCTGCTCTGAGTTCAATATGATGGTGAGAGTACGGTGGGATGCATAGGTGACATCACCATCTGCAACCTAAAGATCATTAAACTTTGATGTGTTATCGTGTACACGACAGTTAGTAGTCCCCGATTACACGTGTAGAAAAAAATTATAAACGTTGACGGCGCGAATGCATCCATGCATGCTCGCGTTGCATCTTGACTAATACTGTAGTAAAGCATCTAACCGCAGGTAGAGGATACTGGCAGATGTTACCATGACCAACACATCCTGCTTGGAAAACATTTAAATGAATGAAGCATTTAGTACCTACTACCTTTATTTGTTCAGTATAAAATTTTTGGTTGTATCGCCCAACCCTAGACGTGGCTTATTAGTGACTGAGGGAGCTGGATGATATGCGTTGAACTGATATAATGGTGTCATGACAGAAAACTTCAAACAGTGTTTTTCAACAACAGTTGGTTGTTTTAGTGTTTCTTTGTCTGTTCTTTCTTCTCTTCACTAAGTTTTTGGTTCATCCCTTATCGTTTCTTCTCTTAAAGTGGCCCTATATGCTCATTTTACCATTTTACTTTGATATGCGAGTCCACAAGGGCAGGGATTAATCCAGAAATTTTCACAAACCTTGTACTTTTTTTTATACCCATCTTCTAAAGCCCCACAAATCAGAATGAGTGACAGAAAGTTTATTTCCAGAAAACTGTTTAGAGCACACACATTAGCTGTTGTCACCCATGTCTTGTGCGACATATTGAAGTAAAATTGAGACGGAAATGTTGCAGTTTCCACTGAAGTTTTAATTTTCCACCTTAACAGAGCAGTAAAGGTGTACCCATCTTCTCGTGAAAATGTAACCTCCTCCAGTGATGTTACTAAAACTGAAGTAGAAATAATTAAATAAAACAAGCATGTTTTCATCGACATGGAAACTAAATAAAGGAAAACTCAAACATGTGTGATAAAAATATGGGGCTGGCCACTTGTCTAATTAAAGGTTGAATATGGAACACGGACAGAACAGCGACATCACGTGTGTCTAGGTTGTAGTTGCAACAGCAGAAAAACAACTCCAGCCGCTGGGATGCCAGGCTCACTGCCGATACGCAAGTGACCAACAGCCTGCAGCATGTCCAACAAGTAACGCAGAGGAGTTTATAACCGACAGCTAACGTTAGCCACGTTAGCAAACAAGTTAGCTTACCGATCCAGGAGGAAAGTTGCCATTTCCGTGTTTTGATGCCATGGAAAACGTTTATGTGGGTCCATTTAGTGTAGCTTCACCTAAATTTACTCCAGGTTTTGCTCTTCTCAGGTCACTCCTCCTCAGAAACAGATAACAACATCTCCGGGGCTCTGAAGCAGCTGCTTGACTCGCGGTCTCCACGGTTTTCCCCTGTTGCAGCCTAACTGTACCCAACATATTATTGCCACACAAAAATCGTATTTGGCAACCTGCAATTGGCTTGTAGATGTAAACATAATATCATTGTCAAACCCGTTAATATAGCTTTTTTTTGGGGGGGGGGGGGGGGGGGGGGATGTACTTTCATCTGCAAACCCCCTCCTCAAACGACTATGGAGGTATGATTTTTTTCTTTTTTTTAAATATAGCTTTTAGTGAAAATGTTCCATATTCAACCTTTAATATTCGACATTATAAAACTGTTAAAAACCCAGAAAAGTCAAAATGGTATAATACAGCTCCTCAAACTTTGTCTTTCCTCTTGTCAGGCCCAGTAGCATTACGTGAAATTCAGTTATAAACTAGCATTCAGTAAAATGAATAGATTCAGAATATCAAGAGGAGCCTTTTATTTGTGAAGCTGTCCTTGGTTAAAACAAAACAAAACAAGACAAAAAACAAACAACAACAAAAAAAAAAAACGGATGTCTTTCAACAGTCTTTGATCAGCTGATATGCAGCAGGAACCGATTCTGGAAAACTGACTCTTCATTGCCTCATTTACATTCATTTACATCTTTAAATATAAATAAATACATCTTGGGGGAGTGGTTAGCATAGTGGTTAACGTTGTGGGCTGGGGCACGGCAGACCCGGTTCAAGTCCCCAACACGACACTCAGGTGAACCACTGTGGACCCTTGAGCAAGGTCCTTGACCTCTCAGGTTCAACCTGAGATGGGTTAAATGCAGAGAACAAATTTCCTAATTGGCACTGTAATTGAGATTAATAAAGTTTATCTTTTTTTTTTTTTTTTACTAATCATGTGAAGACTTCATTTGCAAAAACAGTTAACCAGCATTTAGAAAAAACGGAGTTAACTGCTTCTGCAAATAAACTCATTTACTTTTTTAATATTTTCACCAAATCACACTGATATGAAGTAGAGGGATTTAATGATGTTAAATGGAGATAGGAGGTTTGTACCCGACAGCGACCAAAAGCAGTTAACTCCAGTTTTTCTAAATGGTGGTTAACTGTTTTTTCAAATGAACTCTTCAAGTCTTCCATCGTGACAACGTGTCAGACTGGTCGGAATGGAAGTGAAGTCCAGCCCAAACACACGAGTGATGAAAGCTTGTCTGGAGAGGTCTGGTGTGATGCGAACTAACACTAGCCAGCTTTCTCCTCTTCCTCTTCCCCTGTGGCCTATTAGTCAGCGGAGCATTAGTGTAATTACACACTCTTCAGTTCTCAGAGCTGCTCGGCTGCTCTAGCATGTCATTACCATAAATATATAGCCGGACAGGATTTACATACATAAACACTTTACATGTCATTACATTCTTGATTGAGTTTGCACTTTGGATTGTACTTAAATAATTTGCAGGACCAAACGGCTTGTCCACTCGTCAGTCGGGGCTCAGTCGGACAGAAGTAGCTTTTATTAACGTGAGATCATGGCAAGTTTATGTTTAGCCTCCTATCAGTGTTGTGCAAAGTTTTATCTATCCTGTTTGAAATAACACAGGGACTTCTGATTGGCTAAAAATGACTGTTTCTATGATATGACATATTTATTATAGTCTCAGTCCAAACAGGGTTCTGCGTGCATGTTCTCTGGTGATACAACCCTCTTTGAGGCGGACCGTATTAGCAGATTATTCACGGAAACATCAAGACCAAAATGAATTCCAGCTGGGGGAGGACCTACTTTTATGCAGCCGGTTTGTTGTCAATGTTTCCCGGAGAGCTGAAAACATGGAAGTTGTTGTTAAAGACGTTCCTCATACCTGAGCTTCTCTGATGAGTCACAGTCTGCTGTGAGAAAGGAAACAATCATGCTTGTTTGATCTCCATGTGAACAGTCAGAGTCTCCTCTGGCTAAAACACATACAACACGACTGTTTGCTAGTGGAGGCAGCTTTCTGTTGGACTGTTTGAGATTAAATGGTTGTTGTGTTGGACAGGGCCGTAACCAGGGTTATGGAACTAGTGAGGTACAAAACCATGCAATGCGCAAGCAAAAAGGAATTTGAGTACTTATTTATGAATAAAAAATAAAATAAATAGTGTTTTAAACTGTTAAATTACACAAATACACAGCCATATAATATTGTTGACTGAATTTTTATTAACTTTTGACACTCATGCTATAGCCTAGCTCAGAAGACCCGGCTCTGAGAGACAACGCTTCATAGTGAATCAGAGGAGCCGGCTTCCAGGTTTTTTTTAGGAGATCACAGTACTTTGTTGTGACTGGGCACTAAAGAGGCCATGCTGCCAGTCACATTTGAGTATAAAGGTTTGTACAAATATATGAAACAGAAAGAAAAGCTATGTTCCATTGCAAATGAAGACAGGAGTTAGTGGTGAGGAGTGTGTGTGAGTGCACTGCGTTGTCTTGTCATATAACCATGTGACACCTTAAAGTTTAAATTTGTTGTTTTATTGTATTGTGTATCTTTTCTTCACCTGCCAAGGAACTGCTGATGCTAATTAGCTTGCTAATGCTAATCCAACATGTTTACCTTTGTTGCTACATACAGGGAGTGCAGATTTATTAGGCAAATGAGTATTTTGACCACATCATCCTCTTTATGCATGTTGTCTTACTCCAAGCTGTATAGGCCGAAAGCCTACTACCAATTAAGCATATCAAGTGATGTGCATCTCTGTAATGAGAAGGGGTGTGGTCTAATGACATCAACATCCAATATCAGGTGTATTAGGCAAACAGAATTATTAGGCAACTTCCTTCCCTTTGGCAAAATGGGTCAGAAGAGGGACTTGACAAGGATGCAAACTTCTTCCTGTACCACTGCTTGAAGAAGGTGTCTTCCAGAAACTGGAAGTAGGACTGGGAGTTGAGCTTGACTCCATCCTCAACCTGAAAGGGCCCCACAAGCTCATCTTTGATGATACCAGCCCATACCAGTACCCCACCTCCACCTTGCTGGCAGCTGAGTCAGACTTCGGCTCTCTGCCCTTTACCGATCCAGCCACGGGCCCATCCATCTGGCCCATCAAGACTCACTCTCATTTCATCAGTCCATAAAACCTTAGAAAAATCAGTCTTGAGATATTTCTTGGTCCAGTCTTGACGTTTCAGCTTGTGTGTCTTGTTCAGTGGTGGTCGTTTTTCAGCCTTTCTTACTTTGGCCACGTTGTGCTTTTGGGCACTCCAGTGATGTTGCAGCTCTGAAATATGGCAAAACTGCCAGCAAGTGGCATCTTGGCAGCTGCACGCTTGACTTTTCTCAGTTCATGGGCAGTTATTTTGCGCCTTGGTTTTTCCACACGTTTCTTGTGACCCTGTTGACTATTTTGAATGAAACGCTTGATTGTTCGATGATCACGGTTCAGAAGCTTGGCAAGAGCTTTTTGTGCCGCAGCCCTCTACAAGATATCTCACTATTTTTGACTTTTTGGAGCCTGTCAAGTTTGTCTTTTGACCCATTTTGCCAAAGGAAAGGAAGTTGCCTAATAACTATGTTTGCGGATGTCATTCCTTCTCATTACAGAAATGCACATCACCTGATATGCTTAACTGGTAGTAGGCTTTCGGCCCTGTATGTTCATTAATTTGTAATGTCCCTATCAAATAAACAAAAAGTTTGAAGATGGAATAAATGTACAGAATTTTGAAGGAATAGTTCACCCTCAGAATGATTTAACTTTATTTTCCACTTACCCTGATGGTGAGCAAGACTCTGGACCACTTTTTTAATATGTCAAATGTAGCTGGAGTTCAGGGCGACTTCTTGTTCCCCCCCAATGGAGTTCGCCAAGGTCCGAGCCAAAAAGGCCCATAAAAGTCCACAAAAAATTGTCAATATTCCTCCATACTGCTCGTCCCATGTAATCCAAGTGCCCTGAGTGGGTAGCGTCCAGAATTTACCCAAAACTACGCCATTTAGTATATTTTTAGAGTCTAAACAAGACTACATCACATGTCCATACATGAATTTACGGAAGCCACGGCAGACGAGATCGCGCATTCTCTTTTTCTTTCTTTCTTTCTTTTAGATCAATATCCAACCCCTCCTGTGTTTGTCCCGGTTTGTTTAGAGCTCTTGCGCTCTCACCACAATGTAAACAGTGAATTTCTTCTCCATGCTTGCATTATCGGCAGAGTAGGCTCTGAACGCCGAGGCTTCCGTAGTTTCGAGACCACGCATGTGCGCGCTTCATGGACGTAAACAATACTCCTTTTTTCCAACAGAAGCAGAAAAAAGTGTATTTGGTTTACTCTGTGAAGGGGAGATCTCCCCCAACGAAGTGGGGTGGAGAGCAAGTGTCCAGGACAGGTCGCCAGTCTGTCGCAGGGCCAACACTAAGAGACAGACAGCCATTCACACTCACATTCACTCCTAGCGATAATTTAGAGTAACCAATTAACCTAACATCATGTCTTTGGACGGTGGGAGGAAGCCGGAGTACCCAGAGAGAACCCACGCATACTGTATTTGTTAATTTTTTCTTCATTACTGTACCGAGGAAAAACCATACCGTGTTCTGTGTACCGAGGTACCGAACCGTGATTTTTGTGTACCGTTACAGCCCTACAGCGCAGTTAATCCTTAAAGATGTCCCTCTCCGCTGCGGTTTGTGCAGCTCTCTCAGGCATTGGGCATCAACCAATCATGTTGCGTCATTGCATGTGTGCGTGCCCCTGTGCCCTCAGATTTGATTTCTTTTCCTCAAATGCATACTACTTTCTGATAATGAAACGGTTATTTTAGTATTGGTTATATTTCCAGGGTTTACTGTAAAAAGGGAAGGGATGGAATGGGGGATGGCAGTTTTACAGGGGGATGATTTTGATCGTTTTTATTTCAGGGTGAATGCCATCCTCCCTCATCCCCCTCTACTCGACTACTGATTGCCACACAGAGATCGTATTTGGCAACCCACTATGGCGGCGTGTATTGGCTTGTAGATGTAAACATAATGCCATTGTCAAACCTGTTAAAATTTATATTTATTTTCAGGCTAAATCTAATTTTTTCATGAAATGTTGTTCTTTCATTCTGCACCCCCCCCCCCCCAAACGACTCATGGAGGTATTAAAAAATATATAGCTAAAAATGAAAATGTTCCATATTAAACCTTTAGCAGTGATTTCACCCAGACATGGCTCTGGTTCTGGTTCCAGCTTGGTTCTGGAATCTCAGAACATCAGTGCTTTCTGACAAACAGGCCAATATGATGTTTACCAGTTTAACCAGGAAGTGGGTGGACTTTAGTCTGTGGAAGTCAGGATCAGCTTGCTGGAGATTTAGGATGCATTCACATTTGGAAAGTCTGCTAGACTTGGTACAAATGGGGACATGGTTCGGTTGTG
Source organism: Atherinomorus stipes (assembly GCA_023101725.1). Classification (NCBI taxonomy): domain Eukaryota; kingdom Metazoa; phylum Chordata; class Actinopteri; order Atheriniformes; family Atherinidae; genus Atherinomorus; species Atherinomorus stipes. The sequence goes on from JALJCO010006734.1 coordinate 81,760, forward strand.
AGGGAGACCTTCCAGACTGGGTTTATGTTCACGCCAAGCGGCAACCTCTGGTGGCCAACTATGAGGCTACGCTGTAAAAAAAAAAAAAAAAGAAAAAAAAACACAAAAAACGGTGATATTCTGGCAGCTGGGGCGCCAGAAAAATAACGTAAAATTACAGAGAAAAACTTTCTCATAAAAATACAGTAATTTTCCAAGATAAAAAGACAGTTTATAACTTTGCTTTTACATGAAATCTTTGTTTGATTTTGGCATTTTAATTTTAGTGAAGTATGCTAAGATGTATAATAATGAGAAAATCACCTAGACATCTGTTAAAAACTGTCAGAATACAGAAAATCAGGGTTAGTATCACTGTTGCCAGCTGTTCAGGGAGAGAAGTCACTATTTGCTGGTCCAAAAGTTGCCAGAAGTCACTAAACGGCATCACAGCAACTTACAATCAATGTCGCACATGTGTCGCAGTACCACATCATGGCATCCAAATTGTTTGTTAGATAAGCTCCGTTACTAATTTGCAAGGGTGCTGAACGGGTGACATACACATTTGACTCGTGGTGCAAAGAAGATTCGGGTGTGCCACAAGGCATCATGGGAAATAAGCAGCAACTGTTACATTAGGCTATAATGGCCAATTTATGATTACTAACATATTTGTATGATGCGGCAAAGATCAAATAAAATAATGCCATAGCAAAGCCAAAATGCACCTTATCATGCTTAGACCAAGTTTAACCAACTTAGAAATATTTCTTCAGTTGGTCACATTTAATAAAATTAACTTGAGTGGACTAAATAACATTACATTGAGAAAATTGTTATTTTTAATTCAACTCTACTTATTTTTATTTTGTCAATGTAACTTGAAAATTTCTAGTGGGGCCAAGTTAATTAAAATTGTTCCATTACTCTGATGCTGTGACTTTGAACAATTTACTTTGCTGCATTATTCTTTGCTTTTAATACAAAGGGTTAGAAATTTAGTTTGAGTGAAAGTAAAAACTTGTTTGAGATTAGAGAAAGGGTTTTTTAAGTTGAATTGACTAATAATAATAATAATAATAATAATAATAATAATAGTCATAACAACAATAATAATAATCACCAAACCAAAATAATTAAGTTGGATCAATGTAAAGAAGTCTTTAATATCAATCACAGCCCAGATACTCTTTGCAGAGTGAAATATATTAAATTACCAAAAACATTTTTCTTTTGCTATGAAGAAATATTATCAGAAAATAAACTGAAAATGTATTTTAACATTCTTTTTATGTGAAATGAAATGGTATTTTCTTTTAAAAAATGGAAACTTTGTGTCTTTTTACAGGCTTTCCATGTTAATTCACGTGAGACTTGTAAATTCACAGCCTATTTCCATAAAATTATCGGTATTATTCCGTATTTTTAAAAAATGGGGGAAAAAAATTTAAAATATAACAGAACAAATCTGTGATATTACAGTTTTTTTAAACAGTCTAACCGAAAGAAGTCATTTTTTGTTGTTCTCCGTTGATCCGCTAGGGGCAGCAAAACAGAGCAAATCTCCATAGACTCCCATGTTAAAAACGCCACCTTCACAGCAGAAATAAACATGTTTGCAGCCTGGTTCAAAAAATCATTTTAGGTTTAATAGGGCAAGTTTACCTTCATGTCAACTGTGAGGGGGGTGGGGCGGTGAATTTTTTTATAACCCGTCCGTTTAGATGTTATTTAATCTTGAAATTACACATAATTAAGGGCATGTTCTTTTGATTGACATGTCAAAAGGACATGCCAATCCTAGTCAGCTTCTTGTTTGCTCTCAGTAAGGTCTCAGTTTGTAGCAGAGTAACACAACTGCGGTTTTTAGTTAGATAATAGCAAGTCTAAGCATGTCTTACCTTTACCCCGCCGCTTAGGGGGCTAATCTTCATGAGCTCCTGTTAGTTTTGAGTTAGCTCGGTTAGCGACACTGGAATAACAAGCAAATCTTGTTATTACTTATCAAAATTGGTAAAGAAATACTTTAACAAAAGGTCGTTACTTTTCAATTTTGTCGTATATTTGGCTTTTGGTATTGTTTAAGGACTGCACAGATCATGCAGTCTACATGGGTCCTACATGGGTTTTGTCTGCCGTGACAGCATCATTTCTCCTCTGCTCTCTGATTGGCCAGTATTCCTCCCTGATACAAACATCAGTGGACAGACAGCAGTACCGTCCATTTTTGTCACAGACAGCAGAAATCTTCGTGAAATAAATGTCCGTGATCTCCTCATTCACATATTACCACAATTAAAGTTTTCCACTGCTGTTCCAACAATCAAACTAGAGAAGCACTCGGAGAGCGCAGACCTCCACCAAGCAGATCTTACAATGAAAAAGAATCCTTCAAAAAATTCCTGGATCCAGAAGGTGATCCAGATCACCACCAAAATTTAATTCAGTTCATTCTTGGGCTGAGGCACACGGCTGGTGAAAATTTCAGGTCAATCCGTCCAGTACTTTCTCCATAAAGGTGTTGACAGACAGTCTATATTCCAAGAACAAGTGAATCTTTTGTTGGGATATCAACAGATATAAATCACATTCTGCAATTTTTAGCGGTTGCCAGGCAACATAACGCAGCAACACTAAAGCCTGGGATACACAGTACGATATTTTCAATCTTTGCTCGTAGCCCCAACTCAAATTGTGCAAATCGACCGCAGAGTTCAAAAGTTCACAGCTTGGGATGTATGTCCTCACATTATACAACCACGCTTGGATGCCATCAGACTACTCACACTGTATGTCCTCAAAGACAGGACAGTGTCTTGAACAATACCGACATGCATAAAATAGAGATAGTTTAGTAGTAGTAGAAGAAGTGGAAGAAGACAGAGAAGAAGAAGACAACATCAGCAACAGCACGCTATCACCAAAAAAACATGCTGCTTTTGTGATTTGCGCTCCTCTTTGTGAAGAATCCCCCCCCCCCCCCCCCCCAAAAAAAAAAAGAAAAGCAGATGGTTTACTTCTGTTTTTGTTTCGCACATGTTAAAATCTCTGGGGAAAGAGTTCTCAGTTTGGTCATGGCACCCTTTCAACATGCTCACTCACGAGCCACGACCAAAATATCAAACCGGTTTGATTTTCTTGAAACCCACAATTTCTGATCGGGAGCTCGTTATGAGGTGCCAATCGCCTCTCGTGACCCCTCGCATGATGCAAGACACACGATTGGCCAAGAGTTGGCCTGATCCCCAAAAGTGTCGCACAACTGGAAAAATGTCTCAAAAACGGCCAAAAATTGCTCAGTGTATGCAGGGCTTAAAGGTGCCATGACATTAAATTTCACTTTTCTGGGGTTTTGGGTGTATAATATGATCTGTTGTGCACTGATGAGGCCATGTGAATGTCCAGAGTGAGAATCAAAGTTCCTGTTTATGGTCTGTCAGCTTTGTCTCTCTGCTCAGAAACAGTTGAATCAGACAGCAGGCTATCATTCTACGTAGTTCTATCATTCTACGTAGTTCTATCATTCTACGTAGTTCTATCATTCTACGTAGTTCTATCATTCTACGTAGTTCTATCATTCTACGTAATTTAATTGCTCCAATAAGAGCACACTATCAAGTAAATAGCCCCCCCCCCCCTCTCTCTCTCCTAACGATCTATGCACCATCCGCTCTCCCCCCTCCCCTCCCTGTCTGATTCAGCTGCGTTTAGTAGCTAGTAGTAACTTCTGTGCAGTCAGGTCTGGATTTTCAAACAAATGGATTTAAAGGAGCCCTATCATGAAAAATGGACTTTTAAGAGCTTTTCAGCATGTCAGTGTGTTATTTCCTCATCAAGAAATCATTTAAATCGTTATTTTTCTTCATTCATGCATATTTGAGTAATCTACATGAATATTTAAACCAAGCACTACCTCCCTGCAAACGGCTGACTACCCACCCCGTTTCGTATGAACGTGGCACCAATCACGAAAGTCCAAATGCGCACGCTCAGTATCGTAGCAAGACGCCCTGTGTTGAACAGAAACTCAGAGAATCATATAAACACTCTCTGAGGAAATCTTCCTGCAGGTGTTAGTTTCTTCCTCAGAGACAAGCAGCCATCAGCTAACAGACGTTTGATCCAGAGTTCAGGAGAATTTTCTTCCTTTTTTTTTTTTTTTTTTAAGTTCTAGAGGACAGCAAGTTGGGGAAAATGCAGTTACGTTCAGCGTGGTTATGTTCAGCGTGGGAGTGTATTTGTTGTACCTACTGGATGAATCGACTTGCCAGAAGTGGTTGGATTTTAACTTCAGGAGCAGGGAAAAAAACCTCAACTTTGTGTGAGAACTTCCCTCCTGACAACTTCATGAATCTCGGGCAGTGTTTTTTTCTCTGGGATTACTTCATGAATTCTGACGCAGTTCCTACTATAAAAACGCGCATGGACAGACAACAACACTGGTGAGGCAACACATCTCTCAGCTCAATGCTAACTGTTAGGCTATGATTTGTTCGCTAATTTACTTGCTTGTCAGGGGTCTCTGTGGTACTTCTGTGGTACTGCGTGTACTTCAAACTCCATATCAGACTCTGGGTCGAGCGCATACAGCTCCATAACAGGCTGCTCTGTTTGATCCCGTCGATCGGAGGAATTATCCATCAATGTTTACTACTAACATCCACATGTGAGCTGCCGGTGCCGGTGCTACAGACAATTCTGTGACCCTTCAGAATAAGTGTCTCTTCCGGGGCGACGTCATGAAATGGGCGTAAAACATGCTGCAATTGGTCGAGAGCTCCGTGGTTCAGGACAGTCAGCCATCTTACTTCCGTGTTGGAAATTAGATGCATCGAAAAACTAATATTTAACACCAAATTAGTTTCTATAGTAACGATGGGAACATATCTAGCTTATAAATGCCTAAATTTGACTTTTGGAACATTTGAAAAGCATGATACAGCTCCTTTAAAAGCAAACTTCTGCAGCAACACTGAGGGAGGGGGCCACAACCTTGTCATTACCTTTAAGTTTATTTATTTTCTAAATGCTGTCTTGTCTGATAAACGTAGCTCACACTGTCTGAAGTGCCCATGTTGCTAGCAGTTAGCCTTTAGCAAACTCCGACCGCAGCTTGACCTAGATTCTCCAAATAAGGTCATAGCCAAATAAGGTGTAGCAAATCAAAATGAAGTCAACGTGGTCTCCGGGTAAAGCTCCATATCATCACCGGACCCAACTGTATTACTGAGGAAGTGAGGTCTGGCGTTTCAAAACAATACTCCGCTGTAAAAAATGTCGTTTTTTTCTTTGGAGTATTTACATATGCAGTAATGCCAACAACATAAACTAGTTTTTAACTGCTATGTCATCACTCCTTTAAGGTTTTTGCTCCAGTTATCAACCTCAGTGAGCCGATCTGAACTTTATTTTCTGTGGGTGGTCAGTCGAAATTTGACTTTGGACTCGTATGTTATTTTCTTTCTTAAAAATGTCTGAACCTAGTAAGCTTAGAAGATCCGGGCAGTGATGTTACTGCGTTTATGTCACCGCTGATCTTCCAGGAGTTAAAATGACTTCTCTCTCTGCAGCTCAGTGCACAGTCACAGGGAGGAACTGAGGGAGTTCGTGCTAAAAGTGGACAGATTTGTTGCAAGTTGGGGTCTGAAAGAAGCAACAGTCATAAAGCTGACAACTCTGAGGGTGTCGGTTGGAAATTTGGTTTTCTCTGAGTGAGAAAATGGATGCCTGTGTGTGTGTGAGAGAGAGAGGGTAAAACTATCACACACACAGCGTATGAGACTTCAGAGCCCTGCTGACAAAATGTCTCGTGCAACCAGGACGTTTTAGCACAATCTTTACTTGTCAGAGTTAAAAATAAAGCATTGTTGAAGATTTATAGTTGTTTTTGTGGTTTTTTGTTACTTATTCTGCCTGTTTGTGTAATGTCCTGCTTCCTGAGGTGCAAACAGCAGACGCGTGAGTGATGCTGACGCAGCAGCTTCATGATGAAGTTTCATCAAACAAACTCAGCTGTCGAAACAAGAACACAAACTTTTAGAAAAAAGGATTCAATTTAAGGTTGAAGTTGACAGTGTCACCGTCGCTCTGATCAGAATCAAATCTGCTGCGGCAGATGCATGCACAAAGTTTGGCTGTCAAAAGGTGAAGTCCAGACATGAACGACGAATCCTGTGCAACAGATTTTTTTAAAATCTAAAATTAGCCCAGAGGACGTATTCACCACAACATCATGGAGGGAGGCTCATAAAATCAAGCCAGCGGAAATAATTCTGAACATGATTGGCTTCATGTTTGGGAGCCTCTGCACTGCAGGAGGTGCAGGAGGAGGCCTTTGTTCTCCTCATTAGCTCTATGTCAGTACAGCACAGCAAGCTGTTGGAAAATACACGGTCCAATTTCACCAGATACCTGAAGACATCCCAGAATCCTCTCCACCGCCTGCAGAGCAGCATGCTGCTGAAGCTCGTTTAACCCTGTTTATCGTCTCATCTCTCATTTGGAACAGGATCATATCGTAGGGGGAGTTATTAAGGATTCTGAAATATTTTTTATTAATTCATGGTTTCATTTTTTAAAAATATGGGCGTTTGTTTGATTTCTTTTTTCTCAAAAATAAAATAAAAATTTTATGTCACAATACCTTTTCATATCTTTCATTGTCATCCTTCTGCGAGTCAAAATCTAAATTTGTTTTATACATTAATTTAAGTGTTTATTTAAAAAACGTTAATTTCATCAGATATCCAGTAGAAATGTCACCACAAGCATGACGGTAATGACATTTTACAGTTTTTAGCTTACTGTGCTAAAATGGTAGTTAGCATAAATAATCTTATTGCAATGTTTTTAAATTAAATCTGAAGTTTTTACACAAATTTTTTAAAAAATCTATAGACTCCAAGCTGTTTATTAATGACACGTAATAAAAGTATCCTGCAACTTGTCAGTATAAATTAGGAAAAAACTTACTGTTCCAGTCTGTCTCCCTTCTGTCCAGCATGTGCTTGGCAGCACAAACTTACACAGGCAGTTAAAGAATCAGATTTCACATAAACTTTATTGATCTAAAAATGTTTAATGTGGTGGTAATTACCGCAATACTAAGGGACAAACATATTTATTTAAGAAATTAATAAATAGATGAGACATGTTTGTCAAAAATGATAAGAAATCACTAATTCTATTGTATTTTAAAGGAGCCCTTTCATGAAAAATGGACTTATAAGAGCTTTTCAGAATGTTACTGTGTTATTTCCTCATAAAAAACTTCATTTAAGTCGTGTTTTTTTCTTCATTTGTGCATATTTGAGTAATATATATGAATATTCAGGCCAAGCTCTAGCTTCTGTAACATAACTGACAGACACAGGTATACGCAACAAGGTGGCACCAATCACGAAGCAACAAACACGCATGCGCAGCATCGTAGCAAGACGCCCTCTTTGTTGAACAGAAACTCAAAGAGAATCCTAACCTATCCACACTCTCTGAGGAAGAAACCAACAGCCTGCAGGAAGATTTCCTCAGACAAACAGCCATCAGCTAACAGACGTTTGATCCAGAGTTCAGGAGAAAAGCTTTTTTTTTTTTTTTTTTTTTTAGCTCTAAAGGACGGCAAGCTGGGAAAAACGTGGTTGCATTCAGCGTGGGAGTTTATTTGTTGTACTGGACGAATCGACTTGCCAGAAGTGGTTGGATTTTATCATCAGGAGCAGAAAAACAAACCTCAACTTTGTGTGTGAACTTCACTCCTGACAACTTCATGAATCTCGGGCAGTAAAGTGTTTTTTTCTCGGGTATTACTTCTGAAACCTGACGCAGTTCCTACTATAAAAACGCGCATGGACAGACAACAACACTGGTGAGTGAAGCACATCTCTCAGCTCGATGCTAACTGCTAGGCTTATGATTTGTTTGCTAATTTACTTACTTGTCAGGGTCTCTGTGGTACTTCTGTGGTACTGCGTGTACTTCAAACTCCATGTCAGACTCTGGGTCGAGCGCATACAGCTCCATAACAGGCTGCTCCATTTTATCCCGTCGATCGGAGTTCGATTATCCATCAATGTTTACAAATAACATCCATGTGAGTGCCGAAGCTGCCGGTGTTAAAAACAATTCTGTGACCCTTCAGAATCAGTGTCTCTTCCGGGGCGAAGTCATGAAATGGGCGTAAAACATGTTGCAATTGGTCGAGAGCTTCGTGGTTCAGGACAGTCAGCCATCTTACTTCTGTGTTGGAAATTAGACACATAAAAAAACTAATATTTAATGCCAAATTAGTTTTGGTATAGTGTATAGTGGTGATGGGAACATATTTAGATTACAAATGCCTGAATTTGACTTTTGGAACGTTTAAAATGCATGATACAGCTCCTTTAAAGGAGCTGTATCATGCTTTTCAAATGTTCCAAAAGTCAAATTTAGGCATTTATAAGCTAGATATGTTCCCATCGTTACTATAGAAACTAATTTGGTGTTAAATATTAGTTTTTCGATGCATCTAATTTCCAACATGGAAGTAAGATGGCTGACTGTACTGAACCGCGGAGCTCTCGACCAATTGCAGCATGTTTTACGCCCATTTCATGACGTCGCCCCGGAAGAGACACTTATTCTGAAGGGTCACAGAATTGTCTGTAGCACCGGCAGCACTCATGTGGATGTTAGTAGTAAACATTGATGGATAATTACTCCGATCGACGGGATAAAACAGACCAGCCTGTTATGGAGCTGTATGCGCTCGACCCAGAGTCTGATATGGAGTTTGAAGTATACGCAGTACCACAGAAGTACCACAGAGACCCTGACAAGTAAGTAATTTAGCGAACAAATCATAGGCTAACAGTTAGCATCGAGGTGAGAGATGTGCTGACTCACCAGTGTTGTTGTCTGTCCATGCGCGTTTTTATAGTAGGAACTGCGTCAGGTTTCAGAAGTGATCCCAGAGAAAAAACACTTTACTGCCCGAGATTCATGAAGTTGTCAGGAGTGAAGTTCACACACAAAGTTGAGGTTTTTTCCCTGCTCCTGAAGTTAAAATCCAACCACTTCTGGCAAGTCGATTCATCCAGGGTACAACAAATTACACTCCCACGCTGAACGTAACTGCATTTTTTCCCCAACTTGCTGTCCTCTAGAGCTTAAAAAAAAAAAGGAAAAAAAAAGGAAGAAAATTCTCCTGAACTCTGGATCAAACGTCTGTTAGCTGATGGCTGCTTGTCTCTGAGGAAATCTTCCTGCAGGTGTTAGTTTCTTCCTCAGAGAGTGTGTATAGGATTCTCTGAGTTTCTGTTCAACAGAGGGCGTCTTGCTACGATACTGAGCGTGCGCATTTGGACTTTCGTGATTGGTGCCACGTTCATACGTAACGGGGTGGGTAGTCAGCCGTTTGCAGGGAGCAAGGGGCAAACTCCGCCTCAGAACAGTGAAGCTCGCTTCCTTGTTGTAAATAGTGTAATCCTCCCTTCATCCGCTAGGGGCTGGCTCCAAGAGCGAGCAAATCCCCATAGACTCCCATGTTAAAAACGCCAACTTCACAGCAGAAATAAACAGGTTTACAGCCTGGTTCAAAAAATCATTTTAGGTTTATTAGGTCAAGTTTACCTTCATGTCAACTGTGAGGGGGGTGAATTTTTTTATAACTCATTCGTTTAGATGTTATTTATTCTTCAAATTACACATAATTAAGGGCGTGTCCTTATGATTGACATGCGGCAGACCGGAAGCTCCGCCTGCCGACCGGAGGCTCCTAGTTAGCTCCTTCTTTGCTCTTAATAAGGTCTCAGTTTGTTACAGAGTCGCACAACGGTGGTGTTTAGTCAGCGAATTGCAAGTCTAAGCATGTCTTACCTTAACCATGCCGCTTAGGGGGCTTATCTTTGTTAGCTCCTCTTAGTTTCGTGTTAGCTCAGCTAGCGTTTAGCCCACAGTACGTCAGCTGTCAATCATTTGCCCCGCGGCCGCGCTGTGCCCATTTTAGTATTTTCCTTGAGTGACGACGTACGTGACACGGCAAGATGGCGACGGTAAGACACGCCAACTGGCTTCACATTTCTCTATTCAGAAGAGACCGGAAGCTACGTCCAGTAATTATATACAGTCTATGGCAGGGAGGTAGCGCTTGGTTTAAATATTCATGTAGATTACTCAAATATGCATGAATGAAGAAAAATAACGATTTAAATCATTTCTTGATGAGGAAATAACACACTGACATGCTGAAAAGCTCTTAAAAGTCCATTTTTCATGATAGGGCTCCTTTAAGGAATTTATACAAAAAACTGCACAATTTTATCCTTTTTTAGTAGAAGGCTAAAGCACTGCGTAAAACCTGTTCAGGGGACAGAGGGAGAACAATAAAATAGCTTCATAAAATTACTTAAAAATGTTGAAAAAATACTTTAATGAATGTGAAATTTTAGGCAGACATGAGAAATTTTGTACCATCACCACTGGTTGAAAAAACATATATATATATATATATATATATATATATATCTTGCTCTCTTTCTGTTTTTAAATGCTCAGCCTGTATTTTCTGTAAAGCAGTTGAATGTGGAGCCGCAGGAGCAGGAAAGTCCTGTTAATTAAAACAGAAATATGCTTATCAGCATTAAAAAAGACTGTCAGTGTCCACATATACTCACTGCTCCCAAGACAGATTCAACACAGTCAGGAGTGGAGTGACTGACCCAGAAAGAGAGCTCAGTTAAGAGTTTAAGGGAGATCTACTCATGAGTGTTCCTCTACCCAGCCGGCTGCTGGCCACTGATGAGGGGGGGATTAGGGTGGATGGGAAGGGGACGCAGTGGTGGGAAATGAGTGGTTTGTTTGTGCTGACATAAACATCCGGCGCCACCGCAGCCTCACGGTCTGGACTGGAGGGATGAGGGGATCCGGGATCTGATGGGATCAGAGGACGATGAGAGGGGACCTGTGTTTGTGTTCATGAAGGAAATATCCATGCGGAGAAGTGTTTTTCTTTTTTCTCTTGATTTATTTCAAATCAAATTATTGTTATTGTTAAAACCCATTCAGTATCTATTGTCCTATAATGACAATTAAACTTTTAAAGGATCCTATAAAGTTTAATTCACTACTGTACTGAATTCAAATAAACCGTATTTACAATTGTGCTTGAAAGTTTCCATCCCCTCCCACTAAAGACAGAAAAAAAATCTGCTGACAGTGAAATAAATTGCAATTGACAAAAGTAATAATAAATTAATATTTTATGAACATCATGACATTGATTTTTAGTTGTGGTTCAACAGAAATATTAAAAACAAACAAAAATAAAACAATTAAATAAGCATGATGGGGATAAACTAAACTGTTATTGAGCAATACTTAAAAAAAATTGTGACAATATTTACAGTGCATTGGGGATGTGACGATGTAGTACACAAAATAAACAGGAAGAAGAAGAAAAAGGGGAGGAGGCGGTGAAAATATACAAAAGAGAATTAGAATTTTAAAACAAGATCTTACTTTCAAGAATAGATACACATGGTCATATTGATGATGAACATGTCCAAGTATTCATAATATTAATGAATCAGTGAAATAGAATTTACAATGTGGATGCTGTTGGTTATAACAAATAATAATTTAGTGAATTATTATTTATTATTATTTTTTCATTTTGGTGTTAGTTTGGTGAATTAGTATTGTGAATTTAGCCTTTTCTTTAATGGGAGGGGATGGAAACTTTCAAGCACAACTGTAAGTCCAACAACAGCCCAGGTCATTTCATTTATACAGAGCATTTTTTGCAAAGTAATGTGATCAACGTAGGAAATGAACTAGAATATCTAATCATGCATAAACGTGTCAGAAACGTACAGCTGGGACTTGCTGGTGACAAGCGGGAGCACTCCTGCATGTCGCTGTCAGTCTTGTGTGGAGCTTTGTTTCTCTGTTGCCCCCCCACATGTTGACTGACATGTGCTCTGTTTTCTCCGTGCTTGTGAAGGAAAGTCATCTGAATAGGTTATTCTGTGGACTTAGAAACTGTTTGATATCAAGATTGTTTTTACCCAATGACAGCTCTCCTCAGGTCTCCCAAAACCAAATAAACTATATTGCCAAAAGTATTCACTCACCTGCCCTGACTCGTATATTAGCTTCAGTAACATCCCATTCCTAATCCATAGGGTTCAATATGACGTTGGTCCACCTTTGCAGCTACAACAGCTTCAACTCTTGTGGGAAGGCTGTCCACAAGGTTTAGGAGTGTGTTCATGGGAATTTTTGACCATTCCTCCAGAAGCACATTTGTGTGGTCACACACTGATGTTGGACCAGAAGGCCTGGCTCTCAGTCTCCGCTCTAATTCATCCCAAAGGTGTTCTGTGGGGTTGAGGTCAGGACTCTGTGCAGACCAGTCCAGTTCCTCCAAACCAGACTCTGCATCCAGGTCTTTATGGACCTGCTTTGTGCACTGGTGCACAGTCATGTTGGAAGAGGAAGGGGCCAGCTCCAAACTGTTCCCACAAAGTTGGGAGGATGGAATTGTCCAAAATGTCCTGATATGCTGAAGCATTCATAGTTCCTTTCAGTGGAACTAAGGGGCCAAGCCCAGCTCCTGAATAATAACTTCACACCGACCATAATCCCCCCTCCACCAAACTTTACACTTGGCACAATGCAGTCAGACAAGCACCGTTGTCCTGGCAACCACCAACCCCAGACTCGTCTATCAGATTGCCAGATGGAGAAGCGCGATTCGTCACTCCAGGGAACACCTCCACTGCTCTTGAGTCCAGTGGCGGCTGCTTTCCACCACTGCATCCATGCTTTGCATTGCACTTGGTGATGTATGGATGGATGCAGCTGATCGCCATGGAAACCCATTCCATGAAGTTCTCTGCACACTGTTCTTGAGCTGATCTGAAGGCCACATGAAGTTTGGAGGTCTGTAGTGATTGACTGCAGAAAGTTGGCGACCTCTTCACACTATGGCTGACCCCGCTCCTTCAGTTTACGTGGCCGGCCACTTCATGGCTGAGTTACTGTCGTTCCCAAACACTTCCATTTTCTTATAATACAGCTGATAGCTGACTGTGGAATATTTAGGAGCGAGGAAATTTCATGACTGCATTTGTTGCACAGGTGGCATCCTATCACAGTTCCACGCTGGAATTCACTGAGCTCCTGAGAGCGACACATTCTTTCACAAATGTTTGTAGAAATCAGTCTGCATGCTGAGCTTTTTCATTTATACACCTGTGGCCGAAGTGATTGGACCACCTGATTCCCATAATTTGGTAGCCTGGTAAACCAGCCTGACTAACGCCATGTATGAGATACACTGCAAGTCAGTCTGGGTTCCCTCCATTGGGAAGTGATTTCCACTCCGGTAAAAAATTGACCGGACCAATAACAGCACGGGAGGCGAGACTTCGACACGACACGTCTTTTTCTCTAGTCAGGAACAGTCAGAATGGCGGCCACAGAGGAGCGACTATATAATGATGCACTTTCTGATGTCCTAACGAGCTGCACATGTTCTTAAACCTGCAACAATTTGCTGCTCTGAAGGCTTTCCTCCATGTTTTCCTCTTAGAAGAAGATGTTTGCGTCACTTTCGTGTTTCTCTGATTGGTTCTCTCCGGTTCACTTTCCTCCTGTTAGTCCCGCCTCTCGTCTTACATTGGAAATCAGTCACTAGTGGAGGGAACCCAGACTGACTTGCCGTGGATCTCATACATGGCGTTAGTCAGGCTGGTGAACCAGGCTACTAATTTGGATGGGTGAGCAAATACAGTACTTTGGGCAATGTAGTGTATATGACCTACAACAGTCAGTTTCTGTCATGGGACAACTTTAAAAAAATAATTGCATCAAATTATGTTTATGAGTGAATCTGAGTTGGGATTTTTCTTGTCTGTTTTTTCGTCTTCTTGTAAATAATCACTGATGTGTTTACCACGTTTGTCTGTTCTTTTCACTCAGGGAAGGATGAGCTGGAAATTTCCCCATATGAAGACACATTAGATACCCGGATGGCCTCTTTAGTGTCAGGTAAGTTACTTATTCGCATATCAAAATGTTGCTTACTGGATGCAGAGAGTAGTTTAGGAAAGTAAGTCAGTGACAAACAGGCTGTAGAGCAGGGGTCCTCAGTTAATTTTCATCGAGGGCCAAAAAAGTTGTCGCTGCTAAGGCTAGGTCCAACTTTTTAGGGGTGGGGGGAGTGGGGGATTAATACTAGCAGTAACTCCTGTGACATTGCTTTGTAATAAGCATGATATTACATGTATTGTATGATTAATAAAATGTATATAATGTAATCGTATAATACTATAATACTATAATACTTTTATCTTCCATCCAGGCAGGACTGCACTAACAACCTTAACATCAGCTTTGCTTCATGATGTGTTCATTGACTGTGTTACAGACCCCCCCACTAACAGCATCAGTGTTTGTATGGCACATGATATAATAAATAATATTAATCATGATTTGACAGCTGAATGCTGTGAAGGCACGTTACATTTCTGAACTTCAATCATTTGAGAGAAGAAGAATAATAATACGGAAGAATAAATGCTAGAGTTTCAATAGGCCTTTGCACAGCCTTTGGTGCTCGGGCCTAAATATTACAGCAATATGATATATAGTTAGGATTAATATGGAAATAATCATCTAGCTATGCTTGAAAGTTTACATCCCCTCTATTAAAAACTATCTGTGGCGAGGTAAAAATAGTACAGCTTCGTGTACGAATCGCCAGCAAAATGAGTGCACTAGATAGTGTGGTATATAGTGCAGCCCTACAGTGAATGAGGGGTTAGGGAGTAGGGAGGACATTCGGACACTGCCATGTTTCCATCTGTGAGTGGATCTGTGGTCTCAGGTGTACTTTGACTGGCCTATGAGTAACTACTTTAATGTCTTTTAAGTCATTACTGATCCCAAACAGTCTCTAACTCCAATTAAACAAAGCTGGTACAGCAGTTTGAAAGTTCAGAGGGTTCTCACTTTACTCAAATCGTTTGGTCCATTCAGGGACACCAAAGTAAAAATGGTGGAACAAATATGACAGCCTCCATGTACTGTATGTGCACTTCTAGCAAGTAGATATAAATGACTCATTCTAAGAAAATAAACATATACCAGCTATTCTAGTGAAGCAGTTACACATCAATAGGAACACAGTTATGGATATTACATTTTTCTGCCGTTGACCTTTGTTTTTGTTTTTAAACATTGTGGCTGGATTGCACCAACAAGGTTTAACTTTCAAACCAGATTAAGTTATGGTTTAAGTTGTGATTCTGTTGCACCAAACTTGTTTAAAAATATGGATTCAATTTAAACCTCTCTTTGAATCCCGGTTTATTTTTAATTCTAAACCAAGTTTAAACTTAAATAGGTACATGGATGCATTTATGTGTGTGCATGCGCGTGTATGCATCTGTGAACGCATATGTATACATGTTATATTTCTTTTTCTAACTAACCCCTAAAATGGCATTTACCCAGGTTACTTTTCTTTCTTTTTTTCTCTGATATGGCCCTTCCCTTTGAATTTCTGTTTATATGTCCTGTACTTTGGTTTTGCACAATAAACAAAAAAAAAGCACGAACTTGCACAACACTGACTCCATGTTGTCCCCCCCATTATAATCCCCAAAACACGCGTGTATTCTTTCCAGCAGGCAGTTGCTGCATGGCAGCCGAAAGATTTCCTCAGAAATGTTGTAGTTGAAAGTCTACAAATCCATATTAGTGCTACACAGGTTGTATGTCTGTGTAGATATCCAATACTGTTATATCATAGTAATTATTACTCTGTTCCACTTGATGCCATTCTGCTCCCACCCCCCCTCTAGCTTCATCTTTCATGCAACTGGACGGTGAGAACCAGTGTCTGAAAGCAGCACAGGACTGTGGCCTGTATGAGAAATGTGGCTCCCTCCGGTCGGAGTACGTCCTGGCCTGCACCAAGCCGATGCCCGGGACCTCCCGATGCAACCAGCACAAGTGCCACAGAGCCCTGAGGCGCTTCCTGGAGCGGGTTCCTGAAGAGTACAGCCTCGGCGTCCTGTTCTGCCCCTGCACCAACAACCTGTGTGGCGAGAGGAGGAGGAAGACCATCGTACCGTCCTGCTCTTACCAGGATATGGAAGGCCTGCAACCCAACTGCCTCCACCAGCAGAGCTTCTGCCGCCGAGACGACCTCTGCAGGTAAGCCACGAAGCCTCTGTTCAGTTCGTTTAGTCTGTCGCTGTGTGAATTAAGTCTCACCTAATTTTGTCATGAAAAGGAGAAATCCCCAAAAGCCTCATATCCACAGCAACGGGTGTTCAAGGACTCGTGAGATGTTGTCTGAGTATTTCTACAGTATAGATGCGAGTTCAACTCTACGTAGATTAGGGCTGTCAACAAATATTCTAAATTCGAATATATATTTAAATATTTACAAAAATCCGAGATCGGGATGTGAAAATTAATATTTGAATATTAGATAAACAGTAGGAAAAATAGCCTATTACCTTAGGCCTACATTAACTACGCTGGTTTGATTAAAGCAACCTTTACCGATGTTGCATTCTTACACTATTTTTCTAACAGGGTAAAATGCTATGAATGAGGTAATGGAACTCTAAAATACAAGACAGACCCACCATTAATCAAAATTAAATATTATTCCAATCTCTAAATATTCAATGAAAACTCCAACCAATCCTTGAAGTGGGGTGCACCTCTAGGATTGTCCAACGGACCTGCCTGTCAGACCTTTGCTTCTGCATTGGGAGGTGGAGGGAATGAAGGGGTGTGTCTTAGGAGTGAGGCGGGACTGTTTATATTCAAATAATCTTGCTGTGCTTTCTGAAATGCAAGATCGGTAAAGGTTGCTTTAAAGGCCGACTGTTTCAAGTTGTTCCATGTGTATTACAGCTGCTCGGAGTATTCGATGTTTGTTCATTTAATTTTAATTTGTAGGGGCCTTTAATTGCTCGCACAAGTTAGGGAGATGCGGCGGGGGACTGCAGCGAGTTCATTTTCCAATTTCCTGGGCATTGTTCAAGATGTTAATATTGAAATAAACATAAAAAAAATACCTTTACACTAATCCGGCCAAACGCCATAACTAGACCTGGGAAGTGTTTCTGTACGTGTAACTAGAACAGATGAGAATCTGACTTTTTTCTTAACAATATGGATCCTGGTTGTCCGAACATCAGAGGAAAACTTTAAAGGGGATTATACGCTTAGGAAGTTCGGGATTTAAAATTTCTTTTTGGGGAAGATAAGAAAGGTTTTTTTATAATTTTAAAAGGGAAAACCAAAAAAAAATAAAATTAATTAGGAGAAGAGAAAAAAAGAAAAGGAAGAAAGGATGGGGGGGGGGGGGGGAAAAAAAAAAAAAAAAGGGGGGGGGGGGAAAGAGGAAAGAAGAAGGAGGGGAAGGGAAAAATTGAAAAAAAAAAAAAAAAAAAAAGGGTAGCCCCAGTGGAAGGAGGGGAGGGATGAAGGAAGGGGGAAAGGGGGAAGAAGAGAAAGGAAAAGGGAAGAAAAAACAAACAAACTAAAAGAAAAAATGAAAGGAAAAAGAAAATACAAGGAAGAGAGGAAGGAAGAAGGGAAAAAGGGAAGGGGGAGGAAGAAAAAAATAAAAAAAAAAAAAAAGTGGGGGGGGGGGGGGGGAGGAGAGGGGAAAAAAAGGAAAGGGGAAAAGGGGAAAAAAAAAAAAAAAAATCTTCTTTGCAAAGGGAGAGAGGGGAGGGGAAAAGAGATAAAAGGTAGAAAAAAGGGACAAAAGAAGGGGAAGAGGAGGGGAGAAGGGGGGTGGACAGGGAAAAAAAAAAAAGATATAAAAAGATTCAGGGAAAAATAAACATTTTATTAAAAAAAAATAAAAAAAAAAAAAAAAATAGAAAAAAAAAAAAGGAAAAGATATTGTGGGAATAAGTGAAGAAGAAGATCACGGACATTTATTTCATGAAGATTTCTGCTGTCTGTGACAAAAGTGGACGCTGCTGCTCAGTCCACTGATGTCAGTGTGTTCGTATCGGGGAGGAATATCAGACACACAGAGCAGAGGAGAAATAACTTGCTGCCATGGCAGAGAAAACACTGGATTTAATCCCCAACAACAAAAATACGGTAAATTATGGTGAACACTCATGAATCTGACACTTTATTTCACGTATCTATGCTTCCGAAAATGACGCATCGCAATATTATGCTAGCTAATGCTAACAGACAGCTGTGGTGTTGCTGAGAGTTAATGACTAATCTGGGAGATATTGTGAAATACAGGTGCTGGTCAACGAATTAGAATAATTTGAAATAGTGCAATCATTAAATTCTTCGAATGCATTTTTTGTGCAGAAAGCAAATCAGGTGTTCACCGCACCTGTCCTACTCGTTAGACTAATCACAGAACTCGTTTCCTCTAAAAAATTTGCTCAGCTGAGCTTTCCAAAAGGCCCATTTAGGCCATTTAACTGTGACACTGTTGTTTTATTGAATTAGAATAATGGAGAAACCGTTTAACTGAATCAGAATCATTTTTATTATAATTAGAATCATCACTTTCTCAGTATTTTGTGGCTGCCCCCTTGGCTCGTATGACTGCCTGAAGTCTCCGCGGCATCGATTTGACCAGCTTGTTGCAAGTTTCCGCACTCACAGCTTATATATACTGAACAAGAAACAAATGGAGAAACGGCTGAAGTGGGCCAAAGAACAGGTGTTTTAGCTGTTTCTATTTGTACAACGTTTAAACATGACAACATCATTTAACCTCATCTTTTAAAAAAGTACACAAACTAGGGTAAGTGTGTTTTAAAATGCCCATGCTGGCATTTTTCTCTCCATTTACCATCTCTCTCTTTTTGTCCTTCATTCATACATCAACCAGAGCAAATTATTGTGTTATCATCCAAAGTTATATGCCATATGATATCATTGTAAAATTGTCTTCAGTTGTTTTCTCTCAACTGAGCTTTTCTCTTTTTTGAAAAAAGACCTGATATCCATGGTTGGCAAATCACTTTTAAAAAGTATATACTGTATATGTTTCTATATATTCAAAAGTTAGTTCAAGTTAATTACAAATTTAGGGAAATTTATGGGCTTAGCCCATTACTGTACTTGTTTCATAAACCAATGCTAAATGCACCATATTACTGTTTCAATAATTACTTTCACTTATCTTGTTGAAACAATCGCATCTGTGCTCACTGCCTAACAACATAATGACTTCTGACTGTTATAAAAGTTACAAGGGAAAAGTAACGGACACACCATCGTCATTCATGACAGGTTTGTTCACATATTACGCATGGCCACTACCTACCAGGTGAACTTTAGATTAACGTCGTCTGATGCTGTGAATCAATGAGCTTGTGGGAGCTGCTGCAGGTCGGGCTGCGCTGCGCACCGCACCGGTGCGTTCTTGTGAAGTGAAATGTGAAAGGCGCGCGCAGCACACAAACGCCACAGGTTTGGACCATACCAAGTTTAGAGAGGGGGGGGGGGGCTAGTAACGACAGGCAGCGTCCCCTTTTTATTACGTTTTGCATACATTGTAGTTGATGAGAAATTATCAAATCTAAAATAATAATAAAAAAAAAACTGAAAAAAGAAACCTCAAAAAAGATCCAGGGCTTTTGAAGAATCATTAAGCCCCCTAAGCCGCCTCCCCCCGCTCCGCCAATGGGATGAAAGCAGGTAGGATGAACACCCTTGTTTATTTCTGCTCCTGGAAGTACTCCTTTTGGTGTTGTTATAGTGTTGTTTGGCGAGTTCATGCTATCGTGGTCTAGATTCTTAGAGTTAGATTAGAGTCCAGTCAATACCGTTTTCACCAGAAGCATTGCTACAACATCCTGGTGGATGAAGCTAAAACACTAGCTCAAGTTAAAAATTTCCTATCAACTGCAATGTAGTAAAGCCAGAAAGCAGCTACAGCTTTTATTGCTCCATGATCTTTAATTTAGCTCCAACATATCAAATCAAAATTATTTATGTAGAACTTTGCAATATCCAAAAGGTACTGAAGGTGCTTTACCAGAAGAACAGTCAAAAAGCAAGTGAATAGGTAGAATGAGTACATACATTGAAAACACAGTTATTACTACTGTGCTGCAGAGTATGAAGAAAAAGCGATAAATGATAAAAATCCTAAAATACAATTGAAATAATAAAAATATAAGACTGCCTTAGTTGAAATTAAAAGCCAATCTAAAGAAGGAGGTTTTCAGTTTTGATTTAAAAAGGCCGAGATCAGTAGTGGAACGAATATCAGGGGGCAGTTTGTTCCACAGTCGAGAGGCACAACATTAAAGGATTTCCAAACCAAAAAGCTATAAAAACAGAAACAAAGACACTCCCATCCATGGGACTTTATATTAACTGTTAACATTAGGTAACATCTATGTTGTTGTTATTATTATAACAATAACAACATCATTAGTGTTACCTAAATGTAGTAAGATACATATAATGAGACAGTTTGGTTACTTGGCCAATCTTTCCACATAATCTCTTTATTTCATAGTTTTAAACAGTTAATTGGATTATTACATTGTTAATTGTTTATTTTTATTATTATTGTTGTTATACTTTTGTTTTTATATATGTGTAGTTTTATTGTTGGAAAAAAAGAAAGCCTGACACAATATGAAATTTTCCCTTCTGGGATTTATAAAGTATTTTTCCATTTCATTTCATGAACTCCTTTTACTGTAACTGGTATTTTTTAACTGGTTTGATTTGTATTGGTTTTTTGCTCTGTGCATAGTTTGGACTGTTTTGAAATTGACTATATACTTAAATTCAAGCACTTTTGATTGGATAAAACATTGATCAGATCATATTGTGTTGGAAGTTTCATTTATGATTCTAATTTTTGTTTTTTGGTAAAATTGAAATTTGTTGCGTAGGTGTTTCCCCTCCACACAGAACATTACATAGATGATAGGTTCCAGTTCTGCTAACCCCATAGTCCCCATATAATAGTAAATCATCATCATCATCTGACTCTCTCTTTTGATCCTAAACAAAAGTTTTCTCCACGTCTCTTCATAAAATCCTTGCTTCCTTGAAGGAACCCTGAAGTAACCTCCATCGGTTTCACCATCTGAATAACTGCAACAACCAAAACAAACATGGACTTTCCCAGAGATCTAGAACAGGTCTGACCTCCAAGTCCGTTTCAGAAGTAATGAGGTGGATAAAGCAATAAATACAGTAAATGTTGCTGTGATGGCAGCAACGGACCCGAGTGTTTGACGTCATTAAAAAACTGTCAATAAAAAACAGCTTTATGTTGACTTTTCTATTTATTTGTCAGCTGCTGCTTTTCAGAACATGATTTTGAGTCCACCATCTGTCACAGCAGAAATCTTTGACTTTCTGGATCTTTTCTTCCAGCTTGATTTCTGCAGCCATGGCCCCTGATGAAGAGAGGAGCATCCCTCTTTATGTTTGAGGATGACTTGAACACTCATCTCCTCCAGGAGCGCCTCCTTTCTTTACACCTCTAACACTTCTAATTGTCGCCTACTTTGCATTTCTTCACCTTTCTTGCTTGCCCTTTGTCCTTTAAATAGATGTAACATTTGATTCTTACACCTGAACTTCTCACTGCACTGAAGCTTTGATGTTGTTTTTCATCACCTGGAAGCTACTTTGAGAAAAAGGAAAATCATCAAATGACCAAATGATAATTGTTGAACTTGAGTTCTTGTATTGCACAATTACATGTTTCAGGAGTTTATAGATCCCTCTCAGTCACGTGACTCTGTGCGGTCACGCAGCCATCCTGGGTGGCCAAAAGCTAGCCTGGACCACTGCAGCACTCAATAGTGACAGTAAACTTGCTGTGAGCTGTTTCATTAACTCATTGACTGCCAGACCTTTTCTGAGCAGAGCACTCCATATTGCCAGGATTTTTAAGCATTTTCACTGGTTTTTGGAGTCACAGAATATTGTGCACTATGCCTATGCAAACACTGAATGTACCAAAGCAAAGTTTAGACACTCTTCTTTTATCAGAGAAAAAACATTTGTTTCTAGCTTTTTCCATTCTTTAGTAATCTGCAGTAGAACATGGGTTTGTTGCAGCAAAAATGCCTGTTTCTGACCAAAAAGGTGAGAAAAAAAGCTTTTTATGCAGCAATGCACTTCAAATGGGAAAGTGTCTTTTTTGCCAATATTTTTTGACTTTAGTGACAAATCCAGGTCAGGTGTTTAAACAGGTGTTTACTTCTATGAAACAACAAAAACAACACTGAGAAAAGAGTTTTGGTGGCAGAATAATTATTTACTAGCTAAATTTTGTTTCACAGCATAATATTTGACAGAAACGTCTTTTTCTGTCCCGCCCTGCCTCCCTCCCTCCACTCCATCAACTTCTGCTTCCTCGCGCTTGGACTATGAGTAACTACATTAAAGTAGTTACCCATAGTCCACCCCCCCCCCCCCCCCCCCCCCCCCCCTTGACCTACTTTCGATCGTGTCAGTGTCTGTCACCGATCAGTTTTTCCACAAACTTTCCTCCAACGTCCGCTGCCTAAACTGCTTCATTACGGGCAGTCACCATATTCTCCCCCCTGCGAGAATCGAGCACACTTCCTGTGTTGACTACCCAGCGCCATCGAAGCACATCACTTCCTGGTAGTTTTTTTTAAGCTTGCCTGACACCGCCATCTGCTGGATGGGGAGAAAACTACAGAAATAAAGACGATCAACACTTGGTTCTCTCTAACAAGCTCTGCCAGAGATTAAAACAGCTCCCCTGATTAAAACCCGCAATTAACGTGTAAACCCGTGATTGGCAGTTTAACGTTCGGATTTGATTTGACGCGTAAACACGTGAATGGCAGCCAGTGAGTTAATGATGGTTCTACATGACTTTACACTTTTTAAGCCAGTTCAGCTTTTATTTGGGCAGCTCAGAAAACCATATTTTCATAAATTTGCACTTGTTGGTGCTCGAGACTGTTACGATTTTTCCCAAATCCTGGTTTACAAACCTCCTAAATTGCCACCAGATGGAGATGTTACTTCCTGATTAGCTTAGCATGACATTTACAACCTCGTCCATCAACGGTCGCACTTTACAGGAGCAGAAATAAAAGATTACAAGTTGTCAGAAGCTTCTAAATATCTGGTGCAGGATGGTATCAGACCTTCAGCTGTGGAAAGTTTCACAAACAAAGTATTTTCTCTTCATGTCAGAGATGAAAACAGCAGACCAGATAACGTTAACACCATGTAAACATTATGGACGTCTCCACATTATATTTATGAGTTAACGTTACAATAACTGAGAGAAAACGCTGCTGTTTTAAAACGGTTAATTTTTTTTGACACCACAAAGGAAAATAATAGTCCATAAGTTTTATTAACACAAAGAACTGAAAACTCCCGTTAAATTGTTGTCTTCTTGCAACCGTTTCCAGATCTTCCTTTTGTCTTCTTTTATCCGGATCGCAGACAAACACGTAGCTGGACTGGACATAACCTGGGACAACGGGGTGTCTCATGTTTACCTGAAGGAAGACGGAATAATCCTCTTTCACACGTCTGTTTGTCTCAGAACAACAGCCAAGCGTGAAGCGTGTGGTCGCAAAAATGTTAAAACAACTGCAGTTTGCTGCATTTTAGCCGCATCGTCATTATTTTTATGTAGATAAATATAATCAAACTTAGACCAGCTCACCAAAAACAGAATTAGCAGGAAACTCACCACCGACAACAGTGCTGCTACCGGGCTGCTGCAGCAGAGATCTCCCACGGTTCCCAGTTAAATTTATCACGTTTATGGCAGCATCCCATTTAACTTGTCGATCAGGGTCAGCAGATGGCCTGGAAAATTAAATCCCATCCTGCTGTGTTGATCTTTTTGCCACCCACGCACATCCTCGACATGACTGTCACGTGATCAGCAACGACATGATGTGAGAAGGGTCTACAGAAGCTCCTGCAGATGAAATTTGGCCAGATTTGGCCAAAATTGCAGACCACATTTTAGCTATTTAAAGCTAGGGTTGGCAATGTTGGAAAACGGTTCGAGCAAGCTACATTTAAAAAAAGCACACCACCCGAAACCACGCCTTCAGAGCGCAGGGATGTGTGCCCCGATGTTTTACAAACTGGTTAACCGATAATAGCTGAGTGGATAGCTCGTTAGCTTGATAGTAAACAGCTGACAAACCACATTTCTAAAAGCAAATCCTTCTGCGGTGTAAAAAGCCCACAGTGCAGATGTCAACACCTCCAAGACTTAATACTTATCTGTTGTTTTGTTTTTTTTGGCGCAGCAGCAGTTAGCAGTCTGTTAGCTATATTTGTTTACAATGAGTGGCACACAGAGCGGGTCACGTAGGGACTAGGTGGGGAAACGAAGAGAGGGGAGGGGCAGAGATGAGTCAAAGCATCGATTCGTTCTCTCAATATGTTGCAAATGACCAGTTCCTGCCTTTCGGTGGAAATGGCAGGGGTTGGTCTGAGTTTTTACAGAACTGCAGCTCTCTCAGAGGTCTGACATTTCCTTCCTTTTTATGAATACATGATGTATTGATACTGTCAGGATGGAAGGACCATTTCACCAACAAAAAGTGTTTCTGAGCAGGATTACCATCTCTGGCTTTAAAGGCAGACGACCTGCAATACAACACTTCTTGTGGAAAATGGGAAACATGATAGGAAACATTGTTATATGTTGCTGTTCTCATCAGCCATCTGATGGGAAGAGGAATCCCACCAATATGAGACTGATGTGGAGCCGTTTGTGTCTTTGCCAGGTCCAGATTGGCTGATTTCCTCAGCAACTGTCAGCCTTCTCCTCTGACGGCCAGCGGCTGTTTGAAGGACTCGACTGGCCTTTGTCTCCGAGCCTACGCTGGACTCATAGGTACGAGACTCAGGGGAAGGGGAATGCTGGGTAGTTGAACTGGTTCAAATAGAGGAGTGTGTGTTATCTAAGAGCCCATGTTTGGCTCACTAACCGAACCCTGGTCCACTTCCACAGACAGTAGGGTTCGTTTGGAAAGTCTGAACGAAGCGACCAAGAAGTCAATTTGAAAACCGAGCGCCTGAGTTCACTTTCAAGTGAATCCTGGTTCAGTTCTCTTATTGTGTGAAAGCAGACGGAGAATCCAGTGAACCAAAGAGGGGAAATGATGGAGGTGAACATGATGGATATCTGGCTGCTTCTCCTGCTCATACTGGAGAGATTCTGGTGATCACCAGTAGGCTTGAACGCCAGGGGCCAGTAGTTGAATAGATTTAATCTGGATGAAAGTTATCTGGATCGGATCAAATCTTGAAAACGGGACGTTCAAAACGGAAGCAAAGAGTGTGAAATCTGGTTGGAATAGGTAATCCAGTCCTAGTTTTTATCTGTATAAAACCTTCCGTTTGCGTCGTTCAAACTTTTCAGCAAGATTTGGATAACTTTAATCCAGAAAAACTGGATTATCCTAATCCCAACAGAGGGTAGGATTACAAGATGGATTTCATAGATGGGTGGGTGGACGGACGGACGGACGGACGGACGGACGATAGATAGATAGATAGATAGATAGATAGATAGATAGATAGATAGATAGATAGATAGATAGATAGATAGATAGATAGATAGATAGATAGATAGATAAGATAGACAGACTTAGCTGCTCACTGACATACACACAACAGTATTCAGTGCATGTACAGTCATCC
>JALJCO010006735.1:0-282276 GCA_023101725.1 Atherinomorus stipes
TCATTTTGATAGAATGTAGTTATATTCATCTCAGTCCCCATCTCAAATTTTACTTTACGAGTTTCTTCTAAGAAATCATCATCAAATAAAGAGGAATCACTATTAGCATATAATTTACTGTAGTCATTTCCCCATTTTTTTTTATTATTTGACCAGGCTCAAAAGAAGATCTACCATTTTCCATTAAAACCTCCATGGGTATTAAAGTTTTCTTTTTTGGTCCTAACTTATGTATTTCCCTCCAGAATTGCTGCGGATTACCAGTTTGTAATTGTTGTAATTTGAGAGCTTGACCTCTCTTAAACCTCCTCTTAAAAAACCTGAGCTTCTTATCAAACTTAACCTGGCATTGCCTAAATTCATTATGCAAGACTTTCCTCCTCCCAGAATTCCCAAACCCAGATTTAAGGAATGCCCTCTCAGCAGCACGCAACTTTAACCATAACTCATTTAATTCATTATTCCAAAATGGTTGCTTGACTCTGAAATATTTCTTAGTAGAACCCATTTTTTTTAAGGGACAATATTTCTCCATCTCATCATGTAAAAAATTACAGAGATTGAAATAACATTGATCCATCTTCTCCTGGTTCTCCTGTACGTTCTGTAGTTTACTTATTATTTCTAGTAGGGCCATATGGCACATGTCAGAGGAGAGGAAGTCAACAGGATAATTCCTGCCCTCTTCTTTTAGCATGCTGTAGACAATCTACATTATTCGGAGAATTAAACACCTCTCCCACTTTAAAATGTAAACAGAGAACTGCATGGTCAGGGAGTCTACTGTGATCACCAATCAAGTTAAAGCTTTCTGGGCCGATTCTATCAACAAGCTCAGAAGGAGTGTGAACATTAAATCCAAGACATGTTTTCATATCAGCATGAGATGTCATTATGTAATCAACAACAGCTTTCCCCCTAACTGAAATAGAAGTAAAATTATTATTTTCAGGGTTTAACCTTCCGTTAAGTATACAGCATTTAGAGTTCTTTAAAAACTCAATGAAAGTATAGCCATGATTATTTACAATCGTGTCCAAAACCTCACGAGAAGAAATATCATCTCCTTCCACATGATCCTTAAGATCCCCAATTCGGCTGTTTAAATCACCACAAATATAAACTGAATCCACTTTATCGGTAACAGAGTACAGCAACGCCAATAAATGGCCAAAATACAAGTCTGCATTCCTGCCCCAGGTAGAAGATTCCGGAGACAAATAGCATGAAATTAAAATAAAAAGAATGTTGCAACGCTCTGTGCTCTAATCGTAAACAAAAAAATCCCATCATATGTTTTATCAACAACCTCAACTGAATACCGCTCCAACACAGTATTTTTAATTAGGAATCCAACTCCGCCCGAGGATTTAACAGCCCTCTTATGGGCAACACGGTTATGTCCAAACCAGGTAAATCCATCAAAGTCCAGTGCATCTCTGCATAAGTGAGTTTCATTCAAGGAAATGAAATCAGGGTCTAGAGATTTAAGTAGGTTGATCCTGAGTTCACAGTTTGACAACGTCCACCCATTAACGTTCCAGTGGGCTAAGAGAAACTGTTCAGTAACACACCTGTCGGGCTGGGCAAACCCCTCTCAATGATCCCCGTCAGCTCCAGGTCCACTTGTCCCCGCCCGACGAGAAGATTTCACCATGCGCCCATTCCCAGTCAAGTAAAAGTTTTTCCCGACAGCAGTTTCACGGATCAAAGTTCTGAAGTTAAATTCCATCAATCGTTCAGCATGTGATTTAGCTGACGATACGTAGATTTTGTTGAAGCTGTCATTATCTTTGAGCTTTGATTTTCTACGCAGCACAGCCATTTTCTCCTGAACAGAGTTCATCTCCACTTTAACAATTCCCGGACGGTCTCCACGCGGCCGCATCCGTTCCACAGCAGCGGGGATGGTGTCGCATCCAAGACCCGCATGCAACAGATCATTCACTTTAGCCATTAAATCCTCTCCGTCTGCTTGCGGGAGCCCCATAATTATCAGGGAGACATCTGGATCAAAGCTCTTTCTCTTAGCCTCTTTCTCAGATATTTTCTGCTCCATTTTTTCCATTCGTGCGCACAAAATTCCCACCTCCGTATCCAGGTTCGCCTTCATGTCGTTTGTGGCCTTTTCAATCTCCATCCGCACAGCGTCCTGGTTTTCAGCCATCATCTTTTCCATCGATCCACGCAACTTATCCACTCTAGAATTGATTTGTTTTTCCATGCTATCAATTCTGGAATTCACTTGTCTTTCCATGTCGCTCTGCATGCGATCCAATCTTGCGTTAATCGCTTTCAGTTCTTTCATCAGCGCAGTACTGCCACTGCAACACTCGCTTTCATTCTTGTTACTACTTCTGGAGCTTCGCCCCTGTTTATCATGATCCCCCATGATTTTGTCCAAAGTAAAACACTTCACACCAACATATGAGGGTGTAAGCTTTTACAAACCTATAAAAGGCCAGTCCAGACCGACAAATCACGGGTTTTTGTAAGGATCAGTTGAGAAAAGTTTGCAGGCAGCAGCACGCCAACATGCTCACGCGGCCATCTTTTTGGAAATCCATCAATCCAAAAGATTGATGGATTTGTTTGAAGTCCAAGGATAGTGGCAGAGGCTGACAAAGCTGCACTTCTTGCTCGTATGGCAGCTTTAAAGAAAAAACATGCTTTGGAGGAGCAAGAGTTGCAAATAAAAAGAAAAAAGGAACAACAAGAACTGGAGGCTCTGATGGCTGAAACTACAGCTAAACTGTCTGTTCTGCAAGCTTCTGATAAACACAGTCGCTCAAGAGCTTCAAATGGCATGAACTCATATCTGGAAAAAGGACTAAGAGAATCAGCACCTACAAACAAACTGGATCCACAGGCAAAAGAGTTCAACCCTGCACATCTGAATGAACCACAAGGACCGCAGGACTGGTCACTGGCTGCTAATCATCCAACACGAACTCTGATGCTGATTCAGGGGGCTAATCGACACAGTGCAGTTGGACCAAAAGAACATGGCACTTCAGTGAAGCAAGCTTACCAACACACTTTGGATATGGCACCCCCAACACCAGCCTTAAATACTTCTGGGCCTAATATTCAACACGTGGATCAAAGTCAACCTGGAGACATTCTGACAGTGATGCAAAAGCAGAATGAGATAACATCAGCACTCATTCAACAACAACGTTCAACAACACTTCCTGTAAGAGAGATCCCCTTGTTTAATGGAGACCCTCTACAGTACATAACCTTCATCAGGGCATTCGAACAGGGGGTTGAAGAAAAGGCAAGCAAGGCTGACTGCTTGTATTGTCTAGAGCAGTTTACTCGAGGACAGCCAAGAGAGCTTGTACGTAGCTGCCTACATATGACACCAGAGTATGGCTACACCAAAGCAAAGCTGCTCTTGCAGGGAAAACTTCGGCAGTAAATACAGGATTTCTACTGCATATATGGAAAAGGCATTGTCATGGCCTGAAATTAAACTGGAGGATGTTATTGCTTTGCAAGCATACGCTCTCTTCCTGCGCAGTTGCTGCAATGTAATGGAGGAATTGGAGTATATGCAAGAATTGGACATGCCAAGCAATATAAGGACCATTATGTCGAAGCTACCATTCAAACTCAGAGAGCGATGGAGAACCATTGCATTTGACATCATGGAGGAAACAGGATGTAGAGCTCTGTTTAAGGATCTGGTGAAATTCATAGAAAGGCATGTTAGGATCTTGTCAGATCCGTTATATGGAGAAATAAAACACCTTCCATCAGGAAGTGGACACAGAAATATTAATAAGCCTAAATCATATCCAGGAAATGGAATAAAAGGAAAAAGCTTTGCCACAACCATTGCATCTGTGGAACCATTAGAAAATGTTAGCCACCAGAGGTCAGTCTCATCATCACCGGCTTGTGTGTTTTGTGAACAGAATCACTCATTGGAGCAGTGTCAACAACTAAAGAGACAGAAGCATCGAGACAAACTGAAATTCCTGAAAGACAAAGGATTGTGCTTCGGCTGTTTATGCACTGGGCATATTAGTCGGAGTTGTGAGAAACGTTTGACCTGTAGGACTTGTGGTCAGAAACATCCCACTATGCTTCATGTCAATCAGAAAACATCAGTCAGTGCAGACATCGACCATGTTAAGGAGTCTGGGACATCAGGGTTAACGTCTCCAAAGACATGTGGCCATACAGGGGCCGGAAGGGAGCACTGCTTGTTGCCTATTCTGCCAGTCCAAGTCAAAGCATCTAAAGGAGACGAAGTGGTGCAGACTTATGCATTTTTGGATCCTGGCAGCTCTGCCACATTCTGTTCAGAGTACCTTATGAGACGTCTTAACCTTATTGGAAGGAAAACCCAGTTTCTCTTGCACACCATGAGTCAAGAAAGTGTGATGCCAGCATACGCAATTTCAGGACTGGAAGTGTCTGCATGTGACAGCAATGTGTTCTACAAACTCCCAGAAACCCTCACACAGAAGAAAATGCCAGTAAGTGTTGACAACATCGTGACCAAAGGAGATTTGGACAGATGGCCATACCTGGCTAAGGTTAAAGTTCCCACAATTGAGGCTACAGTGGATTTGCTGATTGGAAGCAACGCCCACAAGATGCTAGAGCCTTGGGAGATAATCAATAGCTGTGGGGACGGTCCATACGCTATAAGAACAGCACTTGGATGGGTCATTAATGGTCCTTTGCAAGGAGATGACACTCTTAACACTGAATGCAGTACAGCTACAGTGAACAGGATTTCTGTGTGCAGGCTGGAGAAGATGTTAAGTGATCAGTACAATCACGACTTTCCTGAAAGAGCTACAGAAGAAAAGGGGCTGTCAAGAGAAGACATGAAGTTTATGGAAATTGTTGAAGGCTCTACAGTGCATAAAGACAATCACTACAGTTTGAAACTACCCTTTAAAAGAGATGACATGACACTGCCAAATAATTACTCTGTGGCGAAGCAACGGTTACTCGGTTTGAAAAGGAAATTTCTGAGTAACAAACATTTCTTTGAAGAGTACAGCGCATGCATCAATGAGTTGATAAACAAAGGTTATGCAGAGGAAGTACCTACCCGGCAGCTGAGTGGTGGCAGTAGCAAGTTGTGGTATATTCCTCACCACGGTGTTTATCATCCAAAGAAGAGAACTTTAAGAGTGGTGTTTGACTGCGCTGCAACGTTCAAGGGAACATCTTTAAACCAAAACCTCTTGCAAGGTCCCGACCTTAACAGTACACTGCTTGAGTACTCCTAAGATTTAGGCAAGAACCTGTGGCCGTCATGGGGGATATCCAAGCGATGTTTCATCAAGTTAAGGTCCCAGAAGAGGACAGAGATTTCTTGAGGTTTCTATGGTGGCCGGATGGAGATTTAACAAGAGATGTGGTCGAATTCCGCATGACTGTCCATCTGTTTGGTGCCGCATCGTCTCCGAGCTGCGCCATCTATGCTCTGAGAAGAACGGCCGATGACAATATGGCAGACTTTTCAGCAGAAGTAGTCCAAACAGTCAAGGAAAACTTTTATGTGGACGACTGTCTGAAAAGCGTGGCATCGGTGGAGGAAGCTATTCAGATGATTAAACACTTGACTGCACTTTGTCAAAGAGGAGGTTTTACTCTAACAAAGTGGATAAGTAACAACCGCACTGTGTTGCAATCTCTGCCTGAAGAACACAGAGCTCAAGACCTGAAGAGTTTTAATCTGGACAGAGACCAGCTTCCTGTTGAACGAGCCCTTGGCCTACAATGGTGTATTGAAACGGATACATTCCAATTCAAAATGGAGATTCAGCAAAGGTCACTTACCAGGCGCGGAATGTTATCTGTGTCCAGTTCTGTGTATGATCCGTTTGGCTTTATTGCACCTGTCCTCCTACCAGCCAAGATTTTGTTGCAAGAACTTTGTAGGAGGAAGCTTGGATGGGATGATGCAGTGCCCCAAGATATCTTGAAGAAATGGATCAGTTGGTTGGAGGAGCTGAATAATCTGTCTGAGTTTAAAGTGGAGAGATGTATTAAACCTAAAGACTTTGGAGACATCATGCATGCCCAACTTCATCATTTCTCAGATGCCAGTGAATCAGGATATGGAGCAGTTACTTACCTGAGAATGCAAAACAGGAAAAGGAACATCCAAGTTGCATTCCTCATGGGAAAAGCCAGAGTAACGCCTCTAAAAACTGTTACCATCCCTCGATTGGAGCTAACTGCAGCTGTTCTGGCAGTTCGAGTTGACTTGATGCTGAAAGGAGAGTTGCGGATCCCATTGCAAGAGTCCGTCTTTTGGACAGACAGTACGTCTGTGCTTAAGTATATCATGAATGAGAACAAGCGTTTCCACACATTTGTGGCAAATCGGATATCAACTATAAGAGGAGCAACCAGCCTTTCTCAGTGGCGATACATCAGCTCAAAAGAAAACCCAGCAGACGACGCATCCAGAGGCATGAAAGCAGCAGGTTTCATTAATGGCTGCAGATGGATAGATGGTCCAAGGTTCTTGTGTAGACCAGAGGTGGACTGGCCAGTACACATGGTGGATGCTGCGATGGAAGCAGATGACCTGGAGGTCAAGAAAGAAGTTGTGGTGAATGCAGTCACCATGGAGAGTTCACAGGATGCCACTGAACGCCTCATCTCCTACTTTTCAGATTGGAGGAAACTGAAAGTAGCAGTGGCCTGGGTTCTCAGAGTGAAAAGCACACTTCAGAGCATGATTCGCCAAAAAGGGGATTTTGAGGCATCTAATCCCAGCAAGCAAGATGTTGGGATACTTGAAAAACGTGCATTATCAGTAGAGGATCTGAATGATGCCGAGGTTGCCATTGTTCGATATTGTCAGCAGAAAAGATTTGACAATGAGATTGCTGATTTGTCTTCTGGGAAAGGTGCTGTGAGCAAACAGAGTGTTCTCATTAAGCTGGACCCACGTTTGGAAGATGGGCTTCTAAGAGTTGGAGGACGACTTACTAAAGGCTCATTACCAGAGGAAATCAAGCACCCATTGATCCTGTCTAAAGATCAACACATTGGCAGTCTCATTCTGAAAGACATTCATCAAAGGCTTGGCCATTGTGGTCGGAACCATATGTTGTCCACACTGAGGAGGAAATACTGGATTACAGGAGCCAGTTCAGCTGTGAGACGGATTGTGAGTGAATGCTCTATCTGTAAAAGATACAATGCTCGGATGATGGTGCAAAAGATGGCGGATTTGCCAAAGGAAAGGATTCTCCCTGACCATCCCCCCGTTTACCAACGTAGGCGTCGACTACTTCGGACCAATAGAGGTGAAAAGGGGGCGGAGTACAGTCAAACGCTATGGTGTGATATTCACCTGTTTGTCAAGTAGAGCAGTTCATCTGGAGGTGGCTAACTCCTTGGATACAGATGCTTGCATCAATGCTTTACGCAGATTCATCTGCAGAAGAGGTCAAGTTGCCCATATTCAGTCAGATAATGGGACAAACTTCGTTGGAGCGGACCGGGAACTTAAAGAAGCACTGTCATCTTTGAATCAAGCACGCATTGAAGGAATGCTACAACAACGGGGTATCAAGTGGAGCTTCAACACACCAGCAGGATCACATTATGGTGGTGTATGGGAGCGATTAATCCGCATGGTGAGGAAGATCCTTAATGCGGTTCTTCGGCAACAAAAGCTGGATGACGATGGATTCCATACAGTTATTTGTGAAGCGGAAGCAATCTTAAACGACCGGCCCATCACCAAACTGTCTGATGATCCAAGTGACCTTGAACCACTTACTCCTAATCATATCCTGCTTTTGAAAGGAAAGCCATCCTTACCACCAGGATTGTTTGAAGAACATGACATGTACATCAGGAAAAGATGGCGGCAGGTCCAGTATATCTCCAATCTTTTCTGGAAAAGATGGATCCGAGAATACCTACCTTTGCTGCAGGAGAGGCAGAAGTGGAACCAAAAAAGGAACAATCTCAAGCCTGGAGACATAGTCATCGTCATGGATCCTTCTGCCCCACGTTGAAGAGTTAAGTAAAAAAGGAAGAAAAAAAAACACAAATCTGTTACAAACTCTTGTGATATTTTGTGAATTCTCATGAGATTTTGGTTGTTAGTTCGATCCCTTATTTTTAAATGTCGATATGATATCAGCATATGAAAATATTGCAGAATTTTCTTAAATTCTCACCAGATTTCGTAACAGAATGATGAAATACATATATGAAATATAATTTTTTTTTATTTTTTAGGACACTTGGAAGATAACAGAAGTGACAACTTCTTCAAAAATTTACAGCAATACCAGAAAAAGATGCTTAAAAGATCTCCAGCAGTGAAATTTAATGTTTAAGACGACTAACTACACTTCAGTATATAATGAGATATGCTGGTTTGGATAATAGTGCAGCTGTGAAACATGTAAAGGATTAGTGTGCATAGATTTAAACCTCCTTCAAGAAATTAGGATGCATGACTGCAACTGTGTGGAAATACTAAAAGTCCAAACTTCCCATTTGCCAGTTTGTCTGAACGTGAGTCCTCAGCTATCACCATAACATGTGCACATAAATTGATCTTCACATAAAACAGAGACTTAACCTTATAGATGGGGTGAGAAGCTCTTTTAGGTAAAGGAACCAGGTGGCTTTGGCATCTGATCATGGCCTCCAGCAGGGGATGTTCCATTCACTGTGCTCTGGGCAAGATAAAACAACTTATCTGCCCCAGAAACATCGTATAATGAGCCATGGTTAACAGGTGATGGGGGAAAGGACCAAAATACAGCACTATGAAGAAGCAGACAGGCAAACATAAGAACTCAGATTCATCTAAAGAAACAGCAGGTTCTACAGCGGTACTATAGCAAACTTTGCAAAACTCATAACAGACTCAAGGACAACCTGGAAACATCCGTCCATTATTCCATCTGAGACACTGCCTCTCTGAAATGCTCCTTTATATACCCAGTCATGTTTAAAGTCTCCTATTATTACTTTTCCAGCCTTTTGTTGCTCTTCCAACTTTTTACAGATTCACAATCGGGGAGAATTTAAAAAAAAAATGGCAAAATGTCTTAGTTTCAGTATTTGATATGATATGATCAATATGATGAATAAAACATGAGTTGTTGAGATTTGGAAATCATTACACTAGGGATGCACGATATTGGAATTTTGGCCAATATATTTGGCCATATCCAATATGCCAATATTTTAGAACTCATGTGGCTGATAACCGATATCAAAACCGATATTAAAGCTAAAAATATAAGCAGTCATTTGAAATAGCAGTTTTGTTATCTGTTTCTGACACTTTGAAAAATATGGGTGGGAAAAAAATCAATACACTGAGATATCGTAATGTTTTCATATGCCAATATCAAATCGATATTTAAAAACGTGGTAACGATCTATTTTACTTACAAAATCTCGCAAGATTTCATGAATAACTTTCAGATTTCATTACAGAACAATGAAATATCGTGAGATTTCGTTAGTAAAATTGATCAATAAAGCATTTTTAAATGTCAATATGATATCAGCATATGAAAATATTGCAATATTTCAGTTTGTTGATATTTTTCCCACCCCTATTCTTCAGAAGTTTTAAAGTCTGTAAAAAGAAGTTTTTGAAGAAGTTTTTTTTTTTTTTTAAGACTTCAGAAACAGCAGGCTGATCGGTTAAATATCGTTTAAATATCGGTGAGGTGGCCGATGTCTTAAGGCCGATACAGATAAGGGGACAATTACTATCGTGCATCCCTACATTACACTCTGTTTATATTCACAGTTTTCACAGCATCTCAACACTTGTAAAATGAGGTTGTTCACAAGAAGCTAAAACCACAGACCATGACACACTGTGGGACTTCCCAGCATGTCTGCAATACACTGGTTAGCCTAGAAAAACCACAATGAAGCTTTACATGGAAAAGATGTGTAAAATAATTCAAACTTAAATGGTTACATGTTTTCCATATTTAAAACCAGACATATTTTTCTTTTTTTATATGACACAGAAAACAAAAGTAGAAACTAAATGAAAAATCTACTGAGCATCAATGATGGCAGGTTCAGGTCCGAAATCCCAACGGACCAAGACAAATAACTTTTTATAAATAATCTAACATTTAACACAATAAGTTAAAGCTGATTTCCCTGCGGAACATTATCAAAAAGAGCCTCAGATGATGTTGAAATTAAATTCACATAAGTCATAAAAATGATGCAAATGAAGGCTAAACAGCTCTTTAGCAGCTGACATTTGTCAGAAGTGAACAGTCACTGGTGTATGACTCAAGTTCGCATGTAAACAAAAGCAAATGCAAGAGACACATCAAGTCTGAGCGATGACGGAGACACTCCCACCACTGTGTCAACTGCTCGATTTACAAAACATTAGTAAGGTTTGAGCTCCACCTTTTGCACGTTTTCATTCAAGGGGAAAGTATTGTAAAAGAAAAAAGCCTTAAATGTGTAACATTTCTATATGTGAGGCGGTTTTTAGTGGAACATGTAAAACTTTTTCTGTTACACTGGAATAAATTTGCCCAAACCAAACCCAAACACTCAATATCTTGCTGTTGATTTGTGAAAAATCACATTGAGATTCTGCAACATTTGCAAAACTCTACCCTGTTGTTGCTGCTTGCTTTTCCTGGTAATTGAAAGATTTTCATCATAACCAACCTCTGACTCAGCTGCAAAGACAAACTGCACACTCAGTCAAGTTGTGACACTGCTGTGACGCACGGAAAATAACCGGCGTTTGGTAAGTTCCACGGACACGGCACATTTACTGTAACCTCAAGTCCGGACTCGCAGACCTGCTGACAGTCCCGTTACTGAGGTGGCAAACTTCACCGCAGTTGAGGGGAAACAAAAAAAAAAACTCAAATATTTGACTCTACTTCCTAAAAAAAAAACATTTACAATGTGGGAGGTGACACACACTAACACAAGGTGATTAAAGGAGTAGTACACCCATTGTGAAGAATGATGTTCTGGATTTTTACTATCACTGTGGGCATTTTCTTCGCCCCCGTCATCCCCCTGAGCAAGAACTCTGATTTGAGGGTCAAGCTTAGGTTTTAGATATCTCAAATGCATCTGGAGATCAGTTCGTGTGTGTGTGTGTGTGTGTGTTGGAAAGACCCCATGGGGAATGAAAACTGGGTGTGTGTGTGTGTGAGGTTTGTTTTTCCCCAACTTTCATATAATGGAGTTCACTGGCAACTGAACCAAAAAGGTCCATCAAAGTCCAGAAAAACTTGTCAATATTCCTCTGTACTGCTCGTCCAATGTAATCCAAGTGTCCTGAGTGGGCAGCGTCCAAAATTCACAGAAAAACCACATCATTGGGTAGATTTTTACAGCTTAAACAGTACTACGTTGCTGTTTCTATTTGCGCGTTTGTGCGAGATCACAACCCTACAGAAGCTACAGTGTTCAGCGCCTACTCTGCAGATAATACGAGCCTAGAAGAAGAAATTTGCTGTTCACCTTGTGCTAAGAGCGACCGAACTGCAGAGAACATAAGAGGGGTTGGATATTGATCTCGTCTGGCGGGCTTCCGCAGTGTCATGAACTTACAAGGGTGCACTTCGCAGCACCTACATGTAAAGATATGCATAAATATATACAAAATGATGCCGTTTGGAGTAAATTATGAAGACTACCCACTCAGGACATTTGGATTACATTGGACGAGCAAGATGGAGGAATTTTGTGGACTTTTATGGACCTTTTTCTTTCAGTTGCCGGCGAATTCTATTATATGAAAGTTGGGGGAATGACTTATTCCTTTAAAGGAATAGTTCACCCACAGAATGATTGCACTTTATTTTCCACTTACCCTTCATGGTGAGCAAGACGCTGGACCACTTTTTTAAAATGTCAAATGCAGCCGGAGATCAGGACGACTTCTCGTTTACCCCCCAGCTTTCATATAAAGGAGTTCGCCAGGGTCCCAGCTAAAAAGATCCATAAAAGTCCACAAAAAATTGTCAATATTCCTCCATACTGCTCGTCCAGTGTAATCCAAGTGTCCTGAGTGGGCAGCATCCAAAATTTACTCGAAACGACGTCATTTAGTATATTTTTTAGAGCCTAAAAAGGAGTTTTGTTTACTTCCACAAAGCGTGCACATGAGTGGTCACAGAACTATGGAAGCCTCGGCGTTCAGAGCCTACTCTGCCAATAATGCAAGCGTAGAAGAAGAAATTCACTGTTTACATTGTGGCAAGAGCGCCAGAGCTGCAGACAAACTGGGACAAACACAGTAGGGGTTGGATATTGATCTAAAAGAAAGAAAGAAAGAAAGAAAGAAAAAGAGAACGTGGGATCTTGTCTGCCGTGGCTTCCGTAGTTTCGTGAACGTGCATCGGCGTGCTTGCTAGACATGTGATATAGTACTGTTCAGGCTCTAAATATATACTAAATGATGTAGTTTTGAGTAAATTATGGTCGCTACCCACTCAGGACACTTGGATTACACTGGACGAGCAGTATGGAGGAATATTGACAAGTTTTTGTGGACTTTTATGGATCTTTTTGGCTGGGACCCTGGCGAACTCCATTATATGAAAGTTGGGGGAAAACGAGAAGTCGTCCTGATCTCAGGCTGTATTTGAGATATTAAAAAAGTGCTCCAGAGTCTTGCTCAGCATGAGAGTAAGTGGAAAATAAAGTTAAATAATTCTGTGGGTGAACTATTCCTTTAAGAATGATGATGTGACCAGATTTAAACAGATTTATCTCCTTCCTCATTTTAGTATTCTCTATCCTGGAAAGTTGCGCAACATCATGCTTTAACCTGACTTTAATCATTTTGCATGATATTGAAGTCAGTGTGTGAACTTTATTTCTTGCAAAGAAAAACAAGTCACTCATCTGATGGTACGTTCAGACCAAATGCGTTTTTAGCGTCAAAAACATGCTCAACGCCCAAAGTTGGACACTGGTCCTTGACATTCGAAATGCTCTCGACGTGTATCAGAGCGTGGTGGTGGACCCAGCTGGTTTCCTTTGCCTGTGTATGTACGATGGTGGATGAAACTGAGCAGCTGCTTGGCTAGAGAACGACGTTGTCTCTGAAATGTGGCTGGAATCATCCGATTGGTCAGAGATGTTCTGAGTTTGGTGAGTTTCATCATTTACTCCAGGAGCTGTGCTACTAGTACCGCCCCTACCCAAAGTGAGGCCCCAAGCGTAGGGTCCAGATGAGGCTCCCCACCCTGAGCCATAACATCCAGGTCACCGTCTGGAACATCTAAAAACATATGAGAGAATCGTCTAAGTTTGGAAGATATGTAAAAATAATGATTAAGGCCTCTGACGTGCCACTGGAGAGTTCACTGCAGTTCCTAATAACTTAAGAGAAACATATTGTTTAGGTTACAGACCAGTTTGGGCCTTCCAAACACTATTGCACATTTTATGGTAGAATTGGAGCTTTTCAGTTGCAAGACACGGCCTTTTCAGTTCTTAGCAAGAAAAAATTATACAATTTTGATGCTCAATTCCACCTTAGAAAGGTGTGTGAGGGAATGAAAAAGATTAGTTTACCAGAAATCTCTATATGATTTTAGATAAACTAAAGATAAACTTTATTAATCCCAATTAGAGAGCCACTTAGGAAATTTGTTCTGTGCATTTAAACCATCTCGGGTTGAACCTGAGAGCAGTGGGCTGCTACTGTATCTAAAATTGGCTCAAG
Organism: Atherinomorus stipes; assembly: GCA_023101725.1. Lineage (NCBI taxonomy): Eukaryota > Metazoa > Chordata > Actinopteri > Atheriniformes > Atherinidae > Atherinomorus > Atherinomorus stipes. The sequence goes on from JALJCO010006735.1 coordinate 13,709, forward strand.
GGCCCACAGTGGCTCACCTGAGTGTTTGTATCGGGGACTCAAAGCCCACATAGTTAACCACTACGCTACCCACTCCCCCAAAACTGTAGTAATTTAAACAAACTGTAATTAAATAAACTTTAAATGATTTAAATAATAAATCATGTCAATAATTATTATTATGATATTATTATAATTATATAAATTATATGAATATATATATATACAGGGGTTAGACAATGAAACTGAAACACTTGGTTTTAGACCACAATCATTTATTAGTATGGTGTGGGGCCTCCTTTTGCGGCCAATACAGGTACAATTCGTCTTGGAAATGACATATACAAGTCCTGAACAGTGGTCAGAGGGATTTTAAGCCATACTTCTTGCAGGATAGTGGCCAGGTCACTACGTGATGCTGGTGGAGGAAAACGTTTCCTGACTCGCTCCTCCAAAACTCCCCAAAGTGGCTCAATAATATTTAGATCTGGTGACTTTGCAGGCCATGGGAGATGTTCAACTTCACTTTCATGTTCATCAAACCAATCTTTCATCAGTCTTGCTGTGTGTAATTGTGCATTGTCATCCTGATACACTGCACCGCCTTCAGGATACAATGTTTGAACCTTTGGATGCACATGGTCCTCCAGAATGGTTCAGTAGTCCTTGGCCCATCTAGCACAAGTCCTGGGCCAAGCGAATGCCGTGATTTGGGCAGCTGTGGTTTTACGTTTTTTGGATACAATCCGGGTTAGCACCCGAACATCCCGTTCAGACAGCTTCCTCTTGCGTCCACAGTTAATCCTGTTGGATGTGGTTCGTCCTTCTTGGTGGTATGCTGACATTACCCTGGATACTGTGGCTCTTGATACATCACAAAGACTAGTCTTGGTCACAGATGCGCCAGCAAGACATGCACCAACAATTTGTCCTCTTTTGAACTCTGATACAATGTTGTATGCATTGCAATGTTTTGAGCAAAACTGTGCTTTTTACCTGCTAATTGAACCTTCACACTCTGCTCTTACTGGTGCAATTAATGAATATTTGCCACTAGGCTGGTCTGATTTAGCCATGAAACCTCCCACACTAACATGACAGGTGTTTCAGTTTCATTGTCTAACCCCTGTATATATATATATATATATATATATATACATATATATTTGTATATGTATATATATATATATATATATATATAATTATTAAATAAATTATACAACTTATTATTAATATTATTATTATTATAATTATTATTGTTATTTAAATAATGTTTTTACTTTCAGTAAAAGTGTGACAGCAGGAAACCACAGAAACTCAGCGTAGACACCAGAGTTGTCGGCTCAGTTTGAGTTGATGCCTTTGAAAAGTCACTGTGGTGCAGTGAGGAGGAACCGAGTGTTACACTGATGCTGGGTTCACGTGCAGTCGGGCAGATGGCCATCAGTAACAAACCAGATGTAATTTTAATCACAGAAGCCGAGAGAAAGACGGTAAAACATAGGTGAGAGAAAACAATATGACATCGCCATACCAACATATTAGATGTGGACTGACAGACCACGTCTTCACATAGAGGCTGTTGATGCCATCTGTCTGCCGTCAGCGGCTGTCGTCCATCTGCCCGGTTTCACATGAATGCAGCATGAAAAGTTCTAGTGAGTTGCTTGCGATATACAGTTGTTACACAATGTCCCTTTGAAGTAATCTTCATCCGTTAAAATGACATTTTACCTATGACTGAATCCATAAATCATATTAACTGGATGTCAAAACACAACATGCAGCCAGAACAGTAAAGCAGCAATATCCCTGAAAATCGTTTCAACTCATCTCGTCATTTGCTCTAGTAATTAATCAGTTAAACCACTAACATGGCATAAAAACACAGTTTCATTTCAGTAGCGCTATGAGTCTCCATTTCTGCTACGAAATTCGAATGGTAGGCTCAAATTTTGGTGTCAGCAACATGAAAGCATGGATCCATCCTGCCTTGTATCAACAGTTCAGGTTGGCGGTGGTGGTATAATGGTGTGGGAGAGATTTTCTTGGCCCACTTTGGGCCCCTTAGTACCAACGTGGCGGTTTAACCACCACAGCCTACCTGAGTATTGTTGCTGACCATGTCCATCCCTTTATGACCACCATCCTTCCAGCAGGATAACGCACCATGTCATAAAGCGGGAATCATCTCAGACTGGTTTTTTGAACATGACGATGAGTTCATTGTACTCAAATGGCCTCCACAGTCACCAGATATCAATCCAACAGAGCAGCTTTGGGATGTGGTGGAACGGGAGGTTCTCATCATGGATGTGCAGCCGACAAATCTGCAGCAACTGCGTGATGCTGTCATGTCAATATGGAGCAAAATCTCTGAGGAATGTTTCCAGAACCTTGTTGAATCTATTCCACGAAGAATTAAGGCAGTTCTGGGGGCAAAAGGGGTCCAACCCGATGGTGTACGTAATTAAGTGGCCGGTGAGTGTGGATTTGCTTGCAAACCTGATGCCCAAATTGCGTTCGGTCTGAACACACCACACACCAGTTCCACCTGTTCACATGATTGTCAATACGAATATCTAACCAGCTAATCACATGGCAGCAACTCAAGACATCTAGTCACGCACACACTAAAACTGCTAGGTTAAAAGGGGACCAGCAATTCCTGGGCAACTTCAACCCAGAAAATTGGGTTATTTTTTTGACCCAACTTTTGGGTTGAATATTTGACGCAGAAGCTGGGTTATATTGACTGCAATGTTGGGTTATTTTAAAGGATAACTTTCTTTTTTTTCAACCTGGACCTCTTTTCTAGGAATATATACGTGCATTTACTCACTAGGAAAACTTCTGTATCAGTTTGACTCCTTCAGAAGATATTACATTGAGTCGCCCTTCAGCCTGCATCCATATTATGGGGAACACGGGGCAGCCTCTCTATAAGGTATCATCTGCAACAGAACTCCTTGATTTTATCTATGCTTTAAAGGATAAGTTTCTTTTTTATAACCTGGACCTTATTTCTAGGAGTATATACGTGCATTTACTCAAGGTAACGCTTTTGAGTCCTCCGGAAGATATTACGCTGAGTCGCCCTTCAGTGTTCCTCCACTAAAACGGGAGATACGGGACAGCCACTATATAAGACATTACCTCCAGCAAAACTCCTTAATTTTTCCCAGTACTTAAAGTAGAATGAACAAAGTAACTGGTACTATTGTCCCCTAAGTCCAGATTTAACTTTCCGTTAGTTATCAGGGTGTTCTACACACTTTTCAGGGCCGCGCGTTTGCGATGCGTGCTTCCGTAGTACAGCTGAGACGAGCAGCTCGCTACCCAGACAACAACAAAAACACAATTTGTGAAACTCTGAACTCACAGGACAACAGTACTCATTGGTTCATTCATTCCACTTAAAGTATTGGTGAAATGAAGGCTTTTTTCTGCAGATAACGTCCCCGTCTCTCCCATTATATGGATGCATCCCGAAGGGCGATTCAACATAATATCTTCCAAAGGAGTGAAAATGATACAAAAATTTTACCGATGAGTAAATGCACGTGTAAGCTCCTAGAAATAAGGTCCAGGTTGAAAAAAAAGAAACTTATCCTTTAACCCAGAGGTTTGGGTCAACAACCCAACAACCCAAATGTCTGGGTTGAAAAAACCCAGAAATTAGTTGGTCCCTTTTTGACCCATCAGTTTGACCCAGGAGTTTTTGGTGTGTAGACGTGATGAAGATGACTTGCTGAAGTTCAAACTGAGCATCTGAATAAGGAAGAAAGCGAATTTAATGGTTGTTGGTCTCCTTGGGGGACATTCCAACATTGACCAACGTTCCGGAGTCCAAGTTGTGCTTTGAGGTGAGTCCAGCCAGACCAAATCTGGTCGGAACCCTGTTTAGTTCGGGTTCTTAACCCAACACAGAAGCGACATTTCGTTCCTACAGCCAGCTTCTGTAGCCGAGGGTTGGACCGCTAAGGCCCCCACCTTCGGCCATCACCCAGCTCACACTGCACCTGCACAACGCTGCACCCGACCTCCTGGGCCTGATGGCGAGCCCATGCTGTGCTTTATTCCTCTAAATTACAGGCTAATAGATGCCCGATAGGTTCAAGGTGAAGAAGCCAAGTCGGGAGTTCTGCACTTACAAGCAGTCGTGGAGAAATTGAAGCATTCCATCTGTTTAAAGCTGGGGACAGTGGTCCATACTGTTAAATCAGAAATAGAAGATGGGGACTGAATCAAGGATATGGCAGACGTTTGCAACAGTTCATTCCTGCAAATTTTCATTTCTAAATTCTTCTGAAAGGTGTAAGAACAACAGAAAGCGAACAGAATAGCAGATCAAATATTTGGCTCCATGAAGGAGACTGACTTCAAAGAGGTAAAAAGTTGAACTTCAGAGACGGTTGGAGAGGTGTACCCATCTGTCAGGTTGTCTTCATCTCATACTCTGTTTTCTGAATAATATTTCGCCGTCCCTGCAGCTGGCAGCTGTGTTTTCATTGGATAAACTAAACGAGAAGACGCTCCACCAAATTTAAAGGTGCGTTTACTTTTAATCAGTCACTGTCTCCATCTTCCTCATCTGCCCCCTCTCCTCCTGCAGCAGATGGACACTCAGGCAGCCCCTCCTCTTCCTCCTCCTCTCTACATGCATTGTCTCATCAGACTCTTTGCGCACAGATAAGCTTCATGGATTTCTACGCACGCCAACCTCGTGAACTTGACCCACAGATGAATCTGTCAAAGAAAAAAGCTTGCCCCCCCCCCCCCCCCCCTTCTTTCCTCCCTGTCCCCTTTTGCACCCACCCCCAAATCCTGATTGATTTGTTTTCCTTCTGGTGACTGCCAATTATTTTATGCCTTTTCGTTGAATGTGTGAGATATTAATTAAATGTGATGTCATTGCTTATATTGTTGCGTGTTTCTTTAGTCATACTAAAAATCAAAGAAATATACATTAATAAAGACTTAATATTAGATGGGTTGTGAAAGAAGTCAGAATATTACAAAGTAGGAAAAAAACTAAATTATTGGCACATACAAGTCTAAATCTCTTCAAGAATTTAACCAAATAATCATCTCACGTTTCATCTGAATATTTCTTATTAATTAAAAGTTACACAGTTTTAAGACTGAGATGATATCCAGTCTGATTGCTGCCATGTAAGGTGTTATTTCCTAAAGAGGATTTGAATCCACATGAAGTCCAGTTCCTGAGGATTTCATCTAATTTTGTAAAAGTTTTGACAGCTTTATCAGCTCCACCTGTTAACACAAATATCTAACCAGCCAATCATGTAGCAGCAGCTCACACATCTACGCCCTGACCTAGTACCCACACTAAACCCTACACCACACAGTATGAAGCGTGGTAGAATTGTGGCAGAGATGTTCACACCATCAACTTGCACCACTGTCATTGTCACAGCTGTAAACTCGGCCTTGAATGGAGGTATTTCTGCACCTGGTGAATAATAGTTTGATGAAAAATAGCGGTGAACAGATCAATACAAAAATTGGAAACATCGATGCCAACTTTGGTATTAATATCGATCGATACAAGTGTGACTAAAACTAGGGATGCACAATACTGGAATTTTGGCCGATATCCGATATGCCGATATATTAAAACTCATGTGGCCGATAACCGATATCCATACTGATATTAAAGGGGCTTGAGGCAAGATTAAGAAACGAAACTCGCGACTGCCACGACTGGCACTTCAGGTAACTGCAGCCACGAGCCAAGCCGTCACGGGAGCACAAACTAAGGCTATAATGTTGTTTACTAACATTTTTCTTCGTAGTTCCACTTTTTAGTGTCTTTCAGTTGATCTGGATCGTTTGCTGACGGCAGAAGAATCCATAACTATCGCTTACAATGTTTGAATTTACCACGACCGTCTTCTTCCTGTATCAAAACTGTGGATGTAGGATCATTTGACGGCACGTCCGCACGGCAGCGCAGGAAATTCGGACACCGAATGGGCTTTATGCACAGCTCCAGTACTTCCTGAACTCTTACATGATTGGATGAACTGATGAATCCAGATGTGTCTATCCTCAGCAAATGTTCAGACACACCTGGATTAATCAGTTCATCCAATCATGAAAGACAGGAAACAAAGGTGCAGTGTTAAATTCAGGAAATACTGGAGCTGTACATAAAGCCCATTGCAGCGCATTTTGCAGCACACAGCCTGTTCAAGGCAACGGAGAGAAACATGGGTGGAAATGTTATTTTTGGTATTTAGCGCTTCATCACCCATTAGTACTTAAAAAAAAAGGAGATGCATGTTTGTTTGTTTTTAAATTCCTGCCTCTAGTCCCTTTAAAGTTGAAAAAATAAGCAGTCATTTCAAATAGCAGTTTTGTTATCCGTTTCCAACACTGAAAAATAGGGGTGGGAAAAACTATAGATACACTGAAATATCTATGAAATATTTACAAAATAATTCTAAACTAAATGTATATGTATTGATTAAACGTGCTGCTCCCTGACTGCAATTGTCAGCACAGAATGTCCATATATGTCCAGCGTGTCCTGGGTCTCCCCTGGGGCCTCATCCAGGTGGGACGTGCCTGGAACACCTCACCAGGAAGGTGTCCAGGAGGCATCCTGACCGGATGCCCGAGCCTCCTCATCTGGCTCCTCTGGATGTGGAGGAACAGCGTCTCTATTTTGAGCCCCTCTTGGTTGACCAAGCTCCTCCCCCTATCTCTAAGGGAGGAAACTCATTTAGGTCGCTTGTACCCACAATCTCATTCTTTCAGTCACGACCCACAGCTAGTGACCATAGGTGAGGGTAGGAACGTAGATCGAACAGTAAATCGAGAGCTTCTCCTTCTGGCTCAGCTCCTTCTTCACCATGACAGACCGATGCAGTCTTCATCACTGCAGCGCCCGCACCGATCCATCTGGCCATCACCCGCTCCATTCTTTCCTCACTCCTGAACAAGACCCTAAGATACTTGAACTCCTCCATCTGGGGCAGGACCTCACCCCCGACTCGGAAAGGACAATCCACCCTTTTCCGGGCGAAGACCATTGTCTCGGATTTGGAGGTGCTGATTTTCATCCCAGCTGCTTCACACTCGGCTGCAAATCGCTCCGGCGAGAGTTGGAGATCACGGTCTGATGACACCAACAGAACCACATCATCTGGAAAAAGCAGAGACCTGATCCTCAGACCACCAAACCGGATCCCCTCAACACCTCAGCTGTGCTTAGATATCCTGTCCATAATGTTATGAACAGGATCAGTGACAAAGGGCAAGCTCTGGCACCTAAAGGGACCGGGCCGCCCATACTCCCAGAGCACCCCCCACAGGAGTCCCAGTCAAACGGTCGAACATCTTCCCAAGTCAACAAAGCACATGTTGATTGGGCCCTAGGACCCTGAGGAGGGTGTAGAGCTGGTCCACTGTTCCACATCAGGGATAAAAACCACACTGCTCCTCCTCAATCCTGGGTTCGATGATCCGACGGACCGTCCTCTCCAGGACCCCTGAATAGACTTTACCAGGGAGGCTGAGGCATGTAATCACCCGGAAGTTGGAGCACACTCTCTGATACCCCTTTTTGAGGAGGTGGACCACCACCCAAGTCTGCTAATCCAGAGGCACTGTCCCCACTGCAGAAGCATGTCAGCCAAGACAGCCCCACAGCATCCCATGATACACTGGGCTCCTCTCTGCTCTCTTTACTCTCCTTGTATAAATATCTGACATTGTTGTTATCATTAATTTGTGTTTCTATTTTTCTTCCACAAATCTGTAGTACTTGTTGACCCCTCTCAGTTTTAGTTCTGTCAGATCTCAGTGCTGCTTTTGACACAGTTCACCAGAACATCCTCTTAGACTGACTGGGAAATTGGGTGGGCTACTCTGGTCCTGAATTGGTTCGAAGCCTCTTTGAAAGGCAGGGAATACCTTGTATCAGTGGGTAATTACAGATACTCAAACAAAGGTGACGTGGAGTTCCCCAAGGCTTAATGTTGGGCCCCTTATTGTTCATGATTTATATACAGTACGTTCACTTGCTCAGGTCATGGAAACAAACCAAATATCCGATCATAATTATGCTGATGACACTCAGCTCTATACTACTGTATCAGCAGGGGACTCTGGTCCTGGACAAATCTTCAGTTTGTGTCTCTACCAAATCAGTAGGTAGAATTTGCAAAGAATTTTGTTCAGTTGAACAAAACTAAAGCAATTTTGTTTGGAACTAAAGAAGTCCAGCTTCAGCAAGCAATGTTAAAACCAATTATTCAACCCAGAAATCTGGATGTCATTTTGAACTTCGAGCTAAATAATACAACATATTTAGAAAAACTTAATCATTATCTGTTTTCAGTAGTTTTGACTATTGCAATGGAGTTTTTGCAGGTCTCTCTGAAAAAAAATCACAAAAAAAACTGCAGCTTATCCAGAATGCTGCTGCTTGTGTCCTCACAAAGACCAGAAAATAGAAATATACAACATGTTTGTTTACTTATGTGTAATTTTTTAAAAAACGATTATTATCATTCTTACATATATATATATATATATTTTTTTAATGTTGTTTGTGTTCTTGTTAAATCTTTTTTAGGAGCTGTGGACCTCTTATTTAGTGGTGTCTTTCATTAAGTATGAATAAACTAAATGCACCCTAATCTTTCCACGTGAAATAAATTTATCGTCTCAACTTGTACAACTGTTCAATCTTTAGTATTTATTGCATAAATAAACTACAAAATACTTTAAAAAGTGTTTGAACCATTAATGGACATGTAAATGTTCAAATATTTTGATATTTGAATACTTTCAATCAACTGTTAGTGTTTTTACCTTTATGTTTTTATATTTTACTCGAAAGCAGACGCAAAACTCACCTCTTCAAGACAGCATACTCCCTAATTCCATGTTTTATCTGTGAATTTGACTTTTTTTTCCTGTTGTTTTTATTCTGTGTATTTCTTTTACCTACCTGTACAGTGTTCCAGTTGTGGAAACAACCCACAGTTCTAAAGAAAAGCGCCATGAACATTCTGAATGACCTCAGGCCTGTGGCCCTCATATCCCTGGGGATGAAAGCCATGACCCCCTGATGGACCAATTACCATGCAGGCAGAGGTGATGATGATGCTGAGGCATTCATCATCCACACGTACATAAACATCTGGAGCAACCCAACACCTCAGCCAGACTCCTGTTTGCAGGTCTCCTCTGCATTCAGCACATCACAGCCTCACATCCTTGCCAACAAACTCACCTCCTGATTCCATCTGGACCATCAGCTCAGCCTCTGGATGCTGGACCTCCAGACCAAAGGGTCACAGAGAGTTCAAGTCAACTTCAACAATCTCCAACACTCTTCATCGGACTGGCCTCAAGGCTGTGCTTTCACCGCTGCTCTTCATCCTCCACAAATGACAGCAGATCCACACAGTCTCGTGTTACCTGGTGAAGTGCTGATGACATAGTCCCCATGTCCCTGCTCTCTGATCCCTTACAGCATCACAAATCTGCACTACAGGACTTTGTAAAGTGGTGTGGTAGCTCCCATCTCAACATCTGTGCACCACCTTTGACAACCTGCTGAAGTCTTCCTCCAACAACGAGGAGATGTCACTGGCAGCAGTATCGGAAAAAGGAAAGCCAATTCCCAGTGAGTCAGCAAAAACATCACGCTGACTTTCTACCAATCTTTCACTGAAAGCATCACCATGCTGTCCATAAGTTGCTGGTTCCACTCCACGTGCTTTGAGAACAGAAACCACCTGTAGATCATTGCCAGTCTGCTCTGAGATTATTATAACTCTCTCCTCCATCTACGAGGAGCAAACTCGGGCCAACAGGACCACACAGGACCACTGGCTCTCCACCCCTCATCTAAAGCCCCGTTTCCACCCGCGGGTCTGGGTCGGGTCAGGTCGGGCCAGGCCGGATCGGGTGGGTTTTGGTACGGATGTGTTGATTTCACGCTGCGTCCCCACAGCAACCTGTACCCTTACTCTGGAGGCGCTGGACAGCGCTGCTACGTGATCACGTGACATCATCGCTGTGCAACGCCGTTAAACCAAAACACCGCGCCACACATGACAGAAACAAAAGGAGTCACCCCGGCTTTGTTTTTACGCTTGGTCACGCGGGAAGTGAGATTTTTCAACAAATCAATGTATTGCTCTGTATTAGCTCCACCTCTTTGGTCCGGATCGGTTAGATCAGTACCCCTACCGAAGGGTGCCAAAAAAGTAGGCCAGGTCGGGTCGGATATAAGGGTACCCGTCCCAGTTTTTATCTGTGGAGACGCAAAAAAACGTGGACCGATCCGGCCCGACCCGACCCAGACCTGCTGGTGGAAACGGGGATTAAAGTTCTTCAGAACCATACAGGACCACTGGCTCTCCACCCTGCATCTAAGGTTCTTCAGGAGCATACAAGAGCCCGGGCATGATCTCCACCTTGCAGCTGAGGTCCTCCTCTCAGTGGCCACCAAGGCTGCCCTGGTTACAGGACACTAAGGAGGAAAACCACTTTCAGATCTTTGGCTGTGCACCTCCTCACCTGACCACGCAGGTTCAGTTCTCAACCTCCACAAATAAAGGATCCAAAAAGATTGCTGTCTTTCCTGGTTCTGGTTCTGATGGAGGTTTTCCTTCCTTCTTCTGGTTCTGATGGAACCAGAACCTTGTCAGGTCCAGCAATAATATGTACATTTAATAATATAACAATTACAAAGAAAAAAAAAATAAAAATAAATAAATCATAATATTTGTACATCAAGAGGAGCCTTATACTCATAAGGCTCCTCTTGGCAAAGCAAATCTGCCTGGCACAACACAGCAGTCAGATCCCCATTCTGCTGCTATGATGCTGGACAGGACATGTAAAAAAAAAAAGTAAAAATTAAAAAAAAGAACCAGAACCTTGTTCTGGTTGTGACAAACGTTTTCCGTCCTTGTTCTGGTCCTGATGGAGTGTTTTCCTGTCCACTGTCTCCTGGTCTAGCTCAGGATGAAGACCTAATCCAGTCTGCGAATTTGCGAATCACAGGACGGTAGGGGAAGGTACCATGTTTCTCACCTCTGATTGGCTAGAAGGCCTCTCTTCAGATTGGCTATTTAACTTGGCCCTGAAATGTCATCTCACGTTCAGGGTTTACAGTGCAGGCTGTGGTGTGTTGGCTCGTTTTGTGATGCTTACATGCTGTACGTCTTTCTTTAGATACAAATAAAATTACTGGTTATATTTATACGTATGTATGGCAATAGAAAGAGAGAGAGAAATATTAGTCATTTTATGGTATCTTGTTGTCTCTGACCATCATGTCGTCTTTACTTTGATGATAATTTGGACATAACTGTTTCATAAGTTGAGGTTGTTGAGCTAGCAGGATGCAGGTTAGGACACATTTCTCATCATCTCAGGAAGCCTTGATGAACTCTGTGTTGACTGTTGTGTTAATTATTGTTAATGTTACTTCACTATAGTGTACAATAGTCAGACCTAACTACCTGTTTAACTGTGTATTATTTAACAAGCCTTTAAGTCAAAGCAGATCATGATTATGATGTAACCTGTCATCAGTTCCCTTTAGAAGATGAACTTACCTGAACCCAAGTGTCATAACACCATAAGGCCCCCCAATATGACTCAGATATTACAGATTTTATTGAATAAGTGTTGATCTGGACATCAGTCAGTTCTGTTCATGTGTTTGTGAGTAAATGAGTATTATGACGTAGAAGTTCCAGCTGAGTCAACTCGTTTATTTCCTGCTGTGTTGGCCACCAGTACAGATGCGGGCATGGAAAAGTTCCCCTTTCTGCCGACTGCCTGCCACTTACCAGCGACTTGTCTGCAAATTTGATCGCACAGAGAAACGCCCACGGGGAACAATTGCAGAGCTCAAATGAATGCCCAGAACAAGGACATTTCCACACACCAAGTTTGGACACCGTGCGTGATGACATGTTGTGGGAGAAATCGTTCAGCCAGTGATAGTGCAGTAATGGTGCACTGTTACTGCACCCACTTCTGGCAGGAAAAGGCAGAACTTTTTCATGCCCGCATCTGTAAAAGCCACACTGAAGATTTCAAGATTTCTAGATACCAGAGTTGTGTAAGAACATAGAGACCAGAGAAACAACTTTATTTTCTACAGATTCCCCTTTTGTGTAAAAGAAAAAGGAAAGTGAGTGAAGTTTGGAATTATCAATAAACTGCAACAAGGTGCAGTGAGTGTGTGTAAAGGCAGTGGATATAAGGCAATGTGAATAAACAAGAATAAATAAAATCATAAACATTTACAACTATGTTTGACTCAAAGTGCTTTTCTGTTCACTTCCTTTTCATACTGAATAAGAGGATTGAAAATAACACACACACATCATAAACGATCACTCACACACAAGCGCAAAACAAATATCCTTGTATGATTGTCTGACCAGCTTGCTATCAAGCTAACGTTATTGTGTAAAGTTAATGTTAACTTGCTCCCTAATAACATTACTGAAGATGCGACCGGCAGTAAAACGTCCGTCATCATTAAACTAGTGACGATGACCAAGAACCAGGAGTTGTTTTCATCTAAAATCTACAACTTTGCTTAAACATTTACCTCTGCTCAGCTGTTTACCTCCGTTGTTCAGCTAGCCATGCAGCTCAGCAGTGCCAATCAGAAGAGAGGCCTTCTAGCCAATCAGAGGTGAGAAAGGCGGTACCTTCCCCAACCATCCTGTCATTTGCAAATTCGCATCCAGTCTGCAGGTTTTTTTCAGCTTGGTCAATTCTTAATGAACATTGTCATGAAAAACGTGACTGATGTGGATCATACAGGATTTGTTTTAGCTGGGTCATAGTTGGACGACAGTAAACCGGATTGAACTGGACTGTGTCTGTAAAGGTGACTTGAGATGAATAAGACGTAATATTTTCTCCTTTCATTGGACTTCAGCAGGTTCAGCTTCATCCGTGTGAGCTCTGTTTGGGCCGTTGGGACATCCTCCCACCAGCGTTTGTTGTTGTATTTCACCGTTAACATCTCAACACTGTGGAGTTTACATTATAAGGGACGTTACTGAGAGAATGTCAGGTAATAAAGATCAGTCGAGTCATGTTTATGATGATGTAACGGCTGAGGCTGACGGCAATGAGCTTGTGCAGCTTTTCCATCTTCATGCATCATGTGAGCAGAGCCACCCTCCATCCTCATCCTCACACATGCTTACATTACACACCAGCAGCCGCTCCGGCCTCCTCCCCGGCAACGCCACCCTCTCCATTTATCTAATGAACACCACATGTCGGGATAAAAACAGTAAGGGCTGATACGGGGGAGGAGGAGAGGGTACGTGAAGGAGAGGGAGATAAGGAGGAGAGGAAGGGGTGGGAGGAGATGTAGAAGAAGAGAGGAAGATAAGGCTGTATTAGTAGTTGTGTATTTGCACATCTCTGGTTGGCAGTGTCGTATCAGGCCACAGCTCCCTGAACTCTGACTTACAGGCTTAACAAAATCTGAAGGAATCTCATTAGGCTTTGAGAAAGTCTGGACTCTGACTGTGCAGCTCGGACCTGAAGCTCTAGTGTTTTCCAGGCCTGGACCGGCTCCATTTCTGTGTCGCATAAACACTGATTAGCAGCCTAAATCCCCTGGAAATGTTACCGTTTGTTGAGCCACGCAGTAAATCCTGTGCTGAGCTGCGTGAGCAAGCCATGTAGGAAACCTGCGACTCTTCTGCACTAGATGTGGGTTATCCGGCACAGCTGGGCCGTCTGTCAAAACCACAGCAGCTTCCAGGACTCGCCTCAAAAATCCCCCGTTTGCAAAAGTTTTTTTTCCAAGAAACTTTAATCCAGATATAATGTTAGTGACTATTCTTAGAATTACACAATGAAAAAAAGGTTAGAAAAAGCAGACTTTTAAGGTTTCAGAGGATTTTCCACAGCGGCCGGTTTCATTCCTGGAAAAGCCGTGATTCAGTAATGTGATGAAGATGAGAGGAAGCAGGAGATGAGGAAGCGAAGATGAAGGAGAAGTGATGGCAAAGGAGGGAAGAGAAGGAAGCTGTTCAGCTGATGAAGATGGTCATTTGCTTTGAAGCGAGGACAACACCTGAGCTGCAGTTGCATCCATCGTCGGGTCAGACCCATCGTGCTGTTTCCTCAATCCTATTTCCCAACTCATTGTAAAGTTTGTTTAAAAAAATGATTATGAATATGAACAGTTGTAACTTAGCTGAAGCTGATGACACTTCCAATAAAAATCTTTAAAACCATCATCAGCGTATCCTTTGAACCTTTTTCCAACAGCATCAATACGTCTCTACGATGCATGGTAGAACCACAGAAAAACAGAACAGGTCACACCAGAGTTGTCCATACCAACAAGAATAAGAACTGAATTAAAGCTGCAAGCGGTGATGAAGGCCCTCGCACCTTTGCCACCACTCCGGCCTATGCACTGCCTCCCTTAGTGCATCTTCACTCTTACTTGAAGAAAATTGTGCTTACTCAGGGGTTTTCTGGAAAAGCAAGTGATGAAGTCCCTCAAAAAAGCCACTTCCTGTTTTCAGGGGGCGTGGCCTTGATGTCTTTAAATTATGTGAAACAGTTTAAGGTATGCTTGTCATCATCTGTGCCAAGTTTGGTGGAGATCTGCCCATTCTGTGAGTCATTTGCATGGACTTCCTGTTTGCATGGCGCTGATATGATATTCGCCATGTTTATGTTTGGAAAATCCACCTGAGATTTTTACTGTCGTATCATGGAAGGGTTTGACATGTTCTGAAGGACGTTCATATCTGTGGCTTTAACCATGGCTGATCAGATCCCCACAGACTGAAAAATCTGGACTTCTTGTCACTAGGGGGTGGGGCTGAGGTGAAAACTGGGAAAGGTCATATGGGTGGGTTCAGCATCTGACCGGCATCGCATGTTGCAAGTTTGGTGCAGAACTGGTTTTATGCCAGAGTTATATCAGTTTTGCATTTCATGGCGAGAAGGCCAAATTTGAGGTCCAGCCCCCGCCACATGCAAAGTCTGGTGAGAATACAGAGCGCCATTTGGAATCTCACATGCCTTGTGAACACACAGAAACCATCATGGTGGTCGTACCATTTGCTGTTTCTGACAAGTTAACGCAAATGCAACACCAACAAATCATCAAAAATGAGCTGAAAATAGCACTTTTTTCAAAATGGCCGACTTCCTGTTGGATTTATCCCAATAGTCCATGAGGCTTTTTTGTAGGTTCTGACATGTACTACCTCTGTGCTAAATTTAATGCTTATGGGTCATTGTGATGGGCGTGGGTAATCAATTGAAAAATTCTACGGGGTGATATGGAGGCATTTTTTTAACTTACTCAAAATATGTCCACATGATTTAGTTCAGGGGATGACCATCATCATCTGTAGCAAGTTTGGTGGAGATCGGCCCTTTTTTTGTGTAATTTCCATGTACTTCCTGTTTCCATGGCTGTTTCCATGGACTTGAGTTTTTTACGATGGCATCATGGAAGGGTTTGACATGTTGTGAAGCACTTTCAAATCCATCGGCTTTATCATTGAAGTTCTGGACCCTTGACACTGAAAAGTGACACTCCCTTTATCCAGGGGGCAAGGCTACGGCAAAAACCGGAAATCACCATATGGGTGTGTTCGATATCTGTCCAGCATTACATGTAGCAATTTTGGTGCAGATAACTGGTTTTATGCCAGAGTTATATCGTTTTCGTGTTCCATACGGACACAGAACATTGTTTGGAAATTCACAAGCCTTTTGAAAACATAGACTACGGGGATGGTTATACCATTTGTGGTTTCTGGCAAGTTAACGAAAATGCAGCGAGTAAAATGCCAAAATGGCGACTTTGACCTAAAATGGCCAACTTCATGTTGACTTTAGAACATACGTAGGTCCAAGAGGCTTTACTGTCCGCCGTGACATGTAGAATAAGTGTACCAAGTTTTGTAAAAATCCACGATGTGCAGTTCTGGGGACTTAATGAAAGGTGGCGCTGTCACACAATTTCGCCTGAGCAGTGACGAAAACGCCAAATTATAAAATTTTTCGATTTCAAAATGGGGGGGTTTGAGCATCTTCAAGCCCCTCAAAATGGGGTTCTTCTCTGAGAAGAAGCAGAAGGGTTTTAAGAGGCCTTCGCACTGCCTTTGGTGCTCAGGCCTAATTAACAGCGGAAACAGGGCTAAAATGTGGCGGCTTTAGTACGTAGGAGCACAAATTCGGAATGACGGTGCTGGGAACTAAAAATGTCTCATTCCATCTCCAGCTTCAAGTAAAAACATGCAGCTCTTATTGTTGTAACAGGTTTGCAACAATAAACCACAGCATTATCAAGACCCTGCTGCTGACTTTGCTTCTGTACACCAAACAAACAAACAAAATGGGAAAACATGGCTGAAATGCCAAGAAAACACACTTTAGATCAATTATGATTGGATAGGATGAGAAGATGGGAGGGAAAACAGAACCCGGTCTGAGGTCTGTCAGGCACACCAGCCATAATGAAAATGTCAACTGGCTGTTTCATCATGTGACTGCTGACTTCATTCAGTCCCCTCGGTGCCCCTCTTTGAAGCTGCACCTGAAGGAACAAACGTAAAGCAACAAACTCCAAGGCCGATGTCTGAAATGCCAAACAGACTCACTCTCAGAATCGCAGTGTTTTATGTTTACTTTTAGTCAACCATCCATCCACTGTCTAAGCCAGCTTATTCCAGTACATGGTCTCAGGGGGGCTGGAGCCAATCCCAGTTACCATCAGCCAAGAGGCCCAGTACACTCAGACAGGTCACCAGTCCATCACAGAGAACCAACAACCCAAATGAAAAATCCCACATTAGAAAAGGATTTGCAAGTCCAAATGTTTGGATTTGCTGAAGAAGATGAGAAAGAAGATGGATGTGATTCTAAAATAAAGTATCTTCCAGGGACTCACAGGGTTTTACGTTAGAGGGAAATATTATATTGTGTAGCCATTAATTACTAATGTGCTGTAATGACATCGTCATGGCACCGCTATTGATGCAGCAGCAATCAGTCTAGTGTTTACGATGCCTTAAATACACGAGTTAAGTAATGGTAATTGGGACTTCAGCCGCGTTTACATGGACATAAAGCCTGGACCAGATTTATCCCGATTTTTGCCCAACAGAGACATCGCAGACAGTCGCTCACTGTTGTGCCTGATTCTGCATTGTTGGATTGTAGTGTCCAAAACTTCAATAATGGACGGGAACTGATGTCGTCGTCCACTTTCCATTTCACCCAAACAGTCAATTCAGAGGCCTCCAAACCAAGTGACTGATAGACAGCTGCTTGTTCCGCCACCCCCCGTCTCATGTCGTCTTTTGCGACATCAAGCGATGATCAGACTGTTGTCTGTCTGGTGCCATTCTTGAAGTGTGACCACTCGCGGGTAACAAGACACTGTCCAATTTTATGACACAGTGTCTCTTATTCCGACATAGCGACCGTCGTGAACGATGAAAAAAATTGACCTATGGCTAAACCACGCCCCCAAACACGATGAGCCAATCACAGTGCGCACAGCTATCCCATACACTCGGACATTCTCAGGTTGAACGTCCATTTAAATGCATTGAAGTTAGTCCGTTTTTGTTTGTTTTTATGTGTTCTTTTTAGTTTAAAATGGTCAAACGTGTGCATGGGGTACATGCAACTCCGATACTAGGTATCCTGAGAGGCTGGGTGACAGGGTGTATTTTTTGCCTTTTACCAAGTCACATCAAGCCAAAGTTATGTTGCAGACCACAACATCAACTGAACGTGGATAAAATGAACAAGGATGTCTACATCTGTTCTGAGGTAAGGGAACATCGTATTTGAGGCAACATGTTGTCACTTTGCTTGAAAGAAATATTAAGTTACCTTCCCTAACGTTAGTTTAAGTTGGCTAACGCTAGCTAAACATGCTAGTTTTGGTACGTGGTAACGGTACATAAGACGCTGTCGTGTAGTACAGGTGTGGTGTAGTAACGTCGATAACGACACGCCTCTGGCTTCCAAGCTGCAGCCAGACTGCTCCGCTTCTGTGGCTGTTTGATCAGTTTTTGTCAGATGATCACTTTTTGGCACAACAACAGCAGCCGTGCAGCAGTTTGTGCAAGAAACTGAGGGAGCGACACGAGTCACATTCAGAGATTCACAGGCTGATTTCTACTCCCAGTTTAAGACTTCTGAACAATTTCTTTTTGTTTGTTTGTTTTGTTTTTATGTTTTAAATTTATCTTGTCATGATCTCTCTGTCTGATCACACGTCTGCTGTCCATGTTGACAGCTGTTATCTCCCGAGATGTCACATAGCGCCTGTCACCAAATGTTGTTTGTCCGAGTGAGTGGAGGGGGCGTGGCTTAGCCATAGGTCAATTGTGTTGTCTGATCCTGGCTTAAGAGTTCAGATTAAATCCAGACTGGAACAAAAGTGTTCCATGTAGACATACCAATCAGAAAATCTGATCTGATCACTCATTCAGATCACAGTTTCATTCTTATTGGGATGAATGGGTGATGCCAATTGTTGCTCTGTTCAGCGTGCATGAAAACACAAACGTCAGGTAGAAATTATCCTGACTGCATGTTTCTTACATCAGCCGGACAGTTTGTTTTGAACTGGATGATTTACTTGTAAAGTTTTTTTTTTATTTAAAAAGATTGCTTGTAATGGAAGATGGCAAAACCAAAACCAGCCTAGCAGGTGTTTGATGCAAATACACTGCTTGAGATTTTGAAACAATTTTAAATTCTAACCTCATCTCTTAATCATAAGACATTCTTATCATGTCTAATCACTTCTGTGCAGATGACTGTTAGATTTACACACCAATCTGTAAGAACAGCCACTTCCCCCTGACACCCCTACTCGACCATCAATGGTTGACCGAACCTTGACATGACTCGACCGTCATGTCAAGATTCGGTTAACCCAAACATTTTAAAAGTTGAATGAGGAAAAGACAAAAATATTCTTATTAGGAAATAACCTCATTGACTTCAGACCCATCAAAAATGATCTTTGTCCCAAAGTCACCAGCCTTCGCCATACACAGCGATTTTCAACTTCACAAACAGGTCAAAGACTAATTTTAATCATCTTCATTTTTTAATCAAAATTAAATCGCTTTTATCTTTTCGAGCAAGTTCTCGCTTTTACTTCTTCTCATCTTAACTACTCCAACACTCAAGCATCGACCACAGCGCACTTTCCAATCTGCAGTTAGTCCAGAACACAGAAGCATGATTTTTAACAGGGCCCAAAAAACATGAGCATATTTCTCCTAGCTTAGCTTCGTTACACTGGCCACTTGTACGTTTTAGGATGGATTTAAAGACTCGACGTCGGTGTTTAGCAGACAGCAGGTACAGATTCTCCCATCATGTCACATACGCAAGTAAAACAGATATTGTTATGTGAACATCGCTAACTGCTAGCAGAATGATTGTTAGCTACTGTAGACATCTGACGAAAGCGCGCCACCTATTGGCCGTCAATCACTCTTTGCCTGATTATTTGACCACACAGCTGTCTCGGGGTAGATGGTAAAGGTGCATATCTGTCATGCAGAAAGTTGTGGTTCAATACCAGGTGTTTTTTTTTCATGTTGCCATACGCTTTCCCCTCAAAGCAAATAGGCTATTGTTTATTGCCCTGCATTCTTTCGCAAACAGATTATTTTCTTTCATTGGAGATGCAGGGCATTTGAGAAATGTGACGGTTATATTTCATCTTAATGCTGTCGACAAAAGAGCTTCTCCCACGCGGGATCACACCCAAGTTAAATAAATAAAATGGCTGCGAAGAAAGTACAGAGGTGGATTCGAACCTGGGAGGCAGGTACACAAACCATTTGACCAAACACAAAGTCACCTTGAATCATACTGACAAGATCTGAGACTGTTGCGTTACCATTAAACAGTTCTACTATATAACATCGTTGTGATTGTGAAGGATAGCATTTAAACGTAAATCTTCTCCCACGCCATCATTCTTTTTGTTTTGCTTTTTTTTTTTGTTGCTTGCAGCAGCAGCAGTTCGAACTCGCCATAGGAGGCTTTAAAAGTTATAGTTCCATTCAATGGTCGGTGGTGGTCGGAGGGGCCGTAGGCGCGAAATGGCTGCCACGCTTCCGTCAGTCTGCTCCAGGGCAGCTGTGGCTACATACATAGCTTACCATCACCGAGTATGAATGAGGAGTGAAAGAATAAAATGGAACTACTGTGAGCGCTTTGAGTGCGAAGTGAGAATATATGGAAGGGCCAGCGTTAAATGCTGCACCTGGTGTCCATGTGTTGCCAAATTAAATTATCAAAATAAAAAAGAAAATCTAAATTATCAACATTACACGTATGCAACATTTATAAAAGCACTTGTCTATTATCTTGAGGCCACAGGGTCGTTAGGGTGTTGGGGTTCAATTTTAGTCCAGTTTTAACCTTTAAGTAGGAAATAGACCTTTACTTGTTATGGTGTCACATAACAGTGACGTCATAAAAGCCGCTTTGAGCTCACGGGGGGGGGGGGTCCGGCTAATGTTTTGTAACAAAACATTGGTGAAATGAAGGAGTTTGTGGCAGATAATGCCTTATTTAGCGGCTGAGCGTGGTTGCCCCATCACTTCCATTATATTGGACATACGCTGATCTCGAGTGGATCTAAATATTTCCCTAAAGGAATTCAAGTTACACTAAAACTGTCTGGGTGAGTAAATGAATGCATTTCATGCTAGAAAATAGATCCAGGTTGAAAAACACTGAACTTCCCCTGAACAACTGTGGATTTGTGGATTTCAGGGTGAACTATGTTGACAGAGAGAGATTTCTGGAAGTCTGCAGTGGTTTCCAGTAGAGAATCATGTCTGTTTTATTGCCCCATGCACACAGAGATTCCTCCTGATTCTCTCCATCCTCTGATCATATTCTACAGATAGAGGATCTTCAACGTCTGAGGAACATTTTTTTAACTTGTTCCACAACTTTTCGAGCCAGTTTGTCTCAGACTGGTGAACCTCTGTCCATCTTTCCATTTGAGAGACTCTGAAATGTTCCTTTTATACCCAGTCATGTTGCTGGTCTGTTGCCAGTTAAAATCTCCCCCAATTATTAATTTTCCAGCCTTTTGTTGCTCCTGTTCCAACTTCTTAGAGATGTGTTGCTGCCATAGATTTGTGATGAACTAATATTTTTCATGAATTGATAAAATG
Source organism: Atherinomorus stipes (assembly GCA_023101725.1). NCBI lineage: Eukaryota > Metazoa > Chordata > Actinopteri > Atheriniformes > Atherinidae > Atherinomorus > Atherinomorus stipes. Next base: position 34,933 of record JALJCO010006735.1, read on the forward strand.
TCTGAGTTTCAGCATTTTATATCTTCAAATTTTTTTCTGAAATTGCTCCAGTACCTTTAGAGCCAGTTTGTCTCAGATTGGTGAACCTCAGTCCATCTTTCCATTTGAGAGACTCTGAAATGTTCCTTTTATACCCAGTCATGTTACTGGTCTGTTGCCAGTTAAAGTCTCCCATTATTACTTTCCAGCCTTTTGTTGCTCCTGTTCCAGCTTTTTACAGACATGTTGCTGCATCAGATTCCCAGTGAGCTCATGTTTTCTATGAAATGGTAAATGGTCTCATCTTTATGTGTTTATCAGCATTACTATTTGGGTATGAGGTGATTTAAGATGGAAGGAAATTAACTTAAAACCCTCTCTGGCTGCGGCTGCAAAGAGGGAAATAACTTCTGAATAACTTCCCTAAAACATCCCACTAACGTCATGAGGAAGTGTGAATCACGTCCCCAGGGTGGGAGAAGGGGAAGGGCAGGAGTTTTGATAGGGCTCAGAAACACTTCCAGTAACTGAGAAATGAAGGTAATGTCCAAACTGTGGGGAGAGCAGACACCTTCTCCACTGTCGTGTCCTCACTCCATCTCCCAGATAATCCCCTGCCTCATTTCTGTTGCCAACCACATAAAGTAACCACATCACAGAGATCCCGGCGGCCTCGGCGCACCAAGCCTAAGACCCTGTCAGCAGCGTCGTTAAAGGTGATCCATGGAGTGAGTCCTGGTCAAAGTCGCTCTTTCCCAAAGTCGAGCCGGGGGCGAAGGGAGGCTGAGGCTCAATTGTCCCATCCGGTCTTAGGAGGTGCCGGGTGACGGGCTGTAACAGGAGGAATGCCTGCTGCAGTCAAGAGGGAACCGGGCCCTCTGGAGTCCACCTCAACCCTCCAACAGGGTGCCTGGCCCTTCATTTAATCCCCCTCTCTCAGACCCTCAAACACTACACCCCTTGACTGATCCTGATTTGATTGAGAGGGAAGACAGACAAGTGGTCTGGACTGCAGGAATTTCAAAAACTCCAGCAGAAAAGATATGCCAAGATTTCAGTTTTCTCATTTTATCACCTTTAATGTTCCGATTTCCAGAGTTTAGAGCAGTTAAAGCTTCATTTTCTCACTCTTTAACAAACCTTTGAAGCATAATGAGGTTTGAACGTCTTGTCAAGTGTAATATTCCTCGTAGTGCAGCAGTCTGATTTATTCCCCGAAGACAGCGGCACTCCTGAAAGCTAAGATAACATGCTGACGTGATGGGGGTTGCTGGGTGGGAGTAGCTGTTTTGGGTGCAGTGAGTAATCGTCCCATTCATTTCCAGTGTTTGGGTAAGGACAGTTGGAGCATTTCAAGGCTTAAGTGGGCACGAAGCTGTCTTGGATTAGTTTTCAGATGCCAGTTTTTTAAAGGTTAAACCTGCAGGACAAGATAAGAAATAAAAACCACAACACCCATCTGGTGTTTATAGTCAGGAAATACGTTCCCAGGGATGCACTCCACCCTTTAGCTGATAGATGGAAGAAATGAGGCAACGCAACATCAGAATGAGGAAGAAAGAGGATTTACAGGTTGTAGGTGTGAGTATTTACAGGGATTTTCACACAACCATCTCTAGGGTTTGGAGAGTGACATACTCAATAATATTAATAGTAATACATTTTATTTTACAGAAGCTCAAAGACACTTTACAGGAGGGGTCAAACAACACTATACGTATATGTGTATATTAGGTTAATAAACACTCATGGGCCACTTTATTAGGTACACCTTGCTAGTATCGGGTTGGACCCATTTTGCCGTCAGAACTGCCTTAATCCTTCGTGGCATAGATTCAACAAGGTACTGGAAACATTCCTCAGAGATTTTGCTCCATATTGACATGACATCATCACGCGGTTTCTGCAGATTTGTCGGCTGCACATCCATGATGAGAATCTCCCGTTCCACCACATCCCAAAGCTGCTCTGTTGGATTGAGATCTGGTGACTGTGGAGGCCATTTGAGTACAAAAAACTCATTGTCATGTTCAAAAACCAGTCTGAGATGATTCCCGCTTTATGACATGGTGCGTTCTCCTGCTGGAAGCAGCATCAGAGGATGCTACACTGTGGTCATAAAGGGATGGACATGGTCAGCAACAATACTCAGGTAGGCTGTGGTGGTTAAACGGCCACGTTGGTACTAAGGGGCCCAAAGTGGGCCAAGAAAATTTCTCCCACACCATCATACCACCACCACCAGGCTGAACTGTTGATACAAGGCAGGATGGATCCATGCTTTCATGTTGTTGACTCCAAATTCTGAGCCTACCATCTGAATTTTGCTGCAGAAATGGAGACTCATCAGACAAGGCAACATTTCTCCATCTTCTATTGTCCAATGTTGGTGAGTCTGTGTGAATTGTAGCCTCAGTTTCCTGTTCTTAGCTGACAGGAGTGAAACCTGGTGTGGTCTTCTGCTGCTGTAGCCCATCTGCTTCCAGGTTGGATGTGTTGTGCATTCAGAGATTCTCTTCTGCAGACTTCGGTTGGAACAAGTGGTTATTTGAGTTACTGTTGCCTTTCTATCAGCTGGAACCAGTCTGGCCATTCTCCTCTGACCTCTGGCATCAACAAGGCATTTGTGCTCACAGAAATGCTGCTCACTGGATATTTTCTCTTTTTCTGACCATTCTCTGTAAACCCTAGAGATGGTTGTGCAGGAAAATCCCGGTAGATCAGCAGTTTCTGAAATACTCAGACCAACAACCATGCCACATTCAAAGTCACTTGAATCACCTTATTCATCATTCTGATGCTGGTTTGAACTGCAGCAGATCATCTTTATCATGTCTACATGCCTAAATGCATTGAGTTGCTGCCATGTCATTGGCTGATAAGAAATTTGTGTTAACGAACACTTAGACAGGTGTGCATAATAAAGTGGCCGGTGTGTGTATATTCAATATAACAGAATGAAAGGAGGAAAGAAAGAAGGAAAGGCAACAACAAATAAGTGGGAAGAAAGAAGGAGAACCATGTCAAACATTAAAAACAAATCTTAAAAGGGTGGTCTTCAGGAGGGATTTGAATGAATGAATAAAAAAAAAATTTCGAACAAAGGAAAAAGAGAAAAAGAAAATTATATATCAAGAGAAAAGCAAACACTTTACAAGACCCTAAAGAAACATAATCAAACTGATTCATAATCAAATCAAGTTTGAAAAAGGAGTGGGAAGAAGTATAAACTTCTTAGGAATTCCCACCCCTTCCTACATGTCACGTTTTATACTGTATATCAATTTGTAACATAATCTAATCATTACATAATAATACTGTATGAACAGATATATACATATATATATACATATATGTACACATGTATGCATATATACAGTTGTGTGAAAAAGTGTTTGCCCCTTCCTGGTTTCTTATTTTTTTGCATGTTTGTAACACTTGTATGTTTGAGATCATCAAACAAATTTAATTGTGAGACAAAGATAACACAAGTAAACACAAATTGCAACTTCTAAATGAAGATTTTTCTTAGTACGGGAAAAAAAATCCAAGCCTCCATGGCCCTGTGTGAAAAAGTGATTGCCCCCTCTGTAAAACATAAATTAACTGTGGTTTATCATCTTTAGAAAGCTGAGTTCAGTTTCTTTATCCACATTCAGGCCTGATTACTGCCACACCTGTTCTCAATCAAGAAATCACTTAAATAGGACCTGCCTGACAAAGTGAAGTTGACCAAAAGATCCTCAAAGCTAGACATCATGCTGTGATCCAGAGAAATTCAGGAAAAAATGAGAAACAAAGTAATTGAGATCTATCAGTCTGGAAAAGGTTCCAAAGCCATTTCTAAAGCTTTGGGACTCCAGAGAACCACAGAGAGAACCATTATCCACAAATGGTGAAAACATGGAACAGTGGTGAACCTTCCCAGGAGTGGCCGTCCGACCAAAATTACCCCAAAAGCACAGCGACGACTCATCCAAGAGGTCACAAAAGACCCCAGAACAACATCCAAGAACTGCAGGCCTCACTTGCCTCAATGAAGGTCAGTGTTCATGACTCCCCCATCAGAAAGAGACTGGGGGGGGGGCAAAAATGGCTGCATGGCAGAGTTCCAAGACCAAAACCACTGCTGAGCAAAAAGAACATAAAGGCTCGTCTCAGTTTAGCCAGAAAGCATCTTGATGATCCCCAAGACTTTTGGGAAAATACTCTGTGGACTGACGAGACAAAAGTGGAACTTTCTGGAAGGTGGAGGTCCCATTACATCTGGCGTAAAAGTAACACGGCATTTCAGAAAAGGAACATCATACCCAGTAGTCGAGTTGTAAAAAAGTTTCAGGGGGGATGGAAAAACTCATTGGAGATTCTCTTTAAAATCTACTGTCCAAGCATATTTTTTGCCGGCCAAAATATTAAACCATTTTACACACACATATATCTTTAGGCTGTTAATACAGTATTATACTGGATGCCCCCGCGACCCTGAACTGGATAAGCGGTACAGAACATGACTGACTGACTGACTATACTGGATGCGAACTGAAAAAAACTAGAACAAGAAAAACATATTTGTATTTAGTAGAACTGGTCATTTCTGAATTCATTAATTTGAAACTTCCTGGTCAGACTCCTCGTTCTCTATTTGGTGCTTCCACACAGTCCATGAAATCTGTCCTCCTGGTCCTGACAGTCCTGCAGCATTACAGCCTGGTGGGAGCATAGCTAGTCCCTGATCTCTGGAGAACGCAGTTGGACAGTAAGGAGATCTGACAGTGTCTCCCAGTCTTTTTTTTTTATATACTTGTTTCAGTGTTTTGAAACCCCCTTCACAACTTTTTGCTGCTTAAATGGAGGAAATCATTTACAGATGGATTCTAGTAAGTGATGCGGTGTGCAGTCAATTTCGGCTGCAACGTCACGGCCGCGTCCTGGATGGAAAAGTCACATAGTGCTGTTTCTGAGCTTCGGAACAACACGGGCAGTGACGGCTCGAAAATGCGCAAAATGAATGTTGGTATGGCATCAAAATGAGTCAGAGACACAGATTTTTAAGGTTTAAAAGTTGCGTTGTGTATCTTTGATGTAACCAATCTTTTCAGACGGACACATAACTACCAACCAGATTGCCAAATTCAACCAATCTATTCTTAGAGTGCAGGATCACAATCAGTCCTGCAGCTTTTACATGTTTCTCTGCTGCAACACACCTGATCCACATGACAGCTGTTGCGTTAAGGCCCATTTATGCTCGACGCAGAAGACGGATACGCAGACGGACGGACAGTTTTGTCTGTCATCTGCATCGGTTATGCACGTAATTTGGAACGTTTTCTAGGGGCTTGTTGGTCCGTCACTCGATGCAAAAGACGGAGCAATACCACCGGAAACTGTGAGGTCAGTGTTGAGCTGTGTAGCTGATATGCAGAAACAAACCAGAGAAGAAGAACAGGACCCGGAAGAAAACCACACAAAAAACGCTGATGCTAAATAGCCCAATATAAGGACTGAGAAACAAACAGAGAAGAGTATCTGCAGACATGGATGGAGCTTTTGAGGAGAGGCTGTGTGAGTGTGTGTGAAAATGCACTTAAATCTATGTTACAGACACCAAGCGGTGTAAACTGACATCATAACAGGGAAATAAAGGGGAGGCACAACCGGTAAAAACCATGTTTTTTCATCACCTGGCCAATTTTGAAATTTTTGTTTTTTTCCCTCCTTCAACATGTTTTCTTTCAGACCAGTGTAAAAAAAAAAAAACATCCAAAATAAACATTTTAGGGGGGGGGGGGGGGGGGGGGGGGGGGGCATGGCCACCCTGAACGAGAAGCTGGCCACCCCACTGGTCACCCAAGCAAAAAAAAAATATTTTCTCATTTATATCAACTTTTATGTGCTATTAACACGGCGCAGCTTGCTTTGTACATATACTATTTGAATGTCAAAGTCTTTATAAGCTAATAAAAAAATAAAGCAATTAAAAAATATTACACTTGACCTACCATTTTATAGCATTGCTCTTTTGCCATAGTCCTCCACAGGTCTGTCATGCCTAATTCACTTGGCCTTTCTAACGCAAATTCATCCAAGAAGGCGCCACCCAGAACTGCCCCCAACCAGTTTCTAAAGCCCCTTTCACATCAGCACCTATTAGCCCCGCCCTCATTGGGCCAACACCACACTACCCCCATTTAATTTGTTCACATTGTGACTGACGGCAATCGAGGCCATTTTCAGCTCTGGTTTTCAGTGTGGGTGAGGTCGAGATAGTGAAGTTTTGTGAAGTAATTTGTTTGCAACACACACACACACACACACTGAACAACAATGGAGGAAGTTGAGCTTGTGATTTACCTGCTGTTTGTTTTATCAACACCGTTGACCACAGTGTTGTGGTCACACGGCTGGTATACGTGTAGAGAACGCCCCAGTATCAATTCTGAACTCACAGGACAGTAGTACTCGTTCGTTCACTTGTTCTACTTTCAGTCTTGGTGAAATGAAGGAGTTAGCAGATAATGTCTTATCGAGAGGCCCATTCATTCTGCATCCTTCACGTCCATTGTGTCTATGACTAATGTGAATACAGTAGCGTCCAAAGGAGTCAGAGTGATGCAGAAATGTTACTGGTGAGTAAATTCTTGGAAATAAGGTCCAGGTTGAAAGAAACAAAAGTTATCCTTTGATAGCCCTTGGCCGCCCTGCTATTTTCTCTGGCCACCCTGTGGCCACCCCAAAAAGAATTTCTGCAGGTGCCCCTGAGTGTTATAAAGCAAAAATGTGGAGAATTTCACAATCCAAAACTTTAAAGGCTGTTTTCTCAAAATGAGTTTTTTTTTCTCTTATTCCGGGTAAAAAGAAAAATCTCCACTTCAGGAGCACTTACAGAAACCAAACTTTCAAGTTTTGCTCTGTATTCTGTCGTTTTTACAGCAGAAGTGTTTGATATCTCATTCACAGCCTGACTTGGAGAACATTTTATCCCAAAAATATGCCAAAAAAGAGTTTTTCCTGGTTGTTGACTATATTCTAAATTGTTAAATGATCTATTGAGATGTCCAAAATCCCCTCTGTAAAAACTTTTGACTTTAGTATGTGAACAAAATTAAAAAGAAACTTTGAACCTGGATAATCCTGTGTTTAGATTTTTTCCAAGAAATGTAGGCAAATTAGTGCATTTTTAGCTATATAACACCTGATTTGCATATTTAAACATAAAATTTCAGAAAACTTGCAATACAAAAAATGATAGCCCTGATGTGATGAATAAACCAGGAAAGTTTCATGGTGATACCAGTTAGTTACATTTTTTAACCTATTTGCCTGTAGTGTCTCACCTTAACTATGAACTCAGCACTGCCGCCTAGTGGACAAACTGATATATGAACCATCGAAACGCAGAAGAAGCATGGAAGTATGAAAGTGGCGACACATGGCAAAGCATGAAACAGACGTCACCACTTACGTACGGAAGGGAGCATAAATGGACCTTTGGTCCGCCAAGAGAAACAAGCTTTTACATTTTATACGTACAGTCGTCCTCAAAATTATTCATTAAAGAAGGAAAAAAAAATCATCTGTCAGTGAAATAAGATGTAATTGACAAAAGTAATAATAAATAAAAATTCTATGAAAATCATGACACTGATTTTTAATTGTGGTTCAACACAAATATTAAAAACAAACAAACAAAAAATAAAACAAGTAAACAAGCATGATGGGGCTCCGAAGCTAAAATGTTGTTGTGCAACACTTTGAGACAATCACTGTAATCAGATGTTTTCTGTAACGTCCAATCAGACGTCTGCACCTGTTGACAGGTATGTTGGTCCATGTTCATGGGAAAGATGCTCCAATGTGTCTGAGGTAGTTTTGTTTGTTAATATGTATTTTAAAAATATTATTTCCATCCACAATTCAAATGTGATTTTTGATTCACTAAAGTATAATTTTGTGAATTTTTATTTATTATTAGTTTCTTTAGTTTCCTGTTACTTGAATTATTAAAGTGAATAATTTTGAGGACGACTGATTATGCTTTGTCCTTAAAGAAATCCCAGTTCAGTGTTGTCACTTGATTTTATCACTGCATATTCACGGTTTCTGTGTTTATAAATGAAGAAATAAGGACTCAGCAGTTGGGTAGATGTGTAAATTTTAGATCTGTCAGTTTTAATAAGGCTGAAATGAGCTTTCAGGATGCCCCACAAAGCCCTCCGCGAACCTTAAACCTTCCTTTCTTCATCCATTCTCTCAGTTTGGAATCTGAATATTCAGCATCAGCCAAAATCTTCAGCCCTCGGATGTCAGGCACGTCCATCGCTGAACGGCCGGAGCTCCCGAGCGTCTGCGCGCCTCCCTGGACCCGCCCTGTTTACAGTGTTGGCTTTGCAACATCCGCAGCCAAAACATACTCTGCATTCTTATCTCAGCCGCTCGTGTCCTGATCCCAGAGCATCTGCATGTCCGCACCACCTCATCACTCCTGCCCGGGCCCAAACACATGTTTCCCTTCTAAAGTCACTCCGCAGCCGAACATTTGTACGTCTAGCATCAACATTTTGACAGTCGGCTCTGTGAATCTCCGCCAGCTCTCCCAGGAGGCGCTGAAGCGCCTGCAGCCCGCCGCCGGCCAACGAGCAGGGGTCGCAGAAGGTCGTGGGTAAAATAAGCACAGGAGAGGTCCGTGTTCCCGTAAAAATGATCATAAAGAGCGAATAAGAGCACATAAAAGTCCAAAGTAAACAGATATGTCCAGCGGACGGGGAAGAGCTCAGAATGTGAGGAATCTCATGGAGAAGAAGGTCAGAGCTGCAGTTTATCTTCCAAAACGGCTTCTTCTTAAACTTTAATCATCTTATATTAGACAACACACAGCATCCTCTGCACACACACACATAAACAGAACACCCTCAGCTATCATCACACATCTACAGACATTCACAGCCTGGACGGCCTTATCTAACACACACAAACACCCTGCAGATTCCTTCACACACACCGTGCATGCTCTTATCAGATGCTAACACACCTTTTCTGCTGCTACACACACACACACACACGGACACACGGGACAGACAGCCGGCGTCGGAGCATGAAGGGCTGCAGAGGTCGGGGGGGTTAAGCAGAGGTGGAGTGGGCTGGAAGAGAGTCCAGAGATTGGCTACGATAACGCCGCTGATCTCCCCCCCGATACAGCCTGTCGCCCAGGTCAGCGCTCTCGGGTTACTCGGCTTGTTTAGATCCCCACCCCTCACACACACACTCACACACACGCACACACACACACACACAGATAGCCTTGGACGTGGACTTGAATGCATCCTGACATGAAGGATGGCGCGGAGGAAGCTGCTGCTTTGGAAACACAATGTTTTGCTGTTTTACTGCATTTGAACCATCAGAAAGTTGTAAAGCTCAGTGAGAGGAGACGTTTGTGGGTTTGCTTTTATTTTCTGCTGCGGAAACTTAACATGAATGCTGATCCTCCTTTTCCTCCAAACCACCTGCCCTGTGAGGCCTTCTTATTGTATCAGACTGAAGTTTCCCTTAAAGGTGCCATGACATCAAATTTCACTTTTCTGGGGTTTTGGGTGTATAATATGATCTATTGTGCACTGATGAGGCCATGTGAATGTCCAGAGTGAGAATCAAAGTTCCTGTTTATGGTCTGTCAGCTTTGTCTCTCTGCTCAGAAACAGTTGAATCAGACAGCAGGCTATCATTCTACGTAGTTCTATCATTCTACATAATTTAATTGCTCCAATAAGAGCACACTATCAAGTAAACAGCGCCCCCCTCTCTCTCTCCTAACGGCCTATGCACCGTCCGCTTCCCCCCTCCCCTCCCTGTCTGATTCAGCTTCGTGTATGGAGCTAGTAGTAACTTCTGTGCAGTCAGGTCTGGGTTTTCAAACAAATGGATTTAAAAGAAAAGTTCTGCAGCAACACTGAGGGAGGGGGCCACAACCTTGTCATTACCTGTAAGTTTATTTATTTTCTAAATGCTGTCTTGTCTGATAAACGTAGCTCACACTGTCTGAACTGCCCATGTTGCTAGCAGTTAGCCTTTAGCAAACTCCGATCGCAGCTTGACCTAGATTCTCCAAATAAGGTCATAGCGAAATAAGGTGTAGCCAATCAAAATGAAGTCAACGTGGTCTCCGGGTAAAGCTCCATATCATCACCGGACCCAACTGTATTACTGAGGAAGTGAGGTCTGGCGTTTCAAAACAATAGTCCGCTGTAAAAAAATGCTGTTTTTTTCTTTGGAGTATTTACATATGCAGTAATGCCAACAACATAAACTAGTTTTTAACTGTTATGTCATCACTCCTTTAAAAAGTGGATCTACAAATGTGTTTCAGAGCAACGTCACAGATAGGATGCGGACGCAACCAGGGGGCAAGAAAACACAGGAAAAGCATTTCTGAGCTATGAGAAGACGTGTTTACATGCAAGACTCGACTTTTAATGCAGATGAGATCAAGATATGACGGGAAAGTGTCGGGGAAATATAATGTTTGAGTCCTGGTTTTTCTGCGATTGCAAAAATCAAAATGTTACCATGGTGATAACAGGACAGTAGGAGTGACTGTCTTCAGAGACCCCTCACGGATCACTCATACAGGTTCAGACTACATGATTTACAGAAATGATCCCCGTGTTGTAGTCGGGAGACTGGTAACAATACCAGTATCACCACCGCGACCAGTCATTGATCAGTTCACGGCTGCGTCACAACTCTGTAGCTGTGTGTGACAGCCGTCCTCTGCTCACACAGGAAAATAAAAAGAAGAAAAAAACTGATTGTGGAGCCGTTTACAAACATTCACGTTGCATAAAAACGCATCCCGGTGATTTACAGGGGTCGTAAATACACTGGCGCTTGAGTTTATGCCGTTAGCTTGTTAGCAGTTAGCTAGTCTGTCTACAGTACTGTCTACCAGAATTTTATACACAATAAAGCAGAACATTACACAAACAGCGAAACTCACCGACAGCAATGCGTGTTCGTCCCTAACAGCTGGAATCAGCTCCTTTCCAAACGTAGTGATGATGTCGTCTTTGCCTGGTTTAATCCAGACTAGTGAAAGTTGCTCCTGTATGGAGGCGGTGAGGACGACACCGGAGCTGAACTGAACCTGCTGCAGACAGCAGACTGTTGGGGACCATTTTGGTTTTAACAAAGTGTCTAAACGAAAGTTTAAGCCGCTTTCTAACTCAAGTTTTTCAGGCAGATTTCAAATGAGGTCCAACACGAATAATATCCATGTTTTAACAAGAAAAATGTCGTTTCCGGGTGATGACTCCCTTGCCAAGTTAGTGTAACGGTGATAGAAACACAAAACAGCAACGCTGCATCTGTATTTTTTTATTCTTCATCAAAATACAGATTTATAGAATATATTTTAAAATGCAACAATTTCTGTTTGTTTCATCAGGTTAATTTACATTTTTATGAATGATATGAGTGTGTGTTTGGCCGCAGAATGCAGTAGAAACAGGCTTTTTGCCCCCTGGTTGCGCGCACAACTGCCAATGTTTGAAAACAAGAAACCATCTTTAAAAAAAGAAAACAATGCATTTTACATGTTTCACAGAAACTATGAGCTCATTATGATGGATCCAGTATGTGGTCCAGGTCTTGCTGTGATAGGTCCAGGTCCAGGAGCAGATGTTGCTCTCAAACCTCCATGTACTTTCCAGCATTGATGGAGCTTCACAGATGTGGAAGCTGCTGTCGCCATAGCAACCCCATCTCATCAGATGGGGTTTGAGTTTGTCTCAGATTGGTGAACCTCTGTCCATCTGTCCATGTGAGAGACTCCGCCTCTCTGAAATGCTCCTTTTATACTCAGTCATGTTACTGACCTGTTGCCAATTGACCCTTTGCCAGCCACTGACCAATCATACATTAGCAACAATAACTAAGGAAAGGACTTTCTGGCAAACTTCACTTCCATAGACGGGATTTTCAAGTCTGATGTAAGATATCAGGAACGTTTGGGTGATGCTGTATTTTTTTGCCTTCTCAAAACCAAAAACACAAGAGTAGAGATGTGGAATAAGGATTAAACCATGTGGAAAATGGATCAAATGGTGTGGAAGACCTCACAACGCTCAGTTAAGCTGAAAACGGAGCTGAACAAACTGTTTGTTCCAAGGTAAGACGCTAACGCCAACTAGCTCAGTTGTTAGCTACAAGACAGCGGTATAATATGCAGTAAAAGCTACTGTTTTTACATGGAGTGAGGTACAGAAGCTGTGTGTCGTTAGAGGTTAAACAAAAATAGCAGATAAACACGAGTAAGTCACGTTGGTTGACAAACATATAGACGAATATAACACGGTCCTCCCTGCGAGTTTCTCAGTCGGGTAGCTGCTACCCTGATCAGAACCAATGTATGGATCAAACCCACAACGTGGGAACAACATCCTGGTCTGCAAGAACCCAAAGGGAACACATCCAGCAACAGGCTACAACACATCAGATGCCTGAAACTTTCTGGAGTCATACATGACAGTTAGCTTAGAATAAAACAATATGTCGACTTACTGTGCGATGCAAGAATTGTTGTTCCTTTATATATTTTTGCTGAGTCTTTCTGTATAAACGCTGAGCCTTCGCTTGGATTTTAATATCCTCTTTATCATCATTACTCCACCGATAAATGATGATATAATCCTCAGATGCATCCTGCAGTCCTCTCTGTCTAGCTCCCTCTGATAATTCCCAACTATTACTCCAGAAATTTAACACAATTTCCTTCAGAATATGTTCACTGAAATCACTGAGCAATCCATGTTGATGTAGAAATTAGCCAAAAAAGAAAGCTTGTCAGACTTAGCAACTGTAACCATGGGGGGCACTTAGTGAAGGGTCAATCAAAGTCTCGTCCAACTATTATTTTCCAGCTTTTTACAGACGTGTTATTGTCATCAGATTGGCAATCAGCTTTTATTTATTATTGAAATGATGAAAAGTCTCAGTTTCAGCATCTGATATATTGTTTATGTTCTACTGGGAATAAAATATAAGTTGATGAAAATTGTAAATCACTGGATTTTGTTTTTATAGTTTGTGTTATAGAAGGTGGCATTACAGTGTGTAAAATCTACCGCAGAACTGGCCACAGAATCATTTTCTCCAAGACAAAACAGCTTATTTTCTAAAACAGCATGTCTGCTTTGGCTTTTGGATCAGTGTTTGTATGGGAGTTATCATGGCACAGACATGCTGATAAAGAAAAGATGTTTATACGGCTCAAACGTTCAGCAGCTTTCCACCCCTGCATCTCCTTACTCCAAGGTTGTAAGTGCAGGTGTGGAGTTGCAGGAAAACAAAGGTCTTATAAAACAAGACGATAGCAGCAGTTTTTGGTTTCCAGCACAAATTGGATCAACATCCACAGAGGGGGTTTATTGTAATTCAAATTAGCAGGACTTCAAGGCTTTTTGCTGATATACATGTTTCATTCATTCAGGGGCCTGCAAGCAGCCCCCACATCTGCAGAGCTGAAACCGTAGAAATAGTTTGTTTCCACCAAACCGCTGTAAACAAGACAACAAGCCACAGCTCATGTTATTTGGTTCTCAATCTCTGGGCTCCCTTTGGACTAATTTTCTTCCCTAAAATCTGTTTGAGTCGGCACATCTGTCAGCATTGACCAGGTTGACCAAATATTTCCTTGAAGAGGTGAAATTATCCTTTAATCCCCGCTACGTAAGCAGAGATTACAGCAGCTACTGCAAAAATAAATGTAATTTTGTGGAACACAAACGCTCCTTTACTGCTTATTGAACAATGATCTTTCAGATATCTGCCAGCCAGGATTTTAGTCATAGATACAAAGATATGGTTGCAGCTGCTGTAAAGACACGACTCCCAGCAGGAAAGTTGTTAGGTAAACAGTTGTGTCCGGGGTCTGTGACAGTTTTACATCTTGTCCTGAATGAATGCAACGTGCTGTCCATCCACACAGCAGATGCTGATTTATCGGGCTGGATGAGTGAGAACTGGCCTCTGAGTGATGTGGAGTGGTTCTGATTCAAGTTCCTGTTGAGAACGTGTATCAGAACCAAATTTCATGGTCATCCATCACAGCCGTTCAGCTGCTGCAGGCAGGACCAAAGTGGTGGACGGACATGCCGTTACTACAGTCATGCTGGATTATAAACTGAGTGCAAAAACTAAAACTGTTATACAAAAGTGTTACACAATATGAAGACTCCCGTCCAATAAAGGTCAAACGTTTGATTAATGCTTCTTCGGAAAAGAAAAAAAACACAAAATGATTTTCCTGCATTTATAAAAGAGATAAACCTGATCTGTAAACCTCACTAAACTTTATTTTTGAGCAGTTAAAATTCAACCCGGTCTCACTCCTAACTCATTTCATCAACCCCTGGGTCAGGACCCCTTACACCAGTTTCAGGGTACCTTTAAAGCAAAATGTCAGGGTCCTCTGAGCTTACAACATAAAATCATGGGACAAATCACCATCACAGTCCAAAACATGTCTGAAAAAGTTGATGTTCATGATTTTTTTTCCTAAACCAAACCAAATACTTAACCAAGTAATATACTCACACCAGCCACTTTATTAGGTACACCTGTACAACTGCTCGTTAACACAAATTTCTAATCAGCCAACCACATGGCAGCAACTTATTAAATGTTGGTGGTTATCCGGATCACCTTCTGAATCCAGGAATGTTTTGAAGGATTCTTTATCATTGTGAAATCAGCCATGTTGAAAAGGCTGTTGATGAGGCTTGAGTGCCCCCTTGTGGCAGAAGCGTGCAGCTGTGGGACTGAGCACATGATGTCAGGATGCAGAAATGAAACTTATGAGCAGCAGTGAGCACGAGGAGAGAAGACTGTTCGACAGACTTCTAGCAGGTGAAGATGGTGAACTGTGTGCGTCTGTGAAGAACTGGAAGTAACTAGTTGTACTTCTGCCTGAACAGGATGTTTATTTAGCCTTTATTTATTTAGCCTTTATGTTTATTTAGCCTTTAATGTTATTTAGCTGATGTGCATTCAGAAGTGTTCCTCCATTCCATGTTCCATAACACCAGCCTGAGACAGAACAGAGTTCCTGTGCTGTGGAAAACATCCTGTCTTGTTCCAGTCCCTAAAAAACCACAACCAGCTGAACCAAATGACTACAGACCAGTTGCTCTGACATCTCACATCATGAAAGTCCTGGAGAGACTCTTACTGGCTCACCTCAACAAGCAAGTCAACACCTTTCAGGACCCATTACAGTTCGCATATCGTAATGGGCTTGGGGTTGAAGACGCCATCATCTTCTTGCTTCAGAGAGCCCACTCTCATCTGGACCAGTCAGGCAGCACTTTGAGGGTCATGTTCTTTGATTTTTCAAGTGCCTTTAATACTATTCAGCTGCTTTGCTATGTCAGAAGCTCCATAACTTCCAGGTGGATCCTCCACAACCACCTGGATTTACGACTACCTCACAAACAGACCACAGTTTGTGAGACTGAAAGGTTGTGTGTCTGAGATGGTGGTCAGCAGCACTGGAGCACCACAAGGACTGTACTCTCACCATTCCTCTTTACACTGTACACTCTCAGACTTCCAGTACAACTCTGAGTCCTGTCATCTGCAGAAATATTCTGATGACTCTGCAGTTGTGGGGTGTATTAGT
Source organism: Atherinomorus stipes (assembly GCA_023101725.1). NCBI lineage: Eukaryota > Metazoa > Chordata > Actinopteri > Atheriniformes > Atherinidae > Atherinomorus > Atherinomorus stipes. The sequence goes on from JALJCO010006735.1 coordinate 50,588, forward strand.
GATGGACAAGAAGCCGAATACAGGGAACTTGTCAATCAGTTTGTGAAATGGTGCAGTAACAATCAGCTCATCTTAAATACCAGCAAGACTAAAGAGATGATTGTTGACTTCAGGAGGAGCAAGAATAAGCAGCATAGTCCTGTCTACATCCTGGAAGAGGAGGTGGAGGTGGTAGAGAACTACAAATACCTTGGAGTTCAGCTGGACAACAGACTCCGATTGGAAATGCAACTGTGACTACATCTACAAGAAAGGTCTGAGCAGACTCTTCTTCTTAAGGAAGCTAAAATCATTTAATGTCTGCAAAAAAGATGTTGCAGATCTTCTATAAGTCTGTGGTAGAAAGTGCAATTAGCTTTGCAGCATCTGCTGGGGCAGCAGCATCAGAACCAGAGACTTGAAGAAACTAAACAAGCTGATCAAGAAAGCTGGTTCTGTGCTGGGGATAACTCTGGAGCCGCTGGAGCTGATCGTTCAAAAAAGAATGCTCACAAGCTGATGAAGATGATGGAGGACACTTCCCATCCTCTCCACAACACGGTGAAGAATCAACAGAGTGTGTTCAGTGGGAGGCTGCGTCAAGTTCGCTGTAGGACTGGAGAGATACAGGAATTCATTCCTGCCAGCAACCATCACCCTAAAGAACAAGACTAACTGACTTTTTGTTTATTTATAAAAAAAAAAAAAAAAAAAAAAGTGAGCTTTTACAATACTGAATTTCCCTTCGGGGATGAATAAAGTATTTTTCATTTCATTTAATTTCATTCACCATGTGCCTTTTTATGCTATTAAGCTAGCTGACCTGCTACATGCCAGTTACTGTAACTGTTAGTCTTGAACACATATACATGTTTAGTCCTAACTGGAAGGGGTTTATTAGTAATAATTTATACCTTGAATGTGTTTATTTGCTGAACGAATGTTCCTCATGGCTTCTTTGTATTTCTGTTTATAGACCACACTCACTTCCATCCAGCATTCACCTTAACTTTCCCTGGAATTCCTCACCTGGAAGCCTGTCGTTTGTTGCATTACTGTGCTGTTGTGATTAAGAGTGACCAGTAAAGAGAGTTAACTGTACAAGCGAGTCCCGTGTGTTCACCCCCATGGTGAACATCAAACCTCCTTACCAACGCTTAAACAGTCTTATATCAACATCACCCTAATAGACCAAATATTTGGAATTTTTCCATATAACTCCATAAAAATGGCCTAAGTGTTTGGTAAAAAATTACAAGACAGGATCTCAATGAGTTCTAGAATGTTTTGAAAGTTGATCGAGATCCAGGGAAAATTCCGGATACAATGATCCAGAACACACAAAAATAAGGAAGTGGAGCTGCTTGACGAAGGTCTGCGCTCTCTGAGTGCTTTTCTAGTTCTGTTGTAGTTTCCCCTCTTGTTTTGTCTTAGTTGTTTATTAAACCTTTCTGTCCCGAGCCTGTCTCTGTCCTCATTCCATAACAATACCTGGCTGAACTTCACCAACTACTTTAATTGACTAAACTTTATCATTTTTATCACCCAATATTAACCTTTTATTTTTGATGCCTTGATTTAGTAATTAAGTACCATTGACTAAACCTAAGTAATTTTGTTGCCTAAACTTAAACAATTACTTGTACCATCTAGGCTTTAACCAAGGAATTATACTAATTTAAACAAAGTATTTCTGTTAGCTTATTCTTTACTAAGCACCTTTAACACCTGAATTTAACAAATCACTGTGAATACCAAACCTTCCTGTCATTTTAACTAACTTTAACCAAATACTCATACTGCCTGAATCTAACCAAGTACTTAAGTTGATTCTTTTTTTTTATTGAAGTATTTTTGTTGCATACAGTTAATCAACTACTTTTACTTTGTAGAATTAGACAACTAATTTTACGAAATGAAACAGAGTACTTTCTATTGGTTACTCTTGACAGAATAGTTTAATCTGTCCATCTATTCTGTTCTGTTTCTGTGGGATTGGGTAGTAGGGGCAGCAGCCAGAGCAGGAAGCTCCCCAGGCCCCAGGGGCCAGTTTGTCCCGGGTTGTTCCTGGAGTTTCCTCCCAGTGGAGGAAGCTATTCTTGAGGTTTTTAATCTCTTAATTTAACCAAGTACAATTAATGCCAAAACCTAACCACTCACTTGAAGTACTAAAATCTAAGTATATTTTGACAAATTTTGACAAAATTTTCTGACTGCCTGAATCTAACCAAGTTTAGTTGACTAACAAACATGGCAAGGTAATTTGTTGCAGAATTTTAAACCATCACTAGAACTGCCGAAACCTAACCAAAGGGTTTTACAAACCACCTGTAGCCTTACACTCTTCTTGTTTTAACTATCCATTTTCTTTTTTTAAACTCATATTTTTGTGCCCAACACTTTGAGGACAACAGTGAACAAAACTCAAATACAATTGTAGGATAATTTCCTAACATCTTAAATTTGGCTATGACATATTTGACAGGCACTGTTATGGGTGATACTGTTCAAGTAAATGGAAGAGCTAGAGGTAATATACAAACATACATTGCATAAGCAGTGCATACAAAATATATTGACGATGATTATAATTATCTGATTTTATTGAAGGTTTTGGGGATTACATCTCGCTAATATATGGCTGAGCTCCTGCTCAAAAAGGTCTTATAAACTTCATTTGAAAAATACATTTTTTTTTTAAAGGAGCTGTATCATGCTTTTCAAACGTTCCAAAAGTCAAATACAGGCATTTATAAGCTAAATATGTTCCCATGGCTACTATAGAAACTAATATGGTGTTCAATATTAGTTTTTTATGCGTCTAATTTCCAACACGGAAGAAAGATGGCTGACTGTACTGAACTACGGAGCTCTTGACCAATTGCAACATGTTTTACGCCCATTTCATGACGTCGCCCCGGAAGAGACTCTTATTCTGAAGGGTCACAGCACTGTAGCACTGGCAGCTCTCATGAATGTTATCTGTAAACATTGATGGATAATTGGACGCCGATCGACGGGATAAAACAGACCAGCCTGTTATGGAGCTGTATGCGCTCGACCCAGAGTCTGATATGGAGTTTGAAGTACACGCAGTACCACAGAAGTACCACAGAGACCCCTGACAAGTAAGTAAATTAGCAAACAAATCATAGGCTAACAGTTAGCATTGAGCTAAGAGATGTGTTTCACTCACTGGTGCTGTTGTCTGTCCATGCGTATTTTTATAGTAGGAACTGCATCAGGTTTCAGAAGTAATCCCCCAGAAAAAAACACTTTACTGCCCGAGATTCATGAAGTTGTCAGGAGTGAAGTTCACACACAAAGTTGAGGGTTTTTTTCTGCTCCTGAAGTTATAATCCAACCACTTCTGGCAAGTCGATTTGTCCAGTACAACAAATAAACAAAGAGGGTGTCTTGCTACGATGCTGCGCATGTGTGTTTGTTGCTTCGTAATTGGTGCCACCTCATTGTGTATACCGGTGTAAGTCAGTTATGTTAAGGAAGCTACAGCTTGGCTTGAATATTCATATATATTACTCAAATATGCACAAATGAAGAAAAAACGACTTAAATTGAGTTTTTATGAGGAAATAACACAGTAACATGCTGAAAAGCTCTTAAAAGTCCGTTTTCATGATACGGCTCCTTTAATTTCTCCTCAGTTTAAGTCAAATAATTATTCTTTGTGTCTCATAACATCAAGCTGTTTTTGAATTTCTCATGTAAAAATGAACCAGTTAGATACAAGTTTGCTCCATTGTTTGCAATAGATCTCCTAATTTCTCTTTTCCATGTCAATTTGATTCCCTTTAACTGAGGTTTGTTGCCCCCTGAAGAGATTACTTTTAAATGTAGAACCGTGGAGCAACTACTTTTGAATTTCAGTATTTAGGTCAGGACCAGATTTCAGAATAGAAAAGAGGGAGTGAATTCTGCCTGACTCGAGATATATTTTTCTTTCACCCTGTACAGTGAAAACTGATGGGAAGGCATCTGAACCAGCAACAGTACACAGTGTGTTGGAGATGAAAATCGTAGCCATCCTTACCTACAGTAATACGCATTAAAAGGTGTGTGAGATTGGAAACATGACCATTAATCTGTGAGAAAAGTGATTATTATGGAGTGTGATAGTTTCAGCATTGTTTAGGAGACGTGTAGCTTCCAATGACTGAACACACAAAGATATGTTAGAAATTCTGATGTTTAATATTTTGGATTTATTTTTTCTTGAATTCTTAAAGCAGAACTCAGTAACTTCAGCTCGGGGCTCCCCCTAGTGGCGTCCTTTCACTGTCTAAAAGTTCAACCCCCCCTGCACCCCCACAGCACACAGATGGCTTCTATGCTTGTCTTTCCTCTATTTTGATCCCTGGATATATTTCTAAGCGTTTACTAGCTTGTTGATGCTACGTTGCTGCGTTGGTAGCAGCACCTCGTCTCCCTCTACGCAAAGCAAAGACCTGTCTCTTCTGAAACGGGACATTTTACCCGCGATTTGCGGGTAAATATGCCGTGGATTATATTTTTCACTGGTGTTGGCGAGTAGCAGGTAAGAATACGAACTTTTATTTACTTTTTGCGGACGTGACAAGTGATTATTGAGCCTGAAGCAGTGATGCTTCACCCGGCGCCCAGGCAGCGCAGCTACGTGAATCACTCCAGCAAAGAGTTGGTTATGAGAGCCAGGAGCCGTGTTTAGGTGGTGGAAGCTAAAGAAATGTTTTCTTTGAATTAGCGCTGGTAGTCTGGTTAAAATCAGCGCTGGAAGCAGCTCGGTAGATAGGGGACCTGAGTACCGTACCGCGGTTTCTGTTGTCGCAAGTTCTGCTCGGGTCAGCGCAGGCAAAGTAGCATAGAGCTGCTCGCAGGCCAGAGGCCCCGGCGGGAGGGGGGGAAACATTGAATCGTTCTGTAAGCACTTTGTTTAGCCCCACGGAGATTCCGAAAAGCATTTATTGTGGTAAAAAAGTTACTAAGTTTCCCCTTTAATACAGTTGTGTGAAAAAGTGTTTGTCCCCTTTCTGATTACTTATTCTTTGGCATGTTTGTCGCACTTATATGTTTTAGTCATCAGTCAGTCATTTTCTGTACCGCTTATCCAATTCAGGGTCGCGGGGGTTGCTGGAGCCTATCCCAGCTATTAACAGGCGAGAGGCGGGTACACCCTGGACAGGTCGCCAGTCTGTCGCAGGGTCAACACAGAGAGACAGACAACCATGCACTCTCACATTCATACCTAAGGGCAATTTAGAGTGATCAATTAACCTAGCATGCATGTCTTTGGACTGTGGGAGGAAGCCGGAGTATCTGGAGAGAACCCACGCATACATGGGGAGAACATGCAAACTCCACACAGGAAGGCCACGGTTGGAATTGTTCGAACCCCCTCCCCAGTGACCTTCTTACTGTGAGGCTGCTGGTGCTAACCACCACGCTACCGTGCATATGTTTTAGATCATCAAATAAATTTAAACGAGACAAAGATAACACAAGTAAACACAAAATCCAGTTTTTAAATGAAAAAAAAATCCAAAACCACATGGCCCTGTGTGAAAAAGTGACACACACACACACACACACACACACACACACACACACGGGTTGGAGCGGCCTTGCCTTTGCCCATTTTAGTATTTTCCCAGAGTGACAACACATGCAACACGGCAAGTTGGCGACGGTGGGAAACGCCCAACTGGCTTCACTTACCCTCTTCAGATGTGACTGGATACTACGTCCATATTTTTTACAGTCTTTTCTGGAAGAGTAATAATAGGAGGAGACTTTAATATCTAATCAGGTTAATTATCAACACACCAGTAAGATAACTGGAAAAAAGAGCATTTCAGAGAGGCGGAGTCTCTCAGATGGAAAAATGGACAGATGTTTCCCAGTCTGAGACAAACTGAGTCTAAAGCCCCGTTTCCACCAGCGGGTCTGGGTCGGGTCGGGCCGGATCGGTCTACGTTTTTTTGCGTCTCCACAGATAAAAACCTGGACGGGTACCCTTATATCCGACCCGACCCGGCCTACTTTTTTGGCACCCTTCGGTAGGGGTACTGATCTAACCGATCCGGACCAAAGAGGTGGAGCTAACACAAAGCAATACATTGATTTGTTGAAAAATCTCACTTCCCGCGTGACCAAGCGTAAAAACAAAGCCGGGGTGACTCCTTTTGTTTCTGTCACGTGTGGCGCCGGTGTTTTGGTTAAACGGTTGCACAGCGATGATGTCACGCGATCCCGTAGCAGCGCTGTCCAGCTAATTCTCCGCCTGCAGAGTAAGGGTACAGGTTGCTGTGGGGACGCAGCGTGAAATCAACACATCTGTACCAAAACCCACCCGATCCGGCCTGGCCTGACCCGACCCAGACCTGCAGGTGGAAACGGGGCTATGGGCCCTGTCCCAACACCCACACTTAACCCTATGGTCCTGTATGAAGTGTGCAGTTGGCAGAAGTGCACATTAAGGGTTGGAGCGTGCAGGTTGGTGCAGGAAAAAGGCAGAACTGGGTCAGTGATGGTTCCTCCCTCATCTTGCATCACAACATCATTACATATCATTGCTTCCAAACCCAGCCTCTTCTTTGTTCCCGGTGAAGAGACGTTGTTTTCAAACCTAAACCGAATAAAGTTTATTTCATCTGTTCTTGTAAAATACATGTTATCCACACGTGTTTAATAAATAAATAAATTACTGAACTATTTTATGTATGTGGTTGTATAATTTCACCAATACAGGGTTGATTAACTGTTACATTCTAAACTAAATGTATAATAATGATTAAATTGTCTGCTCTGTTACTGTTATTGTTGGCATAGAATGTCCATAAATGTCCACGTCCATAAAGACATGTACTGTATGTCAGTTAAACAGGTCTCCTTCTTAAAGACGTTGCGTCTCAATGAGACTACCCTTTGTAAATAAAGTTCAAACAAAAATTAAGTACAGCTACTTTTATCAGTAAACTGATAACTGTCATTATTCAATTATGCTTTGAACTTGAATATTCAAAGTAAATTTGGAAGTAACAGGGCAAACTTCAGTCATTATTTCACCTACAGCAGTAAAAGATGAAATATTTCAATTAGGGATGTCTGATATTATCTACCTACCAATATTAATGGCCAATATTGGCATAAAAATGTGACATCAGAAAATATCTGTATCGTTTTTTTTTGGGCCGATATTTTGAATAAGTGAAATCGCACAAGACTTTGGTATTAAAATCTCGAGATTTCGTTATGGAGCAAAGAAATGTCTCGAGATCTTGTTCCATTAGCAGCAGTCCAGCATGTAGAAAAGTCCCTGTTACCCTGAAAGAACTTCATTTCCCAGCATTCCTTTCAGAGTCATGTGACTATGGTGCAGCTGTCTGGTTTTAAGTTGTTGGTTAAGTTACGAAGTTGTCAGAAACATTATAATTAGCCACATGTTGGCTGATACCTGCTAGTATCTAATATCTGGCAGCCAGATGTCCAAAATGAACTCCTCTGGCTGAGTTAAGGAGATTTTGGAATCTTTGCTCACAGAGCAGAATATAGTTATAGTATTACTAGTATTATAGTAGTATTATAGAGTATAGTATTACTCAAAAAAAAAATATGATAAATATAAAAAATTATAAAAAATATAAAATAATATAAATTAAAAATCAAAATATTATATTAAAAATATATTAATATTATATTAATATGATTTCTTTTAATAGAAAATATGAAAAATAGAAGAAAATGTACCTCACAGCTCTCTCCTTATATCTGTATCGGTTGATATTGGATATCGGAATTTAAGAGTTGGACAATATCGGTATATCTGATATCCATAAAAAAGCCTTTATCGAGTATCCCTAATTTCAATATTAACTTATAAAATGGCATTTTTTCACCACAGGCAGGAGCTAATTCACCAAACATGGCCATGTTCCGCCTTTATGGTTCAAAACGTCAGCGAGGATTTATGGGCTATATGAAGTGTGGATTGAGGGTGCAGAGGAGGCGTGGCAGACTTCCACCCTGGAGGAGTCCTGGAGAACTGGGACACACTATGCACTTGAACCCTCAACGGGAGCACACATTCTTGGGGCGCGGGGGTGGAAGTGCGGGTGTTGGGACAGGGCCTAAAAGTTGTGGAACAAGTTCAGAATTGATGGAAGCAGGCATATGCGAGGACGGCTGGAACAGAGGATGCAGTTTAGATAAGAGAGGATCTGGGGATGGGTCATGACGTTATCTCAGCAGCTGATGTAATGTACACGTTGTTGTGGTATCCACGGCGTTGAGGAGCTCTTTCATCCCTGCACTTTTCATATCGTATGTCACAAAGCTGCGTTTAAGTTGCCGCAGCGATAAGGTCAAACAGCAGCTTATCGCTGACCTTTCCACCCCCCTCCCCTCACCCGTCAGGATCCCCCTGCCACACTTCTCCATCCGGTTGAATGATGTGAGGTGGGCGGGGCGGCTGCCAGACGATGACATGTCAGAGCGGCGCGTCGCGGACACGTCGAAGCAGCGCCTGTCATCAGGAGCATCTATCTCAGGGGGGTGGCTGCCTGGCGCTCAACTTCAAAGCGACCTCCCATGTGATGTGATTCATCACCACCATGGCGTGGGAAGAGGAGGGAAGGATGAGGGGGAGGAAAACAAAGGCGACCTACTGACCTTTTCCTCGGCACACGCTGACACCTACACCTCCTGAGCACATGCAGCGTCCATTCATAAACACCCAGGTCAAAACAAACGGCCGGCTGAAGCCTCGCTGGGCATTTCTGACCCTTTACTACCTGCTACAGTCGTTAAAGCAGGAAAAATGCATCTGAAGGCACATTTAGCTGCTTGGAGCTCTGAAGGAAAGCCCACAGTTCAGATTTTCTACGTCATTTCTCATCTCTTTAGCGTTTGTCTGCAGTTGCGCTCTCCTCCGTCATCCTCCAGCCATCCAATATGAGCACTCTGAAGTCAGGAATGTGCGCTGCCTTGATTCTTAAAACAATCTCTGCTCAGCTCGCAGTCCGGCCGCCTCATTTCCTCCATCCCAGATGGGGAAGAAGTCCGCCTCCCCCTGCAGATGCAGGCAGAACACTGCAGCCGCCGGCGCTAACGTCCAGCCCAGCTTTCAGCCATATCGGGCTTTAATGAAAGTTGGGCCGGTTGTCGGAGGGGGTGCGGGGGTTAAGAGGAAATGCCTTGATCTGGGCGGCCTGCGCTGAATTATGGGCCTGGTTCGGACGCATCTGGAGCCTGGACGAGACACGTTGCTCCCACCTCGGCCAACTTCTGCAGACGTCCAGGTGGATGGATGGCTGAGAGGATGGCGAGGCTCTCTCCTAACACAAACATGTGTGCTCCACTTTACTGGAGGACATTTGTCAGACTGGGATTCTCGTCTTTGTGTCTGGAATGTGGAGGAAAGCTTCCTCCAGCAGATGAGCCAGACAGCGAACCATTAACAGGACAGCTGCGGGGTCAAGTGTCCCAGAAATGATGCACACTTATGACGATGCAAATAAAAGCGATTTGTGTGTACACACTTAAAAATGTTTGGTTAAAAACAACCCAATTTGGGTAGTTTCCCTCGTTAAATATTGGGCCGAACACACGCTGGATTAATTTAATCCAACAATTTGGGTTGGTTCCCTTAATACAACAATTGGGTTGTTTATATAACCGAATTAAGGATTCACATTAGGCGCTTTCGGACTGTTGGAACCTTTTGGAGTTCCTATAACCTTTTTAGCTCTGACTCCGAGGCAGGGTCTTTTCGGGGTTCCATAGGAACTGAAGTACGAAGATGTTTGGTGATTGGTAGAACTGGCAAGCCCCGCCCCTTACGTGATTTCCGCTTCTTCTGGCCCTGCCACATTTAAAAAGTCTCACATATGTTTACCTGTTTACCAAGATCGTAAAAACAACAAGAACTATTACAACAGGAGTGTACCAATTCATTATTAAATCCATCACAATAGTACATGTCCCGAATCGATAACTGTTTTGAAATGTCCAAAAGCAATTACTTTTAAACTAATTTAATGACCCAAATACAGCTGCAAAGTGTGGCAATAGAACCTGCGGCTGCCGCCCGGACACTTTAGTGGACGGACCGTCCATTAAAGTTCCAGGCGCACTTCAACAAAAAGTAAACGAGGGAAAGGGAGGGAAAGCTGGGAAGTTAGCTTTTAAAATAGCTTTGAATAAAAGAGGTAGAAAACCCAAATAGTTACAAATTGTGTCAGTACAATCTGCACCGCTTTAGTAGACGAACCCGGTCCGTCCACTAAAGTGTCTGGGCGTACTCCAACGAAAGGTAAACAAGACGATAGTAGGGCAGCTTTCTGTTCTAGGGCTGTTCTGTTACGTGATACGTATGACCGTGATGATGGAAAGCTGGTAAGTTTGCTTTGAATAAAGGGATGCAGCCAGCCGATCTTCCCGGGGCTTCAGCCCCGGATGTTTTGAGTCTAGCCCCGGGTATGAATTTACTGGTTAACCACCTTTTCCTGAAAAAAATCCGATGAAAATCCAAATTACCCAGCTTTCTACCAGCACTTGAACGCACCATGAATGCCTGGCTCCTGTTAGTGTGTGAGTGAGTGTGTGTGAAGTCCGAAGTCCGATTAGCCCCCCATCTGATCTCAGACGAAGCTAAAGTAAGTTTGTCAGCTCCGTGTGCGCATGTGCAGAGGAGAGCAGCAGTCAAATGAAAGTATCAGCAGATGATGAGAGCAGAGATGGACAGAAAGTATGAGAGAAAGCAGCAGATACATCCTCAGCTTTTCAGCAGGAAAGTAAAAGGTAAGATATACAGTGTTGACGTTTTTCCCCTGTTTTTAAGTTTTCCCCCTTAAAAACAATATGAAAAAGCCAACATGAAACCCCCCCAACATAAAAAACGAGGCTGAAGTTAGCAGCAACTCCTTTCCCAGCTTCTGTTTAGATTTTGGCTTAAAGGGCAATTTCACTTAAATAATTTTCTACTGACAACATTTAACGAGGTCCTGTGTAAAAACTACAACACGTAGACTTTTCAAACCTGGACTCAGATGTTTTTTAGGTACTCTAGATTAATTAAAGCACAGTTTCTGATTTGTGAAACCTATAAATGAATACATGAGGAAAAAATTAGAATAAATTATGAGAAGAAAACAAATGAGTAGGAGAAAATGAGAACAAGTGATGAGAAGAGAACAACTAGGAGGGAAGAGAACAAATTAGGAAGAAAAAGAAGAGCAAATAATGAGATAAGAAGATCAGGTGAGAAGAGAATGTGATGATGAGGAGGGTCAGTGATGAGTCAAAGAGAAGACAAAAGGTGAATACTGTATGAACTGTTGTGCATGAGTGCAGCGAATGTGTTTTAGCAACATAATGGTCAACATTTCATTGTTGGGCAGGGTCCTTTCATACCCCGGTCTCCCGGGCGCTACTGGGGGGAGGGGGGGGACAGTGGCTACTTCACGTGCCAGTGGTTAAGGCTGGCTGCGTTGCGGGGGATCTGCTGGCCTGGGGGATGCCTGGCCTGCTGGTCCGGGGGTGGGGGATGGGGGGGGTGGTGGTGGGGGGGGGGCGTGTTGGGGGCTTGGAACTCGCGGCTCCTTCCCCGGCCCGAGCTACCACTCAGGAGGCACGAGGGCATGGGCAAGAGAGAGGTGGGTATGTGAGAATAATGAATGAGAGTGTGAAAGAGGAAATGTGGGAGGGAGGAACTTGGGCTGGAAGAGGGAGGAGATGTGGGTGAGTGGTTGGAGGAAAGGGGGGATGGAGGGAAGGAGGGGCATGCTCGTGAGTGTCTAGTAGGGATGGTCGTGAGGGGCTGAAGGGAAGGAAGGGCGGGAGTGTGATAGGTCAGAGGGATGGGCGGGGCTGGACATGTAAGGGGGGGACTGTATGGGGTATGGGGGTATAGGGAGGTGGGGGGCGTATGTGTGGGGGGGTGGGGAGGGGTTGGTGCAGTTATGTGGGGGGAGTGCATGTGTGTGTTAGAGGGTATGAGGGGAGGTGGGGGTAGGTGTGGACGGTTGAGGGAGGAGAGTGTTGGGGGTGGGAGAGGAGTGAGTGTGGGTATGTAAGGTCGGAGAGCGGGTGGGTGGGTGTATGCGTGTGTGGGGGGGTACACGGAGGTGTTGGGTAGGGCTGGGCGGTGTGGGCGGAGGTTCGTATCTCGGTATTCGTGCCGGGCATCTTGGTGTCGGTGTGGTGCGGTGTGGCTGCGGGTTGGTTGGGGGCCGGGCGCTTTGGTGGGGGGTGCGGTTTTGTTTGTGGCTTCCGGGGCTTTTTGTGCGGGGCGGGCGCAGGGGGGATCGGTATCTTGTATGTGGTTGCTCTTGCGGTATTGATGTCTTGGGTGCCTTTGTCTCGATGTGGGGGCGGTGACGGTATATCTTTCAGCCCTAGTGTTGGGGTAGGTGTGTGGGGAGTGTGTGTGTGAGCGTGGTGGCGGGGTAGGGGGTGGTAGAGGTGGTGGCGCCCTGGTGTAGGTGTATGGGGCAGGGACTTTGGGGTGGGGGCTGGCCTGCCCTGGGGGCGTCGTCTGGGGGGTCCGGTCCTCCTGGGTTTCGGTTGGGCCGCCCGGGTCCGGGGGGGGTGGCTGCTCCTGGGTGCTTGGGCCCTGGGCCCGGCGCTGTCTCCGCTCCGGGGACGCCCGGCGCCCGGTGGGGTCGGCAGCTGCTGGTCTTGGTCCGCTGGGGCCTGGGCCTCCAGACTGCGGGGGGCTCCGGCTGGGGCCGCCTTTGCCGCCCTTCGGGGGATGCATGTCCGCTCTTTGGGGGGGGGGTAGCTGGGATCTGGGCCTCTGGGTGGCTGCTGGGGGCCTGGGTCGCGAGCCTTGCGGGCTTCCTCCTCCTTGCAGAGACGAGGCTGCATCTGCATGACTGTATCACCACGGAGCACCCTTTATTATGCATGTTGACACTGTGACACTGCTTCCCATTGCGATGACTAGGTTGTACCTCTTCTCTACTTCCCATTGCGATGACTAGGTTGTACCTCTTCTCTACTTCCCATTGCGCTGACTAGGTTGTACCTCTTCTCTACTTCCCATTGCGCTGACTAGGTTGTACCCTTCTCTGCGTAGTTCTGCGTGTGTTTGTATGATCTGAGGATATTTAAGCCACCTGCAGGTCCTCCTGTAGGGGATTGCTTGTTTTGTTTTCCAACAGAGACCTTGGTTGTTTAGGGATCGCGGTACAGATGTACCAGTGAACTGTGTAAGTGGATTCATGTTTTCTCTTCTCTCTCTCTTCCTCTTCCTTACTCCTCTCTCTCTGTTTCACTTTCTATCATTACCTCTGTTAACTTTCATTTCTCCCTTGTCAGGCCCAGCAGTATGAAATGGAATGGTGTAATAGACAAATGTTTAAATAAAGAAATAAAATGAATAAACATGATATCAAATGGAGCCTTATGTTCATAAAGCTCCGCTTGATAAAAGCAAAACTGTTCAACAGAATAAAGCAATCAGATTTCCATTCTGCTTGCTTCGATGCTGGACAGGACAAGAAAAAAAAAAAAAAAAAAAAAAAAAACATTTCATTGTTGATTTTGTGGTTAATAATTTTTTTTAAATTAAAATGACAATTTATCCACTCCATTATGTCTATTATTGCCTTCTAAAAGACATTTTTAGCGAAAGACAAGAGAAATTTTTTTTTCAAATTTACACCTGGTGCGACTCTGGGCTAAGCCCAGGTTGTCCTTAAAGGCTGGAGATGAGAAACCTCTGTTTTGTATGAGATCTGCTGCGACATAAATTTGTCACTGTCGCAACAATTGCGTCACACGTGGTCCCTAACAAGGTCCTCCCTCATGTGCGAACGCAAACTGAAGGTGAAGGGTAGTTCTCATAACTAAACTCGGGACGCGTAGATATAGGAACTGCATTCTTAGAACCTCTCTGTTTCAAATGTGCCTATTGACTGCTGGGTTCTTTAAACCCAGCAATGTGGTTTGTTAATATATAATTATAATTTCATATATTATATTTATATATTATATTATATTATAATTACTGTATTATAATTATTATAACCATTACTTATTATTCCCTCTTTCTGGCTTGCTGGTTTTAGACCAGCTAGCTAGCTGATCTCGGATGTGCTTTGGTCACATTTCAGCTGGTTTTTCAGAGGGACATGGTTTAAACGGGATAATCCCATTCATTTTCTGAAGTTTTGCGGAAGCAACCGGCCTCCGCTTCATGTATAGAAAGGAAAGAAATCTGACTTGAAGCCTGTTAAGATGCAGCGGGCTAGCTTAAAAAAACGCAGACTCACCACTCTGCTAGCTAACAACTGGCTTTCCAACATACATTCCTGAAGCTAGTACTCAACAGTGCCTCACAAACTTATATCTTAACAACTATATGAAGCTTTATACAATAAGATAAAATCAACTATATGGTTAAAAAAAATGCTGAGTATGTCACTGACCATGCTTCATGCTGAATTGAGTCTCATGAGATGATGTCAAGGTCGAGTTTATGGGTTTGGTTGCGCATGCTCAAAAGTCAACACAAGGTGTTGGGTAGTCCAAAATAAACCAACACAACATTATAGAAATTACAACCCAACAGCTAATGACTCCGTAGGCTTCTTTATTGCAGAAAAACGCTGGTTTTCATGAAAACCTGCCCTTCCTCCATACTTCCCTCGAACTTCCCTCAGACTCTTTGAGCTATATTTGTTATAATTCATAACAGACATGCTATTAATGAGCAGAAGCCGAGCTGTTGTTTGTAATCGAGTGCAGACGGCTGCAGAGGACTTCAAACCCAAAATATCTGCAGGCGGCGTAAAGCTGCTGATCTGCTGCCAGTCACTCCTAATTATTCCCACATTAATGTCCCCCACTCTCTCTTGTCTGAGCTGCGATAAATCATTTCTCCTCTTATCACATTGCTCCGTTGATGCCTGTTTACAGCTCGCATTTTATTGACTGTCAAGGAGCTCTGAACTTTAACCTTTCAGAACTTTAATGCAAATTACTCCAATAAATACACGTTAAAAACCCCTTTAAGATTTATGACTAAAAATGTGTCCATAAGCAAGCTTTTCTTTATTCAGTCCGTAGACTAAATTGGCCAAAAAGTCCACAAAAATCAGAGAACATGAAAGCTGTAAGCTGCTGTAAGGAGAGTTGACTAAATCTGGACATGCAGATGGGATCAGGATGTTCTTTGTATGCACCAGGTAATAAATACCCTGCCTGATGACCAAACACCACTGCTGAACACCTCCTAGGAGAAAGTGTGTTCTGATCAGAGATCAGTACGATCAGATCCGTAGGCATTCATTAATATGCAATACAAACAGAGCTGGAAGTTCCTACACCTGTCATGAATTCATAAACTACTGAAAATGAAACATTCATGCTGCCATTTTCCAACCAGATGGAAAAAAACCTGCAAGTCTAAAAACTATCGGCTGTTTCACCATCAGACTTATAATTTACATGTTCATTACACAAAATATATTGATTTACTGATTGACTCATTTTGATTCTGAAACCAGATCAATTCATTTCTGATGAATGAATATATTCTGGTTGTTATTCACCTTATTCAGGAAGTCAGGATGGGTGCCGCCATTTTGGCCTTCAACTTCCGTCTAGTCGTCAGTTTTGCGGTAGTCTACAACTGCCTCCGCAGCAGTCCCACGGATGAGCTACATGAACACATTTAATGCTATTTAATTCAATAAGTGTTCAAACATGAGCAGCATTCATTACTTTGTCTGCAGGTGCCACAACTGGAAGGAGAGAATCTGACACTTTATTTTGATTCTATCACAATTTCTGTCCCGACAGCTAACGGTGTTAGCCTTGGCTGCTAACAGTAGTAGCTGCTCTCTAGTGGTGGACTCTGCTTTATTCTTTATTTACCGTCTCTGCTCTAAGAGCAGCTTTAATGATCAGTTCAGTGCCTGTTGTAGGATTTTAGCTTTCAGATGAGGCAGAACATGATCATATTTACAGTCGTGTCCTTAAAACAACTTCAGCTTCTAACTGCCCTAATATAGCTAACTTAGCTTAATGGCTAACAACAACGACACAGAGCATCAGCTCTAAGAGATTATCTTGACCTAGCAGAACAATAATTATAGTGATCATAAAGTCCCGTTTTGTTCAAATAAACATCCCCTCCATCGAGGTATTACCCGACACAATGACTGTCCCATCCCTGCCATACCGCAGCATCCCGGCGTCTCCATGCTCCGTTAGCTCATACCGACACCCAGGCGAAGTGAGAGGTTGCTGGCTGGACTTGGACTGACACCAGCTTTCAGTGTCTGTTCTTCATGCAGCAGATCACGGCCGACTTTTACGCCCTTGAAATTATTTTACTTTTATTTTCAGTAAAATCAGACGGCATTTTTAACTGTGGTCTGTTATATCTGCCGCCGCGGCGCCCAGAAATCAGCTGATCGCTTCGCTCTCACTTGATCCCACGGCTCACCGCTGCTGTGCTTGGTGACTTATTTGTGGAGAAATCTGATTCTCTCAGTACATCTGATCTGAAAGATGCAGGATGACTGTATATGGAGCTGAGGATGTGCTGATCAGGGATGGTTCTCCTGGATGGATTTTCATAAGAAAATTCATACAGCCACCAAACACGGTCAGCAGATGGTAGATCTTGGAGGCTACCAGCAGTTTTCAGGGGAAAAGGACTGGTGTTACTGTCATCTTCACTCTCTGTTATGAGAACTGGGTGAACCAGACATGTTTTCTTGGAGCTTTTCAGTCAGGATTTCCATTCTTCCTATGTAATGTTTTCCATTGAACAATATTGAGAACATGCCTCACCGGAAGTGCCAAACCAATGCAGAAATGCCTGTTCTGAAAAAGTGGGCGGGGCTGTATAAGGGGAAGAGGAGGAAAAGGCATATGCCTAAATAGGCAAGATTTATTCATTTAATACCTTTTGTTTCAACAAAAGGAGTAAAAACCTGAAATAAATAAGAAAGTATATTTATTTATATTTTACTAGAAACATACAAACAAGAAAAGTAAGTGGATCTGATGGCAGATGTTAATGTGTGGAACATACTGTATCTGAAACCAGTGCGCAGTCCTGAATATCTGACAGAACAACACAGACTTATGAGAACCAGAGAAGAAACATGACAACCTGCTGAAGAAAAGTCATGTTCTCACCTGGACCTGATTCATCCACATCTGAACCATGTCATCTAAAATCCTGCAGCCAGAAACCCTTTTTACCCGATCCTCAGGTGTCCCGCTCCAACATGTAGCATCACGTAAAACCTAGTTCCAGGATGACGTTTACCATCGTGTAGTAACACGTCTGTAAAAAGTAGTTCCAGGGTGACGTTTACCATCATGGAGTAACACGTCTGTAAAAAGTAGTTCCAAGGTGATGTTTAACATCGTGTAGTAACACGTCTGTAAAAAGTAGTTCCAGGGTGATGTTTAACATCGTGTAGTAACACGTCTGTAAAAAGTAGTTCCAAGGTGATGTTTAACATCGTGTAGTAACACGTCTGTAAAAAGTAGTTCCAGGGTGACGTTTACCATCATGGAGTAACACGTCTGTAAAAAGTAGTTCCAAGGTGATGTTTAACATCGTGTAGTAACACGTCTGTAAAAAGTAGTTCCAGGGTGACGTTTACCATCGTGTAGTAACACGTCTGTAAAAAGTAGTTCCAAGGTGATGTTTAACATCGTGTAGTAACACGTCTGTAAAAAGTAGTTCCAAGGTGATGTTTAACATCGTGTAGTAACACGTCTGTAAAAAGTAGTTCCAAGGTGATGTTTAACATCGTGTAGTAACACGTCTGTAAAAAGTAGTTCCAGGGTGATGTTTACCATCATGGAGTATCACATCTGTAAAAAGTAGTTCCAAGGTGATGTTTAACATCGTGTAGTAACACATCTGTAAAAAGTAGTTCCAGGGTGATGTTTACCATCGTGTAGTAACACGTCTGTAAAAAGTAGTTCCAGGGTGACTTTTACCATCGTGTAGTAACACGTCTGTAAAAAGTAGTTCCAGGGTGACGTTTACCATCATGGAGTAACACGTCTGTAAAAAGTAGTTCCAGGGTGATGTTTACCATCATGTAGCATCCACTATTTCCGAACTCTTCAGCGAGAGAAGTCGCTAAATGACATCACCAAACCAGACAATCAATTTTTCTGATGCGCAGTACTATTTAATGGCAACATCTATTTATTTTTGACATGCCATATTATCCATTAACAAGGGTACTGAAGGGGTGACATACACATTTGAGTCATGGTGCAAAGAAGACCCAGTTGTGCCACAAGGCATCATGGGAAATAGTCTGGATGAGGAGGCATGCTCGTCTCACATCAGCTCAGAAGGGCTGCTGTCTGCAACAGGAGAGCGGGAGCAGTGAGTGAGTGTCCGGAAACAGGGAGGGAGGGGCTGATGGCAAGCAGCTCCCGATGAACGGGTGGAGCCATATAAACTTTATCTGTCTCCATGATCACCAGGAAAAGTCGCTAGATTTGTCGCTAGGCGCTTTTTGGAAAATAAGTCGCTAGAGGGGTCTGACAAGTCGCTAAGTTGGTAACAATGGTAGCAACACGTCTGTAAAAAGTAGGTACAGAGAGATGTTTACCATCGTGTAGCAACGCGTCTGTAAAAAGTAGTTCCAGGGTGACGTTTACCATTGTCTAGCATGTCCGCTTCTTTTAACACCTTTCTGTTAACGTCTGGCCAGTGAGGAGATCAGTTGCTGTAGTGTTAGGAGAGGTAATATCTTCCCATTCTGGTCTGATGCAGGATTCTAGCTGCTCAACAGTCCTGGACCTGGTCTGGACTGCAGGTAGACCAGTTCAGCAGCCGGACTCTTCTCCTGTGTTCAGCCATGCTGTTGTGATGGATACAGTATGTGGTTCAGCATTGTATTACTGAAATCTGCAAAGCCTTCTCTGTCCCACACACAGAGATTTCTTCTAAATCTCTCAATCAGTGATTTCTCACTGGGGTGGCATGCTTCTTCATTTCCTTTTTTGTCTTTTTCCGAGGAATCCCAGCCCCTGTTGGCCAAGCCCTCCAGGGCCCTTTCTCCTGTCAGTCGGTTTTTAGTTTTGGCCTGTTTCCTCTTTCTGCTTGGCTTCTGCTCCATAATCATGATTCCTTTTTGTCTCACCAGGTATCTGTTTGTTATTAGTTCCTTGTTCCTCTTGTTGGCTCATTTTCCATGTCATACTTTCACCTTACTCATTAAATCATCACGCTTCATCCTTCCACCTGTTTGTCCTGCATCTTTCCACCTCGTCTCCTGCTGCCATGACTCCTCACAGTTTCAACATGTTTATATTCTATTGGTGATAAAATATTCGTTTCCTAGATTAGGGTATTGCCGAGCTCTGTTTTTACTTGAATTAATTTACACTCTGAGACTTTCTTGTTCTTCTGTTTTAAAGAGCTTTCTTGGTGCTCAGCACCCCTAAACATCTAATCGTAGAATCACTTCTGGCTTGTCTCAATCCTCGTTGTTAGTTTTTAGTTTTAGAAGTTAAAATGAAAGGAACCTGTATATCACCAGGCAAACGTGCAGATAAAAAGAGTTTTTCGATCCATCGCCATCCAGCAGGCTGGATCGAAAGTAAATAAACCTTTATTTGAAATACTTAAAAACCTCATGGTAAAACTCTGCCCCCTAGTGGTGACCCGTTTTAAAGCCTGAAGTTACAAAAAAGTGGAGCTCTGAAAAGGGCTTTGTAATGTGTCTGAATGTTAAAAGTGCCACTTTTATCCGCCATATACTCTTGTGTTTATTGGACTATGTTGATAAAACAACATTTAATTATGTTTTTACATCATTTAACAACACGAAACCCAAATATGTAATGCAAAAAAAAACATTTCAATAAAGGGAATGCAATCACTTTCAAAGAGACGTCAGATGGCTGTGAAAGTTTCTACTACTTGTTCACTATTTTTTTTCTCCTTCCTTTTTTCATTCCCTCCTGTCTTTCATTATCAGTTTTCACTAAACCTGATTTCTCCTCTCGATCTCCTGCCTAGCTCCATAAAATTCTAGTGCCATTGAAGTTGATTAAATTAGAATAAAAATCCTTCTAATTACTTCCTTCTAAAAAGGCATTAATTTCTGTTCAACCCACTTGTGAGAATTACTGCCATTGAATAAAATATGAGGATTCCTGTGTGCATAAACACATATTTGAGCATGGGAAGTTGTATTAATGACAGTTTTAATACACATGGGAAAAGGATTTGGGTACAAGAAGAATGTGAATTAAGCAGAGAGCTCTAAGTGGCTCATAGTTTTAAAGCAAACATAAATGATGGAGGGAGGCCTTTTACAGCTTTATATACAAGTAGAAGAATGTGCTGCGTACTGAGGGATGCAATGTGCTGTGAAAACCCCAAATGAGCTGCAACTTGCCCTCAGACTTTTATAGAAGAACTTTTAAAACATTGGGTCTTCGTTTTCGGAAGCAACCGGCCAATCCTTTCTCTCAGCAGGAGCCGAGGTCGACTGTGGTTGATGTTTTCAGCTAACGGGATAAGATTGAAAGAACAAGCTGGTTTCCATGAGACTTGCTGCTGAGTTGAAGTTTTGGGTAAAATAAGAACTGGGGAAGTTCTGGTGGAGTTCAGGTTGATTAGAAGTTTAAATACGGTGTGGGATGGAACATCAATACGCAACGGTGGACATACAGACGCGGGCATGAAAAAGTTCTGTCTTTTTCTGACAGAAGTAGTGCAGTAATAGTGCACTATCACTGCACTATCACTGGCTGAACAATTTGTCCCGCGAATACGTCATCACATACGGTGTCCAAACTTGCCGTGTGGAAACATCCTTGTTCCGGGCGTTCATTTATGCTCTGAAATCGTTTCCCCGGGGCACACAGGCGTTTCTCTGTGCGATTGAATTAGCAAACAAGTCGCTGGTAAGTGGCTGGCAGTTGGCAGAAAAGGGGATCTTTTTCATGCCCGTCTGCAATCCAGAAATGAGTCATTCAGCTCTCATTTCTTTCAATGAAAATAAAAAATCCATCTGGTTTCCAGTCCAGGTCTTGATTCAACTCAGCCACTCCTTTTTTTGCTTTTCTTAAGAATGGCTTCTTGACAGCCATGTTTTCATGGAGACCATTTCTCATGAGGACCTTATACAGAGGGGTAGGGGTGTCTCAATCCTGTTGGGACAGAGGGGTAGAGGTGTCTCAGTCCTGTTAGGACAGAGGGGTGGGGGTGTCTCAGTCCTGTTAGGACAGAGGGGTGGGGGTGTCTCAGTCCTGTTAGGACAGAGAAGTAGAGGTGTCTCAGTCCTGTTAGGACAGAGGGATAGGGGTGTCTCAGTCCTGTTAGGACAGAGGAGTAGAGGTGTCTCAGTCCTGTTAGGACAGAGGGGGTGGGGGTGTCTCAGTCCTGTTAGGACAGAGAAGTAGAGGTGTCTCAGTCCTGTTAGGACAGAGAAGTAGAGGTGTCTCAGTCCTGTTAGGACAGAGGGATAGGGGTGTCTCAATCCTGTTAGGACAGAGGAGTGGAGGTGTCTCAATCCTGTTGGGACAGAGGGATAGGGGTGTCTCAATCCTGTTAGGACAGAGGAGTGGAGGTGTCTCAATCCTGTTAGGACAGAGGAGTAGGGGTGTCTCAATCCTGTTAGGACAGAGGAGCAGAGGTGTCTCAGTCCTGTTAGGACAGAGGAGTAGGGGTGTCTCAATCCTATTAGGACAAAGGGATAGGGGTGTCTCAATCCTGTTAGGACAGAGGAGTAGGGGTGTCTCAATCCTGTTAGGACAAAGGGATAGGGGTGTCTCAATCCAGTTAGGAGAGAGGAGTAGGGGTGTCTCAATCCTGTTAGGACAGAGGAGTAGGGGTGTCTCAATCCTGTTGGGGCAGAGGGATAGGGGCGTCTCAATCCTGTTAGGACAGAGGAGTAGAGGTGTCTCAATCCTGTTAGGACAGAGGAGTAGAGGTGTCTCAATCCTGTTAGGACAGAGGAGTAAGGGTGTCTCAATCCTGTTAGGACAGAGGAGTAGGGGTGTCTCAGTCCTGTTAGGACAAAGGGATAGGGGTGTCTCAATCCTGTTAGGACAGAGGAGTAGGGGTGTCTTAGTCCTGTTGGGACAAAGGGATAGGGGTGTCTCAATCCTGCTGGGACAGAGGAGTAGGGGTGTCTCAATCCTGTTGGGACAGAGGGATAGGGGTGTCTCAATCCTGTTAGGACAGAGGAGTAGAGGTGTCTCAATCCTGTTAGGACAGAGGAGTAAGGGTGTCTCAATCCTGTTAGGACAGAGGAGTAGAGGTGTCTCAGTCCTGTTAGGACAGAGGAGTAGGGCTGTCTCAATCCTGTTAGGACAGAGGGATAGGGGTGTCTCAATCCTGTTAGGACAGAGGAGTAGAGGTGTCTCAATCCTGTTAGGACGGAGGAGTAAGGGTGTCTCAATCCTGTTAGGACAGAGGAGTAGAGGTGTCTCAGTCCTGTTAGGACAGAGGAGTAGGGGTGTCTCAATCCTGTTAGGACAGAGGGATAGGGGTGTCTCAATCCTGTTAGGACAGAGGAGTAGGGGTGTCTCAATCCTGTTAGGACAGAGGGGTAGGGGTGTCTCAATCCTGTCAGGATAGAGGGATAGGGGTGTCTCAATCCTGTTAGGACAGAGGGATAGGGGTGTCTCAATCCTGTTAGGACAGAGGAGAAGAGGTGTCTCAATCCTGTTAGGACAGAGGAGTAGGGGTGTCTCAGTCCTGTTGGGACAGACAGGACAGACATGCAGGGGTATGTGGTTCCACAGATAGAATATATTCCTCGTCTCTGTTGTCATCAGACGGCTGCATTGCAGGTGTTGTAGTGAAGATGTCCAGTTTTACACAGTAATGTACAAATCCAGGCCGATCACTGGTGTTTCTTCTTAGAAAACCAGTAATAACTCCCCGTCTAGGAGCGTTATCCCCTCATAGATTAAAGCAGTCAAACGCAGCAACTGTCCAGCATCGCTGTAATTAACTCTGTTAAGACCAGTCTGTCTTCTATTTCAATGGACTTCCAAAGATTTCTGACCGTCAAGTGACATCTGCAAAAATTATGAAAATCTTCCATTGCACAAGACCACGGTAAAAAGTGTAAAAAAAACTGTAGAAAAGTGAAGTTTAGATCACCTGTTACCGTAAAAAGCTCTTCAAACTTGCAGATTGTTGGAAGGGAAGGTTTTTCCTGCCTCCTGGTGTTTGGTTCAGCCTTCACCCCAGGCTGCTGCCCCATGTTGGGTCATGTATCACACCGCCGCCTCATCCATCACTGAGCCGTGAGGATGCACGTGTGTGTGCAGTCTCTCAAACAGTTAACTCACATTAAACATTTAACAGAAATTCCCCCAAAGCTGCTTCCAAAAGTCCAAATGATCCTCTTCATTTAGCCATTTGCTTATTTGTTTACTTCTGTTCCAGTTACAAGCGACTAATAGCTGCGAGGTCAGATGTCAGGAGACGTAACTGAATACCCCTGTGACCCTGCACTGGTCAATTATTATGCACGGACGTGAGGAAAGAGGAGCAGATGAAAAAATGGGCGTAGGTGGAGAGGTTTGCTTTTTTACTTCAAAACATGAGCGATCGCGTTATTAATGGGGGGAAAGTCAAAAACGAGAGGAGACCTCCCTGTAGGACCCGAGCGGCACGTTTGATCACGCGGGACGCTTCTACATTTTTAATCAGGCCTTGTCAAAATTTAGATAAGCTGAAATATTAATGGTGCATATAATCAGGACTGAGAGCTGTGGGACGGGGGGGGGGGGGGGGGGGGTTATCTACTGCAGCTCTGCCATCATCTCCAAATCTTACCAGTTATTAATTCATATGAAAACATCTCTGTCTAAAGGCCAGTTTTGGGGGAGGAGGGGTCCAATCTAAACTAAACCGGCCTCGCCCCCGTAGCAGAGGTCATGACGAGGAGGTCGTTTTTCGTTCTTACTTCAGTTTCAATCTTTTTATCTTATTTTGACTGGATTCACTGATTTGTTGTCTTTTTTTGTTTTTTTTTCCTTTTCCCGGCTGAATTTATCCTATATTCAGTTTGACAGAAGCTTTGATGTAGCTGTTACCATGGAGATTTATTCCATGCCGCTAGCCCACTCCAGACCAGGCTAACATCCAGGCCAATGCTGGACTCATCCATCATCACGCAGTCAGGAGTAAGTACTACCAGAATTTATTTTTCTACAGTTTTGATCAGATTTAGTCCATATTTTCCTTCGCTCTGGTGTTCTTTGCTGTTAAAGGGACATTGTGTAACAATTGTAAATCACAAGCAACTCACCAGTACTTTTCATGCTGCCTTCGTGTGAAACCGAGCAGACGTACGACGGCCGCTGCATGTAAAGGCATAAACAAGCCTCTATGTGAAGACGTGGTCTGTCAGTTCCAGTGACTTCAGTCCACATCTGATATGTTGTCATGGCGATGTATTGTTTTCCCTGACCCGTGTTTTACCGGCATCATTAGCCCATAGGCTAATGGTGCCCATGATTTGGACAAGCATGGAGGTCACGAGTGCCTTGCACTGAATGGCTCTCTCCATGAAGTCAACCGACTCCTTACAGTGGAGGTGCTGCTTCTGTGGAACAGGTTTTCACTTAATCCCAAACTGATCTGATGGCATCTGTGGGAACCAAGCCCGCACCACCACCCACAGGACTCAGCGGATCTGTGGACGACCTCATGGTCCCACTTCAGACCGGTCGGACCTGAGGAGAACCTTCTCCATAACATGCCGATGATCAACTCAGCGTTGTATACCTGCTGCAGGGAAGATGGTCTCCTCTGCAGACATACATCTTGTCAGACGGGCCCCGGGGCCACATGCTGCACCTGTACACTGGTTGGTGGCGGCTCTGCTCTTGGCAGGCTGTATTTCAGCTTTTGTTCTGCTGGCAGCTGATTGGCTGCCATGAGATCAGTGATATTTCCGGTCTTTGTATTCACTGTAACACAACAGGAATGAAGGTGGTTTAGCTTGTGGCTGCAGGTGCAGAAGAACACTTCTCCAATATCAGTTCTTGGTACTTTCACTGTTTGGTCCTTTCAAATTGCCACACATATGAGATGTTAAAATATCTGGCACCTGAGTTTGTATTTCATTATTTTATTCAGATGTAAACGTCACCCTGGAACTACTTTTTACAGACGTGTTACTACATGATGATAAACATCACCCTGGAACTACTTTTTACAGACGTGTTACTACATGATGATAAACATCACCCTGGAACTATTTTTTACAGACGTGATGCTACACGATAGTTAACATCACCCTGGAACTACTTTTTACCGACGTTTTACTACACGATGGTAAACATCACCCTGGAACTACTTCTTACACATTCGGTCACACTCAGCTCGTGCTTTCTATGAAATGGTAGAATATCTCACTTTCATCTTCTGTTATGTTGTTTATGTTTGACTCGGAATGATGAAATCGTTGTTTTCTGTATTCATGAACATTTTACACACAGGCACAAAGTTGTTGTTTTGTTTTTTCAGAATTGAATTGAAGAAAAACACTTTTTAACATTTTGTTCCAGCATCCACTGGCTCAGGAATCTTCTAAAAATAAAGCTGAACTGTATTTATTTATTACATGCAGCTGTTCATGAAAGTGAATTATGTGTGATTGAGAATTTTTTGTTTAACTTTCCTGCCTTCATCAAGTTCCTCATTTTTACTTTACATGGTGAAATAAGCCTTGAAATCTTTATTAAAATTCTCTTTTCATTCCCTTTATAAACATTAAGGTACATGTAAATATCAGCTCCTGCAGATTGTTTTTTAGAAAATTTTATCTTATGTTTCTTTAAATAAAGAAATTTAAACACATTTTTTTCCCATTTGTAGATTGAGCTACAATTCCCAGGATGCAGTGGGAGTCATGTTCAAAGCCCCACATGATGATCAAGACCTGACCCCTGAAAACGAGACCGCGGTCCAGTCTTGGGCCCACAGTTGCACTGACCTCTAGTGGTGAAGATGCTTTCACCTCTCTGCTGCAAACATAAACCTTCCTTTAAGTGGTTTTCTTTTCACAGCTAAATCCACAAATCTTGTTTAGTTTCACGCATTCATCGTCTCTGCGGAGGTCTGCAGGTGTCATGCCGAATTACCCGAGTCTGGCTTTCGCTACGGTGTAACGAAAGCCTGGGTCAACTTTAATTAAAGGCCCAGGAACGTTCCTCTAAACTGCAGAACATTCAGCACAGATGATGAAGGTGGAGAGGAGCTGATGGCGGTGTACTCAGGTGAAAACACTTTTGGGAGCTGTTTGCTTTCTCTGCAGGCTGCATCGATCACGCCTGGTGACTGAGCTGTGAGTAATCCTGGTATGCAGGGATGCACCGACCTCACTCGCTCGCTGTCAGCGCGCACTCAAATCAGTAAAGTGGAAAATTATGCTGACATCTTTTTCATGCCAAGGATGCCTAAAGGGAGTACATAAGCCCACTGAAGGAGGTGATTTAGTGCAAAATTACTCAAATGTTCCAGTTTGGGATGAAACCTGCAAACCCGTGAGGGTTGTTGATGTCTTGGAAACATATAAAAGTACAAAAATGTACTCTAAGTCCAAGTAAAAATGCGACTTTTTTTATGCAAAGATCCAGACAGTCGAAAGCAAGGCAGCATTGTTGGAGGGGTTTGTATTTTAAAGTAAACTGCAGGAAACAGAGATGATTTGCTTTGGCATAAACAGATGCTTCAAATGTTTTACACATTTTACAAACAATACCATGTTAAGGAAAATGATAAGCTCAGTTACAATCAGACTTTTATTTTGGCGGGGTGTTCAACAGCAGGCCTGAAAGGATAACTTTGTTTTTTTTTTTAAACCTGGACCTTTCTAGGAGTTTATACGTGCATTTATTCACCGGTAAAGTTTCTGCATCACTTTGAGTCCTCGGGAAGATCTGACGTTGAGTCGCCCTTCCGTGTACATCCAGTAAAATGGCGGAGACGGGGCAGCCACTATACAAGACATTATCTGCAGCAAAACTCCTTGATTTGATCAATGCTTCAAGTAGAGTGAAAGAAGGAATGAGTACATTTGTCCTGTGAGTTCAGAGCTGCTCTTCTCAGCTGTACTACGGAAACACGCATCGTGAACGTGCGGCCCTGAAAAGTGTGTAGAACACCCTGATAACGAGGAAAGTGAATTTTTTTAATGGAAAGGCCTCCTTCCACGAAAACCCGTTTAACTTGCTCCTTCTGAAATATGGAGGGTTTCCCCTTGTTTACTTAAACATGGTGATGTGGTGGTGTTTTCCCCCCAGTGGCTGTTCTTCCTCATAAAAAAAAAAAAAAAAAGAAAGAAAGGGAAGGGAAAAGCCCTCCACGTAATACGAAAAAAAAAAAAAAAAAAGTGAACTTGGGGTTTTAAATTTTGTTTGGAAGGAGGGAAACCCCCCCCAAAAAAAAAAAAAGAAAAAAGGGAAAAGAGGAGTGGAGGAGAGAAAAAAATTAATTAAATGTTTGTTAGTAAGAAAGAAAAAAATTTGTTTTTTGGTTCTATTTTTTTTGGTATAAAAAAAAAGGGGGGGGGGGGGGCTTTCTCAAAAAGAAGGGGGGGGGAGAAAAAGAAAAGAAAAAAAAAGAAGAGGAAGAGGAGAAAGAGGTGGGGAAACAAAACTTTCTTTTAAAAAAAAAAAAAACAGATAGAAAAAAACTACATCTGAATTATTTTAATTATTTTAACTTGTTTACTTTTACTGCATCGTTGATGGTTCTGAATTGGCTCTAAACACAAACTGAATCTGAACAAAATATTGGAAATGCAGATGGAAATTAATGTGGATTCATTATCGAGTTATTTGTAGGTCACAAAGTTTTATTTTCACCAGCTGAGGTTGTCATTGAAGATGGAATTTAAGGGAAAACTAAACTTTTGTCTGAAATCTGAATTAATGATCTAATGCTGTTTGGTTAATGACACTAAAGTGAGGAAGAGTGAGGTGTTCATACCCCCCTGTAAAGTGGAATCAGTCGTAGATAACCCCGCCCTGACTGTCGTCCATCACTCAGCTGGACTTTGCTGTGCCAGCTCCTCACATTTCATCAACTCTCCTCCAGCAAGTGAGAAAACATCGCATCTCTCATGTGAACTGGGGAAGGGGATACCCAGTGATTATAAATCCACAGGCGGGTGTAGCTGTGGGGGCCTCGCTCAGACCCCCACCGCCAGACGTCACAATGGCTGAGCGGAAGCTGCCCCGCTGCTGCAGACCCACTGATGCCCAACAGCCGCAACACAATGAGGCCAGATTCATCCCGGGGCTCTAATCTCCTTCCCTTCCCTCCCTCCGCCACTCATTCACAGCCGGGTCCGCACCAACGACGGCCCACCGTGCCGTACAATGTCAGCACAATGGCGCTGGAACGCGGCGGCGTCCCCACTTCTCCTGTCACAGTCCAGATTTGTGTCGTGACAACATGGCTGCTGATTGAAGGGTTTGTGAGGAGGGTGCGGGCTGAATGAAGGCTCTGTGCACACATCTAATTAAAGCACAAAGCAGCAATTACTGCACTTCCCTGCGTGGAGAAATTAGACCCAGCATGGAGAGACGACACGTATATACTGTGCACACCCCCCCACCCCCACTGCACAGCATTTATACGGGCAGATGAATAAGCAAGATGAAGCTAACTAACGCTGCTAACAAGGTTTAATGAAAGACTCGCACATATAAACAGGGACTCAACAACAGTCCTGGACTTGGACTCGGCCCGGCCTGCAACGATCGGTGCAGAAATTTACAACAAGGCCTGGACGGGGGTCACAATACTTTAATACTATACAATCCAGATTATACTAATAGCACTGATGCTGACTAAATGCTGTGTTTAGAGCAGTTTTCAAACTGGGGGTCAGGACCCAATGTGGGTCACATGATAATTTCAAGGGGGTCGCCGGATCATTATGAAAAAATAGAGCCCACATTCAGCAAATGAATTTGGGACTTTAGGTTTTGGTTAATTTATTTAGCACACATTTGTGTACAGTGATGCAAGAAGGGAACGAAGCTGATTGGCTTGTACATATATTTGAGCAAGACAAATTTCCATGGCGAACAAATAAACATATTATGAAAAAAGGATATAAAGTGTATAATAATCAACTTTTGATTAGCAAAAATGAGCAAAAACAAGGATATATAGAACAAAGCAATCAATAGCAAATAACAACAAAAGAAACAACATACCTAAATTTGGAGCTATCAATATTAACACATTGTAACAAAGAGATTAATGTGTGAAACTAACATATTCATTTCTTAATTATTGCATAAAAACTAAGTTATTACTAATATGTTAAAAATCTGAATTTGTCACTATCTCAGTGAGAAGCTGATTTTGGGCATGTGGGTGTCTTGTCACAGCAGTGAACCGAATCCACCAGAAAACACTGATCCTCCATATTTATGAAGTTTCTCATAGTTTTCAAGCCTTACATGCAGAATTTTTATCACTGAGTGTCCAGAAACAAAGTTATTACAGCTGGAATATTAAAAATCCACATTTGGTCCTATTTTGGTGAGAAAAGGTGAATTTCAGCATTTGGGTGATTTTTCCACAACTGTTAATATAATCCACCAAAATCCACTTTATCCTTGTTTTTTATGAAGATTCGGTCATCAGTTTCCAGCCTCACAGGAAGACGATGGACACAGGATGACCCATTAGATGTGTCACACAGTTAACCTCTCAGTCGCCGGGGGGCATCATGAACACCAAAGTATGTCTATTTTGGGAGTCGTGGTTTAAAAGGTTTGAAAACCACTACTCTAGAGCATCATACTGGTTTAACTTGGGTACTCAGAGAGAAATGAAGGTCTCATCATACTACAGTTCCTTCAGCTGAACCAATAAAAAAAAACGGGTATCTGAAACACACAACTGTAGAGGTATGATAAATGATAAATGTATGGAGATGAATATAGTGTATGGTTCTCTTACACTTGTAGTAAAGACCACCTAAACCAAGACCAAGACACAACCAAAACCAGAGAGTATCAAGACCAAGACAGATCAAGTCGAGACCGACTAGTTCAGCTCAAGACCGAAACAAAAAAAAACTAGTTTTTTTTGCCAGACTTGTAGAACCTAAGCACCATTCTGCGTTCACCTGCTTAGTATACGAGACTGTATTATTAGGTACTTGATTGGTACTTGAAAGGGGTGTATAATGATAAAAAAAAAGAAAAAAGAACTGTGACTGCCTGGATATTATAGTTTACACATCCCTTCGAGACCATTTCTGCCAGTCCTAGGTGAGACCGAGAGACAAGACCAAGACCAAAGACTGCTGAAACCGTGACAAGACCAAGACTGTGAAAAAGTGGTCTCAAGAACTACAAATCTAGGTTTTCTTCATAGTATGTAAGCTATTTTCTGTTAGTGCTGTAGTCAAGACCACAACACCAAGACCAAGTCATTACTGAGACCAGGAACCGAGACCAAGACATTGTCTTGTACAATGTCTCGGTCTCTGAAATGTCTTGGTCTTGGTAGTCTGGTCTTGAATACAACGCTATTTTCTGTCTGTACCATCTTTGTGTTTGAGCTTTCTCTTTCTCAGGTATTTCTTCTTCTTCTGAAAAAAACAGAGCAAGCCTCTAGACTGTCATGGTCTGATTTGGAGCACCTGATTTAAATTTGAGCTGGAGTGGGGGTCATCCTCGGCCCTCGCTCTCCGCTCAACCTCAGTAAACAGATTCTGGGATGGTTTTGAGAGTGGCTCTGTTCCTGTTCTTCCATGCTGGATAATTATCGAAGCATCAGGATGGTTTTCCCTGCGGCCTTCTCCAGGTATATTTATTTATTTGTATTAAAGATGTCCACAACACTTTCAACAACTCTGTCCATCCAGCATCTCTGTCACTGTAGAGGACAGACACATATAAAGCTCTCCATGACCAAGCTCCATTATATATTAGAGATCTCATAGTTCCATATATTCCAAGCAGAGCACTTCGCTCTCAGACTGCAGGTCTTCTGGTGGTTCCAGTAGAATGGGAGGCAGAGCGTTTGGCTATCAAGCCCCCCTATTGTGGAACCAGTTACCAATTCAGGTTGGGGAGGCAGACACCCTCTCTACCTTTAAGATCAGGCTTAAAACCTTCCTTTTTGATAAGTCTTATAGTTAGGGATGGTTAGCCTTCCCTTAGTTAAGCTGCTATAGGTTTAGACTGCTGCGGGACGTTCATGATGCACTGGGCTCTTCCTTTCCCATGATGCACTGGGCTCTTCCTCTCCCACCATCTCTGTCTCTCCATGTAGAAACCTGTGACAGTATTGCATCATTAACTGTGTTCTCCTCTCTCAGCAGATCTGGCTGGATAACGTTGCAGTGTTTGTTGGTCTCCCTTTCTGTCTTCTCCCCCCCAGCCGGTCGAGGCAGATGGCCGCCCTACCTGAGCCGGGTTCTGCCGGAGGTTTTTCCTCCCTGTTAAAAGGGTGTTTTCCTTCCCACTGTCGCCACCCCTCCGTGCTTGCTCAGGATGGGGGATTGGACCGGGTCAAGTCAAGATTCTTTCCAATCTGTTGGTTTCCTTAACTAGACTGTTATCAATCTGACCTGAACTTTTCTGTCTGTTAAGCGCCCTGAGGTGACACTGTCATGAATGGACGCTATACAAATAAAGTTGAATTGAATTTAATAGCCATTTAGCAATTGTTACTATACATACATACATACACACGCATATATGTGTGTGTATACATGTACATAGGGATGCACAATAAAAAATTTTCAAAACCAATACTGATAAATGGTAAATTTCAGCTCCAAAAGGACTATACCGATAACTGATAATACTCATACAGTATATACATACATGTACAGCCCTATAAAACACATTATAGGGCTGGGTATTGTTCTTAATAGTTCACAAAGATAAAATTCACATCGATAAAATTCCTATTCTTACCCGCAAACTGCACGTACCCAAAAAATTTAATCTATGGCATTTTTACCTTAAATGCAGGAACCTGAGCTGCTGCACGCCTAGCAGCAACACCGAACCAACACTTGTTCTTTGGTTGAAAAGGAATCCATCACGGTCTGTGGCATAGCAGTTATCTCAAGTGTTTGTCTGCGCAAAACTGTGTGAAGGGCACACAAACAGTATTTGCACTGGGGCCCATTACCATGATGTTACAGTAGGTTCCAAGTAGAGACCTGCACGGGATGAGATGTTCAATCCGGCTCCCACCAGCTTCCACGGGACCCCCTTCACCGGACCGCCCAAGAGATTCCCTCGGGTCCCCCGAGTTTTTAATGTAAATTTTGAAAAGGATCTTCACTTGACAAATTTTGAGGGATTTTTCCAGAGCGTAGCACAATGAGGCTTTGATTGACAACCCACACACAGGCCACCCTGCTTCACGTGACCTGCGGCCGCTGCTCACAGTGTTTTACAAAACAGAAGGCTTTTTTGTTAATTACACTATCTGCTGGGATTTTCAAAGCGTTTTTCATCAGGGTTCGTTAATTCTGGATTAATACCATGGAGTGGCAGGTCGATCCGTGTGGGTCCCGTGTGAAGAAATTTTCACTTTAATTGCAGCAGGAGTGGACAGTTAAAGACCGACAGGCAACACTGCCCACCACACCTTTTTGAGTCATTTTACTCACTAGCAGACGGACGTACAGACAGACAGACAAACAAAAACTGGGGATTGTTTTGAGGGACCATTAATCTGGCGATAGGGACATATTGTTGGTGGTGTGTGTGTGTCTTTTGGGTGGGGGGCCTGCGCACTCTGAGTGCTTTTCTAGTTAAATAATGCTGATGGATGAAATCATGAAAACCAACAGCTCATGTTTAGACATAAGTTTATAGGCCAATAGTCCGACTCTGTGTGTCATTCTGGACATCTGCAGGAGGGGCTCGGGACCCGACTGACTGCCCGCTCTCGCCCGTGGCTGTGTGAATCCTGTCCGATCCCGCCCGATTTGGCAGGTCCTGCGGGACCCGCGGGAATTCCCGCCCGTTGCAGGTCTCTAGTTCCACGTAAAGCTATCAGGATGCATAAGTTGTGGATCAGATTGTCAGATGAGTCGTTGTTGAATGTGCGTATATTTTGAGAAATTTCATTCTCTACTTTTTGTTGTGCATTTGTAAATATTTGTGTGCTTCAGTTGAATTTTCTGAAAAGCTGAAGTTTTCCCTTTAGTTAATCTTTTTTATTATTATTAGTTGTTTACTGACCGTGTTGCTGTCAGATGGGGCTGGACTTGCCGTCCCTGCAGTGCACCGCCTCGCCTCGACGCTCCATGCTGCTGGTTGTCCGGGCATTGACCGCTTCATATGATCCTTGGAGAAGACGTGGCTGCATCTGCACATCACACCCATCATCAAACACAACTCGTTAGATTGTGCTCTCACACTCACTGATTAGAACATGTCCATCCTTATGACTCTCTACTATGTGTTATCATAGAAGCTGTTTTCTGTTGATCTTCTTTATCACCTGCTTTGGTGTTTTTATGTCTTTCTCTTCATTATGTCCCTTCTTTGTTGCCCCTCAGGTTCAGCATTAATCAAATTTTGAAGGTTCTAAGGAAGAAACTTTGCTGTTTTTCTTCAGGTAATTTGTAAGAATATCTTTTATATTTTCTCTCCCGGTCACATCGGCTGTGATGACCGCTGAGGGGAGATGTGAGATGCAGCTCAAACAGGTGGCGGCTGGGACGCAGACCTACATGGCTTCACCACGGAGAGCAGTGAGAACCCGAGCAGCGGCCCATGGGACCGCTCAGATGTGACGGGACCTCCGTGAGGGAATCCCACTCTGCTCTTGACATTCATCTCCTCTCAGATCACTTGAGTGTGACTTTCCCTCGCCTCGGCCCAGCGTGGAGCCCGCGGGTCCTTGACGGCCATGCTGACATGCATTGTTGGTGTGTCACCGGGTTTTGGAGAGGGCCACGTGCGTCCAGTCGTCTGAGACAAGTGCTCCCATACACGACGCTGGGCCTGAGAACGGACGTTCTCCAGAGAAAGACGCACTCCCATCTGCAGCAGCCAATCAGCACAAAGACACTTATCTGGGAGCCGCTAGAGGCTTTGTGGACATAATGACGTCCGTCTTCTCCCAGGAATTTACATTTTCACTGTTCAGAGCAGCTGATGCTCCCATACACAGGACACTGAGGTTGAGAATCATCCTCAAGGACACTTGAACAAGATTAATCCAGGAAGTTGAAGCATCTGCAGCTTTTTTTGGAGGGTTAATCTGAACACAACAGCTCGACAGTTAATCTGTGGATGTCTGCTTTCATGATTTATATCTTTATATCTATCTAATTTATCGTACTTTTTCATCAATACCAATACTTTTTGTTCCTTAAAAGAAAATCTCATGATTGTACAGTTTGCATTAATATCTTGAAGACAAGGGCAATATTAGATATAAGTGAAACTTGAGAACAGAAGCACTGGAAAGAAATACTTTTAAAAGAATAGTGAAATATATTTATGAGTAAATTAAACA
Organism: Atherinomorus stipes; assembly: GCA_023101725.1. NCBI lineage: Eukaryota > Metazoa > Chordata > Actinopteri > Atheriniformes > Atherinidae > Atherinomorus > Atherinomorus stipes. The sequence goes on from JALJCO010006735.1 coordinate 85,062, forward strand.
AAAATAAGATTAAAAACCTTCAAGTATCAAATAACTTGAGTAAGCTTATTTACATTTATTCAGTGGAAAATGTTGACACATAAAATGCAATACTAAGATTATAAATTTACTGGTGCTATCAAAAAATTAATCCTAAATTAATATTATTGTCAAACAAGAGTTTGTTTTTTATTAATTAGTACTGCTATATACAAAAAATACATTTGTTTTACAACTCAAAGGCTAAAACCAAGCCAGAAATCTGTGAGTAGTCCAGGACTCAGACCTGAATTTCATCTTCACATTAATACAGTTGTGAAGTCGGCCTGTGAGGACCGTATCAGTAGCATTCTGGACTAAACTGCCACCATCTGAAGGACTTTGGGGAGACATGTACAGAGTTTCAGTCGTCTAGTCTACTAAAGATAAATGCAGAATTCCTGGTGAGACACCTTTCACATCCAGAAGTGATAAAAGCAATGTGATTAATCAGGATAATTTTTTGACAGCCCTGAAATTTACCAAAAATTAATGTACAATAACCTTCATTAAGTTCTAAAAGATACCAAAACATCATCATCACTAATAGTAGCAGCATCATCATGACATCTGATAGGCTACCACCATCATGTGAAACAGAAGCTAGTATCTGATAGGCTACCACCATCATGTGAAACAGAAGCTACAATCTGATAGGCTACCACCATCATGTGATACAGAAGCTACAATCTGATAGGCTACCACCATCATGTGAAACAGAAGCTACAATCTGATAGGCTACCACCATCATGTGATACAGAAGCTACAATCTGATAGGCTACCACCATCATGTGACACAGAAGCTAGAATCTGATAGGCTACCACCATCATGTGACACAGAAGCTAGAATCTGATAGGCTACCACTATCATGTGATACAGAAGCTAGAATCTGATAGGCTACCACCATCATGTGACACAGAAGCTAGAATCTGATAGGCTACCACCATCATGTCATACAGAAGCTAGGATCTGATAGGCTACCACCATCATGTGACACAGAAGCTAGAATCTGATAGGCTACCACCATCATGTGATACAGAAGCTACAATCTGATAGGCTACCACCATCATGTGAAACAGAAGCTAGTATCTGATAGGCTACCACCATCATGTGACACAGAAGCTAGAATCTGATAGGCTACCACCATCATGTGACACAGAAGCTAGAATCTGATAGGCTACCACCATCGTGTGATACAGAAGCTAGAATCTGATTGGCTACCACCATCATGTGACACAGAAGCTAGAATCTGATAGGCTACCACCATAACGTGAAACAGAAGCTAGAATCTGATAGGCTACCACCATCATGTGACACAGAAGCTAGAATCTGATAGGCTACCACCATCATGTGATACAGAAGCTAGAATCTGATAGGCTACCACCATCGTGTGAAACAGAAACTAGAATCTCACTGCTTTCACATCATTTCATACATCTCTCAGACCAGCTCAGCTGTGACCTCAGGATGCATTATTGTGTTATTATGCTAGCTAATGCTAACAGAGACAGCTGTGGTGTTGCTGCGAGTTAATGACTAATATTGTGAAATATCAGGTTATCTGCTCTGATCAGGGCAATGCTGGGACCAGAAAAAAAAACAAAAACAGTTCAGTCAGAAACACAGCCGGATCATGAAGACGGTGTCCTGCAGCCTTTAGTTTCATCTGCAGGACATGTGAAGGCTACGTGGTCTTTACAGTCCTTAAACAATACAAAAAGCCAAATATGTGATCAAATAGAAAAGTAACGACCTTTGAAAGAGTTTAGTTTTTTAATCTTTGAAGTAATCACGAGATGTGCATGTTATTCAAGTGTGGCTTGTCATCAAAGCAAGTTCCGGAGATGAATAATAGTTCACATTAATGCCCCGATGTAAAAAAAAAATGAAAAATGTCAGAATACTTTAGAGATTTAGGGTTAACATACCTATAGGTTATCATTACCTTAGATGACTGTCCAAGGTTGTAAATCCAGATATTCACGCTGCTTTCCATGTTGGTAGATAGGAGGTCATTGGAACTCCTTCGCCAGGAAGAAAAAAAAAGGGAAAAGAACATCACAACGCTGCAGCTTCACACAGGATCTCAGACCATGACCAGCCCACTGGTTACATCTTTGACACGGGGGAGCTGTTTTATAACTACTTTAAACTACAAGCAATCTCGGTACCGGTCCAGACCTCCTGTCTGAGCAAACCAGTCTCTCTTCCTGTCTTGTTAAGTGTCACTTTGGGAACGCATGTGAAATGAAGTCCTCAAAGATAGATTATTATATGACATACAAATTCATGTTTTCTGATCAAACGTTTACAAACAAGGGCGTAGGTTTGATTGAGACACTGTTCGCGACATAAAAGAGTTCTTTACAGAGTTGACAGATGTTTATTTGCACTCACATGTAATTTACAGCACTTAGAAAATCTATGCAACAAAACTTTGTCATCAGTATAGGTGAGTACTGGTAAACTGGGACACTTTCTGAAAATGTAACCTCATCGTACATTCTGATTATGAACCAAACATCTACATCAGCAACAGAAAACCTTTTTGCTTAAATCTCATGCTGCCCTATAATGAGCTCAATGGTGATTTTTAGTAACAGAAGTAAACACGTGTAAAGATTAAGCTTAACTGTCCCAGTTTGCCCATTGTCCTACTTTACCCATACTCACCCTACTATTTACAGCGGGGGGGAAAAGTATTGGACATGTCAACATTTTTCTCTGAAAATATATTTCTTGTGGAACTATTGACAAAATTTTCACTGGATGTCAGCAACAACCTAAATAATGCACATATACATTAACATTAATATACACTAACATTTATGTCCATAAATGAAGTTATGTGTAATATAGTGAAATGGCACAGGGAATAAGTATTGAACACATGAAGAAATGGAGGTGCAAAAGGTTCTGGAAAGCCCAGATAGTCGCTGTCAGTATTTAGAAAGTAATCCTGTCTCCTATCAGTGCAAAGTAATATCAGCTGGTTTAGTCCTGATTGATGCCTTTAAAAAGGTTTCTCATCACCAAGGTGTCAGACAAGAAGCATTGCATGATGGGTAAAAGCAAAGAGCTGTCTAAAGACCTACGCAACTTTATTAATGCAAACACACTGAAGACATTGGTTCCAGGTACATTTGTAAACTTGTGAAAGTTCCAGTGAGCACCATTGGGACCATCATCTGGAAGTGGAAAGAACACGGCATGGTCATAAAGCGGCCACGGCCAGGTGCTCCTCACAAGATTTCAGACAGAGGAGTCAGAACAATCATCCGAAAGGTTCTCCAACAGCCCAGGACCACTCGTGGAGAGCTTCAGAAAGACCTGGAACCAGCAGCTACAGTTGTTTCAGAGAAAACAAGATGGAATGCACTCAACTGTCATGGCCTTCATGCACGCACACCATGCAAGACTCCATTTCTGAAGAAGAAGCAGGTTGACAAACTCATGACATTCTGGAAAACATAGTCTGGTCAGATGAGACCAGAACTGAACTCTTCGGATGTCATAAGACACAACATGTTTGGAGGAGAAATGGCACCAAAAACACCATAGCAACAGTGAAGTTTGGAGGTGGGAACATCATGGTGGGGACTGTTCTTTAGCATCTGGTACTGGCAGACTTCATATCATTGAGGGAAGAATGAATGGAGAAAAGTAGAGAGACATTCTGGACCAGAATCTGCTGCATCTGCAGCTGCTGAAGATGAAAAGAGGCTGGATCTTTCAGCAAGACGACCATCCCACCACACAGCCAAGAAACACTCACCTGCTTTAAGAAGAAGAAGATAAAGCTGCTAGAACGGAGCAGTTTATTGAATCCAGTTGAAAATCTTTGGAAAGAACTGAAGATCCGAGTTGACAGAAGAGACCCAGAACCTTGAAGATTTGAAGGCAGTTTGTGTGGAAGAATGGACCAAAATCACACCTGAGCAACGTATTCTACTGGTTTCTCCATACAGGAGGCATCTGGAGGCTGAATCACCAACAAAGGCTTTTGAACATAAATACTAAATAAATTTCAGTAAGCGTATTCAATACTTATCCCTGTGTCATTTTATTATAATACACAAATTCACTTAAAGGAGTGATGACATAGCAGTTAAAAACTAGTTTATGTTGTTGGCATTACTTTATATGTAAATACTCCAAAGAAAAAAACTGCATTTTTTACAGCGGAGTATTGTTTTGAAACGCCAGACCTCACTTCCTCAGTAATACAGTTGGGTCCGGTGATAATATGGAGCTTTCCCCGGAGACCACGTTGACTTCATTTTGATTGGCTACACCTTATTTGGCTATGACCTTATTTGGAGAATCTAGGTCAAGCTGCGGTCGGAGTTTGCTAAAGGCTAACTGCTAGCAACATGGGCAGTTCAGACAGTGAGCTACGTTTATCAGACAAGACAGCATTTAGAAAATAAATAAACCTACAGGTAATGACAAGGTTGTGGCCCCCTCCCTCAGTGCTGCTGCAGAAGTTTGCTTTTAAATCCATTTGTTTGAAAATCCAGACCTGACTGCAGAGAAGTTACTACTAGCTCCATACATGAAGCTGAATCAGACAGGGAGGGGAGGGGGGGAGCGGACGGTGCATAAACCGTTAGGAGAGAGGGGGGGGGGGCTGTTTACTTGATAGTGTGCTCTTATTGAAGCAATTAAATTACGTAGAATGATAGAACTACGTAGAATGATAGAACTACGTAGAATGATAGAACTACGAGAATGATGGAACTACGTAGAATGATAGCCTGCTGTCTGATTCAACTGTTTCTGAGCAGAGAGACAAAGCTGACAGACCATAAACAGGAACTTTGATTCTCACTCTGGACATTCACATGGCCTCATCAGTGCACAACAGATCATATTATACCCCCAAAACCCCAGAAAAGTGAAATTTGATGTCATGGCACCTTTAAGGACTTAAATGTTTGGATTTCTTTGTATGTGTGCATTACTTGGGTTGTCGCCGACATCTGGTAAAATTTTATGTCAATAGCTCGATGAGAATCATATTTTCTGAGAAAAATGTTGACGTGTTTAATAGTTTTCCCCCGCTTTATATATACAGTATGTGTATATATATTTACATACACATACAGTATATATAGTTACTTACTTTAAAATGAGGACAGTCATCATCATCTTGGTATCATCTTTGGCACATCTTTGGTTTTCATTTTTTCCTCATTCTGTGTTATTTCCTCATTAGTCACTGCGTTTACATGCAGCCAAAACCTCTTTCATAACCGGAATATTAGCAATAACCCGGTTACGCACGGCCATGTAAACACTGGCAAAAACCCGAATACGCTCATTTTCAGGTTTTTAAAGGTGCCATGACATTAAATTTCACTTTTCTGGGGTTTTGGGTGTATAATCTGATCTGTTGTGCTCTGATGAGGCCATGTGAATGTCCAGAGTGAGAATCAAAGTTCCTGTTTATGGTCTGTCAGCTTTGTCTCTCTGCTCAGAAACAGTTGAATCAGACAGCAGCTTATCATTCTGCGTAGTTCTATCATTCTACGTAATTTAATTGCTCCAATAAGAGCACACTATCAAGTAAACAGCCCCCCCCCCCCCCCCCTCTCTCTCTCCTAACGGTCTATACACCGTTTGCTTCGCTCCCCCTCCCTATCTGATTCAGCTGCATGTATGGAGCTGAGCAGTGACTTCTAAGCAGTCAGGTCTGGGTTTTCAAACAAATGGATTTAACCCCTTAACAGCCCCCCCCCATGCCAAAAACGCCTAAAAAATGCATACCCAAATTTAATTAGCTGCTGCTCTTGAACCCTTTGGAGTGCATGCAAAAGCCTGGAGCTCCATTTCCACCACACGTTCTCTCCTTCTGACCCTTAGTGTCAAGTACTGCTGGTGGGTCAGTACCAGCACAGCAGCGCCAGCAAAGGACTGCTGTCGGCTCCGGACTGCAGTCCAGCCAGCCGCCTCTCACGGATCCACGGTCAAGCCAACCAGTGTTATTTCGGCTGTAATTCTGAAACTTGGCTGGCTTGATCGCAGTGGCTCCGGATGGTTCATTATCCACCATCATCATGACGTTTTCCGTGCGTCGCGGTTTGGGTCGGGATATTCCAGTTGATTTCGGTTATCATGTATACTGGAGTACAGATGTGGGCATGAAAAAGTTCCTCCTTTTTCTGCCAGAAGTGGTGCGCTAATCGCGCACCATTACTGCACTATCACTGGCTGAACGATTTGTCCCGCAAATATGCCATCACGTACGGTGTCCAAACTTTGTGAGTGGAAACATCCTTGTTCTGGGCGTTCATTTATACTCTGACCTGGGCACACAGGCGTTTCTCTGTGTGATTGAATTAGCAGACAAGTCGCTGGTAAGTGGCTGATAAGTGGCTGGCAGTTGGCTGAAAGGGGAACTTTTTCATGCCCAGATCTGTAACTGTCTGCTCACACACGTAAACAGGTTATCCCTAATCTTTCAGAAACCGGAGTATTGACCTTAACCCAAATTTTGATGCCATTTAAACGTAGTGTATGTCTGTTTGCACACGGCCCGTACAGGTCGTGACCTTTATGGGCATTTTGGTGGTATTAATCTGCAAAGTAGGACCAGCTGGTGTGTTTTTTAAATTTACAAGAAACTGGTTTTCACCAATCTAAGAGGACAGTATGAACAATTTCCCTGTCGATGAATCTCTTTATGAGTCTGACTGAGGGTTTTGGTAAAGAAAAAAACTTCTCAAACACAACTTTAGAACAAATTTAAGGAGATCCATTATATTGTGGTGAAAGAGGTCAGATCTTAACACTAACGAGCCATATTTCCCCTGCTGCTCCTCAAACCTACGGGACATTTTTAAGGCTATGTTTGATCTGATTGGGTTCGGAGAATCCTGGACCAAACCGTTTGCTGGTATCGAGGCTGATAGCAGGTTTGGGTGTTTTTCTGTAACGGGCTCAGACCTGCTGGGTGTGAAAGAATCAGTGTCATCAGTTTGTCAGACAGGCGGAGACGGCAGGGCAGTCTGTGTCGAGCTCATTGTCCCGCCGGACAGAGGCTGATGGCTCCCTAAAAGACTGACAGATTTCACTTGGCCTGCAGCCAGCAGACACACACACATACACACACATTTACATACAAGCGGCACCCTACTCAGCATGGGAACTTTTGGGGCTGCTGGTTTCGATGAATGGATGACGGAGGCGGAGGGCAGATTGTTAAACTATTAGTGTCAAACATGGGGTTGAAAATCTCGTCCCCTGCCAGCTAATGGAGGAACAAACACTACCATCATTTATTTTTAATTGAAAAAGAGTGAAGTGTCCTCTGCGGAGTCGCAGCTCCTACTTTTGAGGTGCTTTCAGCATGAAAAATGACACACAGATGGTAACTAAGCAGCAGGAGACAATGCAGACTTAGATGATCTGCAGGAGTAAATGTGTTAATGATGAGAACCAGGGCTCTCCAGAGGAAGACGGATTCACACGGACCTACTCATGGAATCAGAAAGGAAGAGTTTCCGCTGTATGAGTGGAAATGAGGTGAATGAGAGCTTTATCGTCTCCAGGAGTCACCCAGAGGAGCTGGGACGCAGGACTATCTGCACCCTGTCGCTGCCTAAACCTGCAGGTTCAGATCTACCAGAGAAACCGAAATGCTGCATGTTTTCCAGACTACCACCCATGTCATTGTAGTGAAGTGTTCCCCAATGAGAAAAAGCCATATGTGAATGTGGTGATGATGCTGCTGGGGTGGGAGGATCCACCCCCCAGATCTCATGAATAAACTTGAAGTTTATGACTCCATAAACTGCTTCAACATAAACTGTAACTCACTCACGGTGTTTCTGAGGTGTCGCATACAACCATCCTCAAAATATTTCTGTAATATCATTTGTTTGATTGTCCCTTATAAGTATCTGTGTGATATGACGCACATCGGACATTAAAGCATATCAAATCATGTCATAGTGTATTGTAGCGCATCACATTATATCGTATTGTATTGTATCATCGTGGATAGTAGCATCTGGCATCTTATTGTATCATAGCGTATCATATAGTATTGTATTGTGTCATATCGCATTGTACCGTATTGTGTCATATTGTATCATGTCATATTGTATTTTAGCGTATTGTGCCATGGCATATTGTAATGTATCATACAGTATAGTATAGTATCGTATCACATCGTGTCATATAGTATCATAGCGTACCGAATTGAATGGTATTGTACTGCTTCACACCACACCATATTGTGTTGTGCCATACTGTATTGTAGCGTATTGTATCATATCATATTGTATCGTACCGTATCACATCGTATTGTGTCATATTGTATTTCAGTGTATTGTATCATGTCTATCTAGTTTATCATAGTGTATTATACAGTATTGTATTGTATCATATTATATCGTCCATATCCCTTCATACTATATTGTAGCATATTGTATCATGTCAGACTGTATTAGACTGAGTAACAAGTTTGGTTTTTGGTTTTTTTTTTCTGTTTGTTTGTTTGTTTTTTTCTTTTTGTTTGCTTGTTGCACTTTTTAAAGAAATCCAGATATTAGATTTGAGAATTCAGTAATTTTGTGTTTTTTACAAATCCAGCTGTTTTGGTTTATCAATCCAAAATGTGGGAGAAAATGATGTAATTAGTATCAAAAAAAGTTTGTTTATAAAATTTTTTTTGTTTTGTTTTGTTTTTTTGACAAATCGAAACCCTTGATTTCAGAATTTTGTTTTGAGCACAGTTTTTCATGACAGTCCAGTTTTGTTTTTTGCTTGTTGTTTTTCTAGAATCTAGAGACTTTTTTGCTCATCATTTTTAAAAAAATAAAACCTTTTTGTGAATTGATCCAGCAGTATTGTTGACAAACAGAGAACTTTATGTCAGAATATAAGTGTTTATTTGTGATCTAGACATGTTTCAGTTTAACCGAATCTTGTGGGTGATACTTTGATTTAAAGAAAAAAAAAAAAACATCAGTAAGTCAGGTTCCGATCTTTGCTCTACCTACTTTAAACATTCATATTTAATTTTTCTGCAGAAAACTGAACCATAAATGTAACTAATCGTTGACCGACCAAAGTAAAAACAGCAGTCAAATATTTAGGTGTGTGGCTTCACCCAGAACCCTCATATTGATTACATCATTAGGCATGTTTATTGTTGTCTGACGCCTCTCTGCCGATCATCCAATTGTTTTACACAATCATCTTACAGTTAATTTTACCGATTACTCATTATTTCACTTGGGATAAATAAAGCTTATTGAATCTTGTGCTGACAAAATCTATAAAAATACATACGATACATATCTCAAACTATTAAATGTCGTATTTAATCCTCTTTATTATTCATCCTAAAATGTTCCAGAAGTCATGACTGTACTTTATATGAGAAACTGAATCAGTTGCAGCCTGACAGGAGACGATACTGGCAGTGGAAACAATTTATGTCGTCCTCAAAATTAGTCATGCCCTCCAATTAAAGAAAAGGCTAAATTGTCAAAACTCAAATAACAAGAAACTAAAGAAACTACTGATAAATACAAATTCTAAAAATATACTTTAGTTAAACAAAATATTGCATTTAAAATAATAATTAAAAAAATAAACAAAACTGTCCCAGACATATAAGAGCATCTTTCCCATGAACATGACCAATATACCTGTAAACGGGTGCAGACGTCTGATTGGACGTTACAGAAAACACCTGACTGCAGTGATTGCCTCTACACAATTTTAGCTTCAGAGCCCCATCATGCTTGTTGTTTTGTTTTATTTTTTGTGTGTTTGTTTTTGCTATTTCTGTGTTACCACAATTCAAAATCAATGTCATGATTTTCATAGAATTTTTATCTTTTATCACTTTTGTCAACTTATTTCACTGACATCTTATTTTTTCCTTCTTTAATTGGAGGGTATGAATCATGTTGAGCATGACTGTATGTGCAAATGTGTTATTTTTATGTACAGTATCACCATATCTTGTTCTTCCATTCGTGAAGGAGGCAGGTCGGTGGTCTTTCTCCTTTAAGGCCCAAAATAAAGTCAAAAACTATTTACGTATATCCATTTTAGAACCTCACTTTACACTCACCTGTAAAAAGTCTGGCGTGTTTGTTATTTTATTTTATTTACTATAGTCTTTTTGTATATATAAATTGAATTTGTGTGTAATAGACCTACACTTCTGTTATTTAAACTATAATGTGACATTGATGGAAGGCTGGAGAGAAGGGTTATGATTGGCCAGTCTTATTGTATGGTCTTTGTATTTTGTTAAGGTAGTATTGTATGTTTTTCTTTTTTTGTGATATAAGTCTGTATTTTTCATGTCCCCTTGCAAATGAGATGCTGCATCTTAAAGGGTTTCCATGAATAAATCATAACAAAAATCTGCAATTAAACTTTTTTCTAAGCTATTTTCATTTAAAAAGAAGAATTAAGATAAAACAGTGATAACAGTGTAGTTTCATCCAGTGTTGGAGGTGAAACTGAAAGGGTTACCATGGTGTTTGGATTAGCCGTTCCTGTAATCTTTGTGTCTAGCACCATCATCAGGGCAAAGTTTTTATGTGAAGAAGAATCTGCATCATTTCCATCTCTGATAAAGTCTGAATCACATGTTTCACCTCAGCGTCGCTGGAGAAGCGACGAGTCGTCACACCTCCACCGTCATGCAGTAGTGATAAAGACCTACATCACTGACTGCTTGGAAGGAAGGGCCCTTCACACATGGACCCTTCCCGTGTTCTTGGTGGTGATGTCATCACCTCCCATGTGAAACAACACATGAGGGAAGCGGCTGAGGTGGGGGTGCATATCGTAATCTGCTCTCTGTATTAAGGTCAGGAAAGCCGGTCGGTCAGTCAGAGCAAACATGGAGGAGACTGGGTTCTAAATCAATTTACTTTGGAAAACCTGAGGTCACCCAGGGTTAAGTAAGAGGTGGGGGGGGGGGCGGTGTTGTTCCTACGTTCAGCATATCTGATTTAATACGCATCAGAGGAGGGGAGCGCAGGAGGGAGGGGGGCAGCAGCAAATAAACTCAGCGGATATTAAAGGCCAAAAGGTCTTCCAACATGTGTTGACTGGAACCTGCAGAGGACTGAAGCAGACTTCACAGCTGAAACCAGGACGGTCCAGACCTGAAACCGAACCTCACAAACACTCACACTTTAACTTTGTCTCAAAGTGGAAAACTCACCGTCCTCTTCATCAGGACCACCTTCCACAACCGGGTCTGACCCCTCTTTCCTGTGTGATTCTTACACTGTAAATTCTAAAAACTAAAGTTTACTTGGACATACAGTAGTTACAGTAGGAAACTTTAATTGCATAAGTTATTGTGAAATAATTATGTTTGGGTGAGTTGTACTTTTTTAAAAAGTAGTGACCACTTAAAGATCCACAATGGAACTTCTAGCAGTTTTCTCCATGACCCCCCCTATCGACGACTAAACTTTATCATCTTCATCCTACCTGTACTGTGATTCACTCCAGGATTTTACTGAATCCAACATGATGCGTTAAAAACACCTGCTGTGTTCATGTCTGGTTCATGTCCATTTGCTAGTAAGTGATGCCGTGCTGGAACCAGCAGTCGGCTGCAACGTCACGCCCACGTCCCTGGTGCAGTTTCTGAACCTCAGGACGCCGCTGGGCAGCGACAGCTAGAAAATGTGCTCAATGAACGTTGTTGTGCCATCAAAATGAGTCAGAAACACAGATTTTTAAGGTGGAAAAGTTACGTTGTGTCTTTAATATCTCAGTTTAGTTCAATTCAAATCAAACTTTCAACTTAAAGTTATAGTCCGGAGTTTTCCCCTGAAAAAAACACCAGACTTCTGTTAGTGAAACCTAGCTTAATCCGCACCTTGGGCCTCTGCTTTCGTGTGGGGGTGAGTTTTATTTGCAACTCCCCCTCCCCTGACTGTATTTCCTCTTTTCCCTTTGTTCTGGTGTGTTCGGGTCGTTTCTGGGTGGAGATTTGCGTGTTGTCACCGGCCAATTAAAAAGCTAAGGGCGTAGCATTCTGTTGGGATAAACTCGTCAACTGGAGCGAACTTTTTTATTATTATTAAATTTCGACTGGAGAAGAAACCAGATTCACTCGAATTCTCGATAAAAATGGCAGATGCAGCGAAGAAAAGGAGGTCATTTGTGGTGAAAAGACCTTTTGGATAGTGCATGCTAGAAAACCAGGGTTAATGTTGGTTTGGCTTTCGCTTCTAGCTTTGAAGGAGAGGCTTGGGGCTGAAGAGCAACGTGACCATCAGCCCGGGGGGAGGTGCTCTAAGTTTGAATAGTGTTTATGACAAGGAACGGGGAAATACTTTGGAATCTACCTTTAAATACTTTAAATCACAAGAACCACCATGGACCCCTGAGAAAGGTCCTTAATCCCCACCAACTACTCATGATGAGAATCTCCCGTTCCACCTCATCGTGATGAGAATGTCCCGTTCCACCTCATCGTGATGAGAATCTCCCGTTCCACCTCATCGTGATGAGAATGTCCCGTTCCACCTCATCATGATGAGAATGTTCCACCTCATCGTGATGAGAATCTCCCGTTCCACCTCATCGTGATGAGAATCTCCCGTTCCACCTCATCGTGATGAGAATCTCCCGTTCCACCTCATCGTGATGAGAATCTCCCGTTCCACCTCATCGTCATCGTGATGAGAATCTCCCGTTCCACCTCATCGTAATGAGAATCTCCCGTTCCACCTCATCGTGATGAGAATCTCCCGTTCCACCTCATCGTGATGAGAATCTCCCGTTCCACCTCATCGTGATGAGAATCTCCCGTTCCACCTCATCATGATGAGAATTTTCTGTTCCACCTCATCGTGATGAGAATGTCCCGTTCCACCACATCATGATGAGAATGTCCCGTTCCACCTCATCGTGATGAGAATTTTCTGTTCCACCTCATCGTGATGAGAATCTCCCGTTCCACCTCATCGTGATGAGAATTTTCTGTTCCACCTCATCGTGATGAGAATCTCCCGTTCCACCTCATCGTGATGAGAATGTCCCGTTCCACCTCATCATGATGAGAATCTCCCGTTCCACCTCATCGTGATGAGAATTTTCTGTTCCACCTCATCGTAATGAGAATCTCCCGTTCCACCTCATCGTAATGAGAATCTCCCGTTCCACCTCATCGTGATGAGAATTTTCTGTTCCACCTCATCATGATGAGAATCTCCCGTTCCACCTCATCGTGATGAGAATCTCCCGTTCCACCTCATCGTGATGAGAATGTCCCGTTCCACCTCATCGTGATGAGAATTTTCTGTTCCACCTCATCGTGATGAGAATCTCCTCTTCCACCTTACCCACCAGCAAGTCTTCTTCACCATGTCCACATGACTAAATGCTGCTGTGTGATTGGCTGCTTACATATTTGTGGAAATTGAACAGACAGAGCTGATAAAGTGTATAGTGGGTGTAGATTTAAATCTGTTAACTCTGTTTTGGTGTGAGCCTTCCTGAAATAGAATGTAGAACAGTAATTTCAGAAAATTTTTAAAGAAATCAGACCATCATGCCAAACGTAACTGGTCTATTTCTTTCTCTGATATTCTAATATCACCAGCTGGTATTTCTGATCGAACTAACCCCAGAAGTGGACAATGACATGTTTATTTATGCAGGTAGTCCCACTGAGACACACATTCTCACTTACAAGAGAGACCAGTTTACCTAACAGGCATGTCTTTGGATGGTGGGAGAGGAAGCCAGAAACTCTTCAAACCCCTCCAAGGCCACGACTCAGACCAGTGACCTTCTTGCTGTAAGGCGTTGTTGGTGCTACTCCACTTTTCTAGGAGCTTTCTAGGTAAACTATGTGGGAACATCAGCTGTTAGAGGTCAGACAGTACAATGTTAAACCCCTCTGCCTCGTCCAACAGAGGAAGATGAGATGAAGATTTGTCCAAAAATAACATGCGGTACTACAGGGAGTGCAGAATTATTAGGCAAATGAGTATTTTGACCACATCATCCTCTTTATGCATGTTGTCTTACTCCAAGCTGTATAGGCCCAAAGCTACTACCAATTAAGCATATCAGGTGATTTGCATCTCTGTAATGAGAAGGACTGTGATCTAATGACATTATCACCCTATATCAGGTGTATTAGGCAACTTAACAATAAACAAATATATACCCATTTCAATTATTTATTTTCAGCAGGGAAACCAATATAACAGCTCAACATTCACAAATATACATTTCTGACATTCAAAAACAAAACAAAAACAAATCAGTGAGCAATATAGCCACCTTTCTTTGCAAGGACACTGAAAAGCTGCCATCCATGGATCCTGTCAGTGTTTTGATCTGTTCACCATCAACATTGCGTGCAGCAGCAACCACAGCCTCCCAGACACTGTTCAGAGAGGTGGACTGTTTTCCCTCCTTGTAAATCTCACATTTGATGAGGGACCACAGGTTCTCTATGGGGTTCAGATCAGGTGAACAAGGAGGCCATGTCATTAGTTTTTCTTCTTTTAGACCCTTTCTTGCAGCCACGCTGTGGAGTACTTGGATGCGTGTGATGGAGCATTGTCCTGCATGAAAATCATGTTTTTCTTGAAGGATGCGGACTTCTTCCTGTACCACTGCTTGAAGAAGGTGTCTTCCAGAAACTGGCAGTAGGACGGAGTTGAGCTTGACTCCATCCTCAACCCAAAAAGGCCCCACAAGCTCATCTTTGATGATACCAGCCCATACCAGCACCCCACCTCCACCTTGCTGGCGTCTGAGTCAGACTGGAGCCCTCTGCCCTTTACTGATCCAGCCACGGGCCCATCCATCTGGCCCATCAAGACTCACTCTCATTTCATCAGTCCATAAAACCTTAGAAAAATCAGTCTGAGATATTTCTTGGCCCAGTCTCAACGTTTCGGCTTGTGTGTCTTGTTCAGTGGTGGTGGTTTTTCAGCCTTTCTTACCTTGGCCATGTCTCTGAGTATTGCACACCTTGTGCTTTTGGGCACTCCAGTGATGTTGCAGCTCTGAAATACGGCAAACCTGCTGGCAAGTGGCATCTTGGCAGCTGCACGCTCGACTTTTCTTAGTTCATGGGCAGTTATTTAAGCCTTGGTTTTTCCACACGTTTCTTGCGACCCTGTTGACTATTTTGAATTAAACGATTGAATGTTCAATGACCATGCTTCAGAGGCTTGGCAATTTTAAGAGTGCTGCATCCCTCTGCAAGATATCTCACTATTTTTGACATTTCGAAGCCTGTCAAGTCCCTTCTATGACCCATTTTGCCAAAGGAAAGGAAGTTGCCTAATAATTCTGTTTGCTAATACACCTGTTATAGGGTGATGATGTCATTTGACCACACCCCTTCTCATTACAGAGATGCACATGACCTGATATGCTTAATTGGTAGTAGGTTTTGGGCCTATACAGCTTGTTACAAGTTTCTCTGGTTGTTTGTACAACCACAAAAAGCAACATGTTCCCAAGCCACACAAGGACATTTTTCTGGGTCAAATTGTTTAGAAATGTTCTGAATACTCTTTTTGAAATGTTTAAAGAAACCGCTAGCAGTAACCGTAACTTTAGAAATACAGAACTGTTATTTCACAGTGTAGCAAAGTGAATACTACATCTCAATCATACCGTCATTAATTAAAATAAAGCATCAGTATTTCACTAACTTCTTCAATTCAGCGGTATTTAATAAATCAGTACATCCTCCATTCCACAAACCGTTCACGAGTTTGAGGTTTCGATGGATAAATGACCAAAATATTATATTTCCTTCTGCCTTTTTCTTCCTATCAGAGAATCAACAAACTTGATTCAGTTTTTCTAAACGTTTCGGTGTCAACTCAGAGATAGACTCAAAGCAGAAATTCTGCTGAGAATAAGAAAGTATTTACAGTTTTTATTTTACACAACAGATATTTAAGATGCAGTCGAGTC
Organism: Atherinomorus stipes; assembly: GCA_023101725.1. Classification (NCBI taxonomy): domain Eukaryota; kingdom Metazoa; phylum Chordata; class Actinopteri; order Atheriniformes; family Atherinidae; genus Atherinomorus; species Atherinomorus stipes. The sequence continues at coordinate 101,032 of JALJCO010006735.1, forward strand.
AAATTAAACGTGAGTCCTGAACGTTCAGACGGTTACATCTTCAGTTCCTGAGTCTTTGGTTTCCACTGAAACTGTGAACTTGGTCTCTGACGTGCTTGAACTTCTGTCCTCATAAGTCCGATTTCCCACTTATTCCCACAGTGGGGACGGATGCAGTCGGAGAAGTCGGCTCTGTGGAAGTCATCAGTATCAGATGGCGAGATGGGGGAACGATTTCTCACGCAACACTTTTAAAAGATACTCAATATTATTATTGCTCCGAGGCAAGATTACCTCCATATGGCAGCAGCACAAGCGATACCTTCACTTCCTGAACAGTTACGATCTAACTTACGTCTTTTATTTTGCTTTGATTTGACTCCTTTCATTGGTTATGGACCACACTGATGCAGATCAGGCCGCAGATGGTCTTTAACTCTGCCAGGAGTTTTACCTTCACCTGCTCTGTGCATCAGTGATTCTGCAGAAAAACATCAGTGTTTTTATGAAGCCGACACTGTAAAAAAAGAAAAACCTGTAAAGAAAAACCGGGTAAATTACTAGCAGCTAAGGTTGCCAAACAAAAAGAATAAGTTTAAAGTATCCTACTTCAAATGAAGTGGAAATACATCACATTTACAGCCATTTTCATTATTTTCATTATTTTAGAGATTTTCCCAAAATTATTTTGCTCAAATGTCTTCAATAAGACCATGACATCAAAAAAGTATCTATAAATACATTCTTTCTTGCTTGCTTTGTTTTTTTGTTTTAATTGCATAATGTTTGAGGAAAAGGGGGGGAAAAAAGTTTGCAAAAATCTTTTTTTACAGTATAGTGGGCCCGGAAAGTATTCAGACTCCTTTAAACTTTTCATTCTTTGTTTCATTGCAGCCATTTGCCAAAATCAAAAAAGTTCATCTCATTTCTCATTAATGTCACTCAGCACCACATCTTGACAAAAAAAAAACTTAAATAAATTTTTGCAAATATATTTATATATAAAACTGAAATATGAAATGGTCATGTATTTAGTACTTTTCTCAGTACTGAGTAGAAGTACTTCTGAGCTGGTACAGCCATGAGTCTTCTTGGGAATGATGCAAAAAGTGTTCCACACCTGGATTTGGGATCTTCTGCGTTCTTCCTTGCAGATCTTTGCAGATCTTTACCTCTCTCACCAAGGCTCTTTTCCCATGATTGCTCAGTTTGGCTGGACGGCCGGGTCTAGGAAGAGTTCTGGTCGTCCCAAACTTCTTCCATGTAAGGACTATGGAGGCCACCGTGCTCTTAGGAACCTTTAGTGCTGCAGAAATTCTTTTGTAACCTTGTCCAGATCTGTGTCTCGCCACAATTCTGTCTCTGAGCTCCTTGGACAGTTCCTTCCACCTCATGATCCTCATTTGTTCTGACATGCACTGTGAGCTGGAAGCTCTTATATAGACAGGTGTGTGTCTTTCCTAATCAAGTCCAATCAGTTTATTTAAACACAGCTGGACAATGAAGGAGTAGAACCATCTCAAGGAGGATCTGAAGAAACCGACAGCATATGAGTTAAATATGAGTGTCACTGCAAAGGGTCTGAATACTTATGACTATGTGATATTTGTTTTTTCTTTTTGAACAAATTTGCAAAAATGTCAAGATTTCTTTTTTTTTTTTGTTTTTTTTTGTCAAGATGGGGTGCTGAGTGCACATGAATGAGAAATAAAATTAACTTTTTTCGATTTTGGCAAATGGCTGCAATGAAACAAAGAGTGAAAAGTTTAAAGGGGTCTGAATACTTGTAATGTAAAAGTACATATTAATATAAAACTAGTTAGATTTACCTTAAAAGTACAGAGAAAAACAATATATTGTTGTGTGGACATAAACCTTTATATAACACGATATATTAAGTTACAGATAATTACTGTCATTTTACATTGATTTGACTGTAATTTAACAGAGCAGAAAAGATCATTGATAATAATACAGTGATTTTTACATAAAAAAAAAGATAAATAACTATAGTTTGTCATTATTGGCATAATACTTAAAAAAAAGAACAGCTGGGTTTTTAATTTACAGATAATGTCTGTAATTTTGCAGTTTTACACTATTTTTAAAAACAGGGAGAACTACTGTAAAAATGTAGCTATTAGCCAGAATATTAGGATTTCTTTTACAGTGCAGGTAATGTTTCACTTATTCAGCTATCGTTCTGTGAACACTGATGTTAGTTTATTATCAGTGACAGAAGTTGACGGGCTCCCGAGGATAAACTTAGCAGAAAACATCAGGAAATGGCTGCTTGGTGGATTGTTTCTTTTTTTCTTGCTAATAAATGGCATGCTGTTGGAAATGTGTGCCTGATCGTAGCAGCTGAGATCATGGACCGCTGCAGAGATCAGCTGGTATCAAACATGCCACAATCCACTGGTCTGGACTGGTTATTGCAAGTTATCGCACGATTTCGGAACGAGATTTGATTTCCAGCATCCTGCGATTTGGACACAAACACCAAAACAAACAGTGATCTCCAGGTAATGTAGATACTTTGGTTCATTCCTGCTCTTTAGTATGTTTTCAGACACTCATTGAGATCATCCGAGCCCTTCAGTGTGGAAATAAAGCCGGTTTTTAGGGCAAACTTAGACGCGGGGGCCAGTTGCCCCATACTTATCATTAGCTGGGCTGCTAGGCTGCCTGCCCGGATAAATACTGGAGCTTTCTGAAAAATTCCTTTCTACATCACTCACACATATGAAAGGACAGATGAAAACAGACCCCAGGTTCTTAAAGAGCGAAATTCCCCTTTAAGGGCTACGTCCTTCCAAGGCTGGATTTGAAGACTGCTTACATCACAGCGATGCGTTCAAGGCTGTCCGGATTCAAGGCTCCTTCAAATGCAGCCTACAAGTGTGGCCTTATTTCCCCAGATTTTAAAGATGGTCCAATGTATCCTTCCTGGTATCCTATCTTATCCCAAGATGCATTGCAGGCTGAACGGGACATTCTACAGCAGAAGTGAGAGACATTTTGATTTAATTTTTTTATGTGATTTTATTATTGTGTACAAGTTAATATTTTGGTTTTTCATTCGCTACTGTTCATGAAATCAGTTAAAGTTTGCATGAGACTCTTGAAATGTTATAAATTTGGTTTTCTCTCCACTGGAGTAATAAAAAAATGCCGGTAAAGCTGCTGTAACATCTCTAAAATGAGCAGAACATCAGTAAGGCTGAAATTTTGGAGCTGATATTTAGGTTTAGCACCATCACAGTTGCCAGGCAACGAAACATATGCCGAGGAGGCTAGACCGTCCGACTTTAACAGCCTGCTGCCTCCACCTTACGCGGTCTAAGGAGGACACAGTCTACGTAGGCCGGGTAGGACGCGTCCTTCGAAGGTCGTAGCACCTGAATTTAGACACAGCCTATGCGATTTGTTTCTTATTGTTACTCCATCTGTCTACAAGACTCTGGAATGGTACGCAGCCTTGACCACTAATCAGCAGGCCTGTAGACTCTGGAATGGTACGCAGCCTTGATCACCAACCAGCAAACCTGTAGACTCTGGAATGGTACGCAGCCTTGATCACCAACCAGCAGGCCTGTAGACTCTGGAATGGTACGCAGCCTTGATCACCGACCAGCAGGCCTGTAGACTCTGGAATGGTACGCAGCCTTGATCACCGACCAGCAGGCCTGTAGACTCTGGAATGGTACGCAGCCTTGATCACCGACCAGCAGGCCTGTAGACTCTGGAATGGTACGCAGCCTTGACCACCGACCAGCAGACCTGTAGACTCTGGAATGGTACGCAGCCTTGATCACCAACCAGCAGGCCTATAGACTCTGGAATGGTACGCAGCCTTGACCACCAACCAGCAGGCCTGTAGACTCTGGAATGGTACGCAGCCTTGACCACCGACCAGCAGACCTGTAGACTCTGGAATGGTACGCAGCCTTGATCACCAACCAGCAGGCCTATAGACTCTGGAATGGTACGCAGCCTTGACCACCAACCAGCAGGCCTGTAGACTCTGGAATGGTACGCAGCCTTGACCACCAACCAGCAAGCCTGTAGACTCTGGAATGGTACGCAGCCTTGACCACTAACCAGCGAGCCTGTAGACTCTGGAATGGTACGCAGCCTTGATCACCAACCAGCAGGCCTGTAGACTCTGGAATGGTACGCAGCCTTGATCACCAACCAGCAGGCCTGTAGACGCTGGAATGGTACTCAGCCTTGATCACCAACCAGCAGGCCTGTAGACTCTGGAATGGTACGCAGCCTCGACCACTAACCAGCGAGCCTATAGACTCTGGAATGGTACGCAGCCTTGACCACCAACCAGCAAGCCTGTAGACTCTGGAATGGTACGCAGCCTTGACCACTAACCAGCGAGCCTGTAGACTCTGGAATGGTACGCAGCCTTGATCACCAACCAGCAGGCCTGTAGACTCTGGAATGGTACGCAGCCTTGATCACCAACCAGCAGGCCTGTAGACTCTGGAATGGTACGCAGCCTTGGTCACTAACCAGCGAGCCTGTAGACTCTGGAATGGTACGCAGCCTTGACCACCAACCAGCAGGCCTGTAGACTCTGGAATGGTACGCAGCCTTGATCACCAACCAGCAGGCCTGTAGACTCTGGAATGGTACGCAGCCTTGGTCACTAACCAGCGAGCCTGTAGACTCTGGAATGGTACGCAGCCTTGACCACCAACCAGCAAGCCTGTAGACTCTGGAATGGTACGCAGCCTTGACCACTAACCAGCGAGCCTATAGACTCTGGAATGGTACGCAGCCTTGATCACCAACCAGCAGGCCTTTAGACTCTGGAATGGTACGCAGCCTTGACCACCGACCAGCAGGCCTGTAGACTCTGGAATGGTACGCAGCCTTGACCACCTGGTACAAAAGAGCTCTCAGGGGAGAATTAAACTTAGACCACGACAGTCCTCATATACTTTGTTTTGGAGGTTTTCCAGCTTATTGAATGGATTGAAAATGTATCCCATCAGTTAATATAGCAATAATGTAAATGAGGCTGTAATAACGTTTAATTTTTGGTGAGAAGTGCGGTGACAGGAAGAAGATATCTCAACTTTGAAATAAAGCTGCGTAATTACATAATTTTCTGTCAAGTGGTCATTGTGACATTTAAAATGAAGAAATTCATCCATAAGGATCCCAGGAACTGTGCAGAGACGACTCTTGTCATTTCCAGTCCATTTGTTGTTTAGCATCAGGTTTTTAATGAGAACAGGCAATGCCATCATTTCTTTTTCTTCTATTAAGTGTGTATTTGTTGCTGCGAAGCAAATTGTCTGTTTATATAAGCTCACAACTTACAGGTTACACAAGTTATTGAACAAGTTACCACAGTAACTTGGTTATATATCAGTTCATGACACATCCTGGATTAATTCCTGCTTTAAATGACTGATGCTCTGACATTAGTTATTCAAAACATGAGCCTGATGTACTTTAACCACTGTTATACTCTACTGGGAAATACTGGGGAAAACTACTGTTTTGTAGTTTCTCCACCACATGGTGCTGTTTCCACTAATCTTTATTTGTCTGCTGACTGAAATATTATACGGAGCTCAGCTTTCTGTAAAAATCCCAGCTAGAACCGGTCTAGGAAGTATACATTTTATGTTTTGTACATTATCAGATGTACAGGTTTCTAAATGGTTTTGATCTTATGGTTATGATCACAATGACTGAAAAGGTAAAGGCTAAAGCATAAAGCTTATCGCCTATCCTACAAGAAAACTTCTAACTTAACACATCAAATAACAATAATAATACTGTAAATTCTACTGAGTTGGCTTTACTTTAAAAAAAAATATGCAAACTTTCTGCCTCAAAAAAATGAAGTATTCTGTAATAGGAGTGATGAAGAAGAAAAAACTAAAACGGTTTAAGTTTGTAGAACTTTTCTGAACTTAATTAATTTGATTAAGCTGGAAGTGAACGATGCTGGGTAAGAAACTTGATGGGATTCATTTCACATAACTTAGATGAGATGTTTCACACATCTTCCTTTTATTTTTTTACCAATATGATGACTTCAAGTTCATTTTACTGCAAGTAAATGATGAACTGAAAATTGTTCTTATTATGTTGTATGATCTTGGTCCATGTGGGTTTTAGTTTCTGTCGCAGTGCAGCAGCTGCTGGATAGTAGGTGTTAAATACAGGAATAAACAAACAAACTGAGAGCAGTCACATGACACAAACATCATTTATAAATCCCTCATTTGTGAATTATCTCCAATTAGTTGTTAAAAGAAGTGAACTGCATTGTGGGAAAACCTGCTCTCTCACCATCCCGAATTTCCCTTTACTCATTTTAATTAAGCTGATTCAACTTAAGTAAATTAAGTTGTCTAACATGTTGCCCTCCAAAGTTCTTACACCTTATTTAAAATAAGTATTACTAACAACTGCTGTAAGTTCAAATTAAGTTCTGCCTACTAGATAGAGTCGATTAAAACCAATATTACAATTTACAGGAACAATCCTTCCTCCATTTGTATATACCTTATTATTATAATAATAAGGTATATTTATACAAATGGAGGATGGATTGTTGACCTTTAATCAGTGTTTTTTGATTTTTGCTTACCGTTGTTGCAATTGACATTCAAAAGGGTGAGATGTAAGAATGGATTATGGACATGTGATTTCAATGTTCGATCATGGCAGAAATTTTTAACATTAAGTCTTTTTACACTCATTTTGTTTTTCTTTTTTCTGGTTGGTTCATCTAAATTCTACACAGTCGATTATGGAACTTCTTCAATTAGATGCAATGAAACTGAGGCTAGAATTCACACAGACCCATCAGGAGATGGGAGATTCTCATTACGATGAGGTGGTGGAATGGGAGATTCTCATCATGATGAGGTGGAACGAAAGATTCTCATCACTCATGCGGTGGAACGGGAGATTCTCATCATCTATGAGGTGGAACGGGAGATTCTCATTACGATGAGGTGGTGGAACGGGAGATTCTCATCATCATGAGGTGGAACGGGAGATTCTCATCATCATGAGGTGGAACGGGAGATTCTCATTACGATGAGGTGGTGGAACGGGAGATTCTCATCATCATGAGGTGGAACGGGAGATTCTCATCATCATGAGGTGGAACGGGAGATTCTCATCATCATGAGGTGGAACGGGAGATTCTCATTACGATGAGGTGGAATGGGAGATTCTCATCATCATGAGGTGGAACGGGAGATTCTCATCACGATGAGGTGGAACGGGAGATTCTCATCACGATGAGGTGGAACGGGGGAGATTCTCATCACGATGAGGTGGAACGGGAGATTCTCATCACGATGAGGTGGAACGGGAGATTCTCATCACGATGAGGTGGAACGGGGAGATTCTCATCACATGAGGTGGAACGGGAGATTCTCATCATCATGAGGTGGAACGGGAGATTCTCATCACGATGAGGTGGAACGGGAGATTCTCATCATGATGAGGTGGAACGGGAGATTCTCATCATGATGAGGTGGAACGGGAGATTCTCATCATCATGAGGTGGAACGGGAGATTCTCATCACTATGAGGTGGAACGGGAGATTCTCATCATCATGAGGTGGAACGGGAGATTCTCATCACGATGAGGTGGAACGGGAGATTCTCATCGTCAAGCGGTGGAACGGGAGATTCTCATCACATGAGGTGGAACGGGAGATTCTCATCATCATGAGGTGGAACGGGAGATTCTCATCACGATGAGGTGGAACGGGAGTTTCTCATCATGATGAGGTGGAACGGGTGAGATTCTCATTGGAAGGTCATCACGATGAGGTGGAACGGGAGATTCTCATCACTATGAGGTGGAACGGGAGATTCCTCATCATGAGGTGGAACGGGAGATTCTCATCACGATGAGGTGGAACGGGAGATTCTCATCAGATGAGGTGGAACGGGAGATTCTCATCATCATGAGGTGGGAACGGGAGATTCTCATCATCATGAGGTGGAACGGGAGATTCTCATCACGATGAGGTGGAACGGGAGATTCTCATCACGATGAGGTGGAACGGGAGATTCTCATCACTATGAGGTGGAACGGGAGATTCTCATCATCATGAGGTGGAACGGGAGATTCTCATCACGATGAGGTAGAACGGGAGATTCTCATCACGATGAGGTGGAACGGGAGATTCTCATCATGATGAGGTGGAACGGGAGATTCTCATCACGATGAGGTGGAACGGGAGATTCTCTTCATGATGAGGTGGAACGGGTGATTCTCATCACGATGAGGTAGAACGGGAGATTCTCATCACGATGAGGTGGAACGGGTGATTCTCATCACGATGAGGTAGAACGGGAGATTCTCTTCATGATGAGGTGGAACGGGAGATTCTCATCACGATGAGGTGGAACGGGAGATTCTCATCACTATGAGGTGGAACGGGAGATTCTCATCACGATGTGGTGGAACGGGAGATTCTCATCACGATGAGGTGGAACGGGTGATTCTCATCACTATGAGGTGGAACGGGAGATTCTCATCACCATGAGGTGGAACGGGAGATTCTCTTCATGATGAGGTGGAACGGGAGATTCTCATCACGATGAGGTGGAACGGGTGATTCTCATCACTATGAGGTGGAACGGGAGTTTCTCTTCATGATGAGGTGGAACGGGAGATTCTCATCACGATGAGGTGGAACGGGAGATTCTCATCACTATGAGGTGGAACGGGAGTTTCTCTTCATGATGAGGTGGAACGGGAGATTCTCATCACGATGAGGTGGAACGGGAGATTCTCATCACTATGAGGTGGAACGGGAGTTTCTCTTCATGATGAGGTGGAACGGGAGATTCTCATCATGATGAGGTGGAACGGGAGATTCTCATCACTATGAGGTGGAACGGGAGTTTCTCTTCATGATGAGGTGGAACGGGTGATTCTCATCACGATGTGGTGGAACGGGAGATTCTCATCAAAATGAGGTGGAACGTGAGTTTCTCATCACAATGAGGTGGAACTGGAGATCTACATCACGGATCTCAGGTCTTAAGGAAAATAACTTCTACAGATCTGGGCATGAAAAGTTCCCCTTTCAGCCGACTGCTAGCCACTTACCAGCGACTTGTCTGCTAATTCAATCACACAGAGAAACACCTGTGTGCCCAGGGGAAACGATGTCAGAGCATAAATGAACGCCCGGAACAAGGACGTTCCCACACGGCAAGTTTGGACACCGTACGTGATGATGTATTCACTGGACAAGTCATTCAGCCAGTGATAGTGCAGTAATAGTGCACTATCACTGCACCACTTCTGGCAGAAAAAGGAGGAAGTTTTTCATGCCCGCATCTGAATGATGTACATCTTATTTTTCAAATGTTTTCTTAACCTTTGGACCCTGTTCAGGAGTTTCGTTTAGTTGGGAGGTGCATTTATTGAGATAATTTCTGCTGTGATTGTTCTCCAGGCATGAAATAGGAATTGTGTTTTCCGGTGTACTGAGTTTCATACACATAAACTGCATTTTGACAGTGTGAGGTGTTTTTGTTACATTATTACTCTTACTGACATGATTTGAACCATAGATTTGCAATAAAACATTTTTTTAACTCCCTACTTTAAATGAGGATGGAAAAATTACTTGTGGTTTATTATTTCTTTACACAAAACTCATTAAAATTTTGTAAGATTAAAGTTTTGTGTTTTTAGTATTTTTTATTCTATGGCCATGGCAGGATAAAATCAATATTGTCCTCATGTTTTCCATGCATTTGAAGGTTGGGGAACAATATTTGTTTGAAAAAAAAATCAATGAGAAAATTAAAAAATTAAACTTTCATAATTTTATTTCAGTTTAAAGTCCAAGCAACAAATCTTTTAGTTTTCACCATTAATTTGACTTAAAAAAAAAAAAAAAAAAAAAAACAAGGCACAAGATTTGAAGAGCTTTTCTTCTTCTCTGGATGAACTGAATCTATTCTGAACCAGAAATCTCCACAGCATCACCAAACTCATCCGCTCATGGAAAGTTCTTGTTTTCTCCAGCAGGTGACGTCATTCTGCTTATTTTCATCTCGTCTAATCTTTCCTGTGGCTGAAACTTCACTTCTCTGCTTGCTTTTGCATTTTATGTTGATGTTTTGCTCTTCGTCCAGTCACGTCATCCTTGGTTTGGATTGTGAAATATTCAGTTCCTGACATGTTGAAACTTTTCTTAAAGGTTGGATTTATGGATGTTTAAGACAGAAAGGATTTAAAAATGAGTCACTGATTTCTGTTGGATTTTTCTTTTGGACATGTGAAGAAATCATTCATAAGTTTAGTTTTATTCTTATTGTCCCTTGTATTAAAATGATTATAATAGTGTTTCATTGTGTGTGTTTTTTTGTGTGGTGGCGGGAGGGGGGGGGGGATAAAGTGTTATTAGGATATTTAATCTTCTAGGACTGTTGTCCATTTCATTTGTCTAAGTTAGTTTTTCCAAGTCACATATTTCCTGAATATCCATCATTTCTTCTTTACTGGGGGGTCTTTGCATTGCCACTTTCTTGTTAAAGCTTCTTCTCTTTTTGTTGTTGTTTACAGGCTGCAAGCATCATATTGAGCGAGTACTTGTCCCTGAAATTGATTGTGGGTGGTTATAAGATGAATTGTGCAAAAATCCGCTTCAATCTTGATCTTTGAGGCGGAATTACAGCTGCAGTCCTGTTGAATTTACTGGTTAAAGAACTTGTTACTGGTGTTGCACTGGTGCAGAAACCCAAACCACCGCCAGGTGGCAGCATCACATTGAAATGAACGGCGACTCCTGATCAGTTTCTGCACCAGAGGTCCGAAAACTGCTGGATGAAATGACATTTTCATGATTTAATAATAAACTTGGATCAGTATTTGTCTCAATCAGCCGATGGCTAAATAAAACTATGTTTTCTGCGTCTGTGGTGCTGTTTGATTTAATCCAAAATCCATTTGAATCCCGTTCATGGATATATAAAGATTTTCAGGTGTTAAAGCAGGGAAACTTGCTGAACTTCTTCCTTTATTTTGGAAATATTTATTTCTATTTGTATCATTCAGGACTACAGTTCCCCCTCCCCCCTTTTTAAAGAATTAACCTATATATTTTTAGAAATTGTCACAGAAAGCACAGATTCACGCACATTTTTCCAAGGAATAACGCAAAAATAAGCTTTTAATTAAAAGTCTGTATCCTGTAATTAGACATCAAATCTTTCAGATTAATCAGGGGATTAAAATGGTGAAAAATCAAACAAATATGATTAAATGATTAATTATTAATAGGCCTATAAATAGCTGAAAATCTAAATTAAATAAAAAGATAACTAGACTTAATGTGGGATTTTGTTTGGATGAAATGTTTGTGTTTAAGATGATAAAAAAAAATCTCAGAAAAGATTAAAGCCAATTTTTAAAAAGTGGTAATCTGGACATTTAATCCAGCATGTTCTCCAGGTCTGGTCCGTCCCATGTGAAACCGGAGAGAAGGGGGGAGGAATGATGGGGGGGGGGAGTGAGAGGAGGAGGAGGGAGAGGAGTGAAGCGTGGAGAGGGGCGGTGAGAAAGCGGCGCATCCCGCAGCTCCGCAGCATCCTGATCAAACTGCGGCAGTTTGCAAACAAGCAGAAAAGTTCCGCTGTTCGCTCCTGAACTTCTGGATGGAGCCGCGTCCCGCGCGCCGCTGAACTTCTGGCTTTGTGTCTGCGGACTACTTTTCTGTCTTCCTTTCTTTTTTCTCTTTTCCAAGAAGAAGCAGCGCGCGCCCTGCTCCGTGCGTCAGATGGGATTTCAGCACTTTGGAGCGTTTCTTCCTCAGCGACAACAAAGTTGAGTGAAGAAAGAAAAACGAGGCAGCGATCCGGACCGAAGGGGTCCAGAGAGGAGAAAGTCCGGGTGAGTCCATGCTGGGCACGCGCTCCACCGGAACACACCGCAACTTTTCCCATCATTCTTTATTCCTCTTTCCCTTTGTGGTGCTTTATTAATCCGCTTTTATTCAGATTTAATTCAGAAATAAACAGATTAAAACATTTATCTTTTTAGTTTCTCCCACAAAGAAAAATGATTAAAAACTAAAAGTGAATTAGTTTTTCCGGAATTGTTCCCATTATTTGAGGTTTGGACAGACGCTGGAATTCCAGGAATCTGCAACCTGATATTTAAGATGCTGTCTAGTAAAAGAAGGAGCGGGTTATTTTTCATTTCATTTTAAAGTTTCTGGACATCAGGTTTTTCTCAGCGGTTAAAACCTGGTTATGACGCAGGAAAAGGCCGCAGTTTCTGTCCTCACACCGAATCATTGCTGCGTTTTTAATAATCACAGCAGATCAAAATGAGAACAACAAAACGATGCCTGTGCTTCCTCTCCTTCAGCTTCACACTGCGTTTTTTTAATACTGAATGGCCGGTTGCATTCATTTGCATCAGAAAAGTTTTAGTGCATTTGCTTTTGTGCAGGATGAAGAGTTCCAGCAGTCAGGGAGCAAAGGGGGGGTGAAAAGATGTGAGGAAATAATGGGGCCCTTCACATTATTCAGGATGACATGGGGGCTTCCCAAACCTGTGACGGGGATGTCACTTTCATCCTGCCCCGGGCGCCTCCTCTTGCTGTCATTTTCACACATATCCACCCCCGCGGCTCGTCGGCGCGTCATTAACCGGCCGTGGATCTGATTTCCCTGCAAATCTGTGGAGAGTTTAATGAGTGAAAGAAAAAAATGATAAAAAAAAAAAATAATGACGGATCCAAGCGGGGAAGAAAGGCATGCAGGCGGTTGCAGAGGCGCGATAAATGTGAATTGGAAGTGAGTAAAACACCCTGCTGTGAGGACTCAAAAGTCTCTTATCCCACAAAACAACAAGTCCACACCAATTACGCCATGTGGCCCTGGGGCAGTTGTTCCTTGCAGGTTTTGTGGTGAAAAGAAGCATCAGTGGCTTTACACAAGCAGAGGGAGGAAACCCACTGAGGCCAAAGGGAGGAAGGCTTCACCGAAACCTCCGAACCTGCTTAAATACACGTAAAGGCCCAACACTACAGGCAAACAGGGTAAAGCATGTAACCAACTGCTATCACCATGAAACTTTACTGCTTTATTCCTCACATCAGGGCTATCAATTTTTGTATTGTAAGTTTTCTGAAATGTCATGTTTAAATATGCAAATGAGGTGTTATATAGCCAAAAATGGGCTAATTTGCATACATTACTCGGAAAAAAATCTAAACACAGGATCAAACCAGGTTCAAAGTTTCTTCTGAATTTTGTTCACATATTAAAGCCAAAAGTTTTCACAGATATCTCTGTAGATCATTTCACAATTTAGAATATACTGTCAACAGCCAGAGAGAACTCATTTTTGGCATATTTTGGGGATGAAATGTTCTATAAATCAGGCTGCGAATGAGATATCAAAAAATCCTTCTGCAAAAACTTTAAGAATGCAGCCAGGAGCAAAACCTGAAAGTTTGGTTTCTGTAAGTGCTCCTGAAGTGGAGATATTTTATCCAGCGTAAGAAAAAAACTCATTTTGAGAAAACAGCAACTTTAGCTGCATTTTGAGGGGATTTGGTGCATCAGACATCATGAAATAAACCCCTGAAATGTTTATTTTGGGTGTTTTTTTTACACACTCTAAATTGCATTTTGGTATTTTTTGTTGTCCCAATGTATTATTTTATGTTAAATTAACAAGCTTCTGGTGTGTTGTTATAAATTAGAATACTTAAGCACACCTTAAACAAAGTAAAATAGTTCCATTTAACTCAAAATTTCAAGGCAGCCCTCTAATTCATATTTTCAAGTTAAACATCTCACAGTGCACTTGTCTGAAAGAAAACGTGTTGAATGAGGGAAAAAAAACGAAAAATCTCAAAATGAACCAGGTGATGAAAAAACAGGGTTTTGCCTGTAGAGTCTCCCCTAAAAGTCTTAAAATTGACGCAAAATACAACAGATATTTATTTTCTGTTAGAATATAAATGAACAGCCAGCTTCACCTGCATAAAAATGTAAGATTCTCATCACCGACATGATGATTTAAGCTTTTTGATACATTTCCTTTATCATCCAAAAAGTCAATCTTCACATTTACCCTGTTTACTTTGATGTTACGAAGAAAAAGAAAATATTATTAATGTTAGAACTGGTTGTTTTAGGCAACCCAACAGAACTGAGCTGGATCGTAACATGAATGGGGGCTCGTCCGGGATCTCAGAAGTGTGTGTCGTCTCTATTAAATATGAAAGTAGTTCATACGTTTTATGATACTCTTATCATTGAAAGGATTTGTTATTGTTTATATCATGTCACATGTTTTCAGCAAGCATTTTTGTAGCTTAGCATAGCATATAATGCTACAGTCGTCCTCAAAATTATTCATACCCTTCCATTAAATAAGAAAGAAAATCAGCTGTCAGTGAAATAAGTTGAAATTGACAAAGTAGTAATACATAAAATATTTTATTAAAAACACGACAGTGATTTTGAATTGTGGTTCAACAGAAATATTAAAAACAAGCAAGTAAAAAATGGAAGTAAACAAGTATGATGGGGCTCCTGAGCTAAAATGTTTAGCAACGCTTTGGTACAATCACTGCAATCAGGTGTTTTCTGTAACGCCCAATCAGACGTCAGCACCTGTTGACAGGTATGTTGGTCCATGTTCATGGGCAAGTTGCTTTAATTTGTCTGGGACAGTTTATATACATACATACATATATATGTATATATATATATATATATATATATATTCAACTACAAACCAAGAGCGACAGTTTATTTAAATAAATTGTACTCTTGTAAATTTTTGTTTATTATCACATGCTTTAGTTTCTTGTGATATGAATAATTATTGTGAATTTAGCCTTTTCTTTAATTGTAGGGCATGATTAATTTTGAGGATGACCTTTGTACATTATTTTGACAATATCAAACATGTTGAAATTCTTTAGTGCATGAATGTTTAAGATCTGGATAAAAAAAAAAAACATATATATATATATATTTTTTTTTAACGTCTGGATTTACTTAATTATTGATAACAACACGTTTTTTCCGCCTTCTGGTTAGCCAGAGTCAATATAATCACATGGCATCGGTTAGAAGTGCACTAACTCAGGATAACTAATGTGCAGCTTCTCTATGTCCACTGAAGGTTGCATATTTTTTCATAGTTATTATTTATGCAAAGGTAAAGGACCTGTGGGTTCTTTCTTGGGAGGACTGTCTCTGACTTTAGACTTTTAGGACTTTAGAGGACTCTAATAGAGAGATTAAAGACGTCTGCATTGGTTGAATTTTTCTATTTCCTCTGGCCTCCACATGGAGAAAATCCACCCTGATCTTTATTATTTAGATTATTGTTCTCAGTGCGGAATCGTCTGTTATTGTTTGTTTAAGGAACAGATGGTGAATTTATTAAACCCCAAACAGAAAAGAGTGAAAGTCAGACAAAAGGAGACCAAGAACTGGAGAAATCCTCCAGGTCTGGTTGGAGGTTCGATGAAAATGGCAGAACATGAAGCGTTGTCACTCTCAGGTCAGGCTTTTGTTCTCGGTGATATTTGGGATTCACGTCTTTGTCAGATGGATTCAGCCAGAGAAAACATGTCTGGTGAGAACCTGAAGTGATGGAGGGAAAAAGCTGAGAGTTGCGGTGGAAGTGGGGCTGCCGACCCTCCAGCAGCCGTCCTGCGGTGTGTTTGGACGACAGCCGCTCTGGTTTTACGTGTAAGTGGATTACACTGTTTGCTTTCCTCACTGACCCCGGCTAATCGCTGGCAAACAGCTGAAACGGGATCTGATTATTTTGACAGCGACGCTGCAGAAATAAAGAGAACTGGAGGAGCGCTGGAGTCATAAATTCTTAAATCATGTCAACTACACACTCTGCTGCGCACACACACACTCTTGGCTCTGTAAACATTCATTTTTAGAGTCACTGTGAAGATGTTTTTCCTCCAGATCTTCAAGAAGCTGCAGAGGAAAGCAGCTATCAGGCAGCAGCAATTACAGGAGATGAAAACAGATCTGTGTTCAGCACTCTGCAGGCCAGGAGACACCAGAAATCAAAGGTCCAGGGGCCACCAGGGGCCCGTAGTTCCTCCTCTGAGCCGCCGCTCAGCTTTGATGCGCCTGTTAATTAACTCCTGAAGGGCTGGCGCTAACGCCACGTCGGGGCTGGCAGCGGCGGATCTGGGGGGCGGACGTGGAGGAAGCCCCTCGCTGTGAGCTGTCACCCGCTGCAGAAAAGCAACGATGCGGCGTCGCCGCGGTTATCGGCAGATCAGCGATGGCCTCGCTGATGAAGAGCTGCCGCGGTGAAGGAGAACACAGGCATCAAACGCAGCAGTCAGTCAGATCAGGGGGCCCCGGGGGCCGCTGCTTTCCTCTCCTGCAGGAGACGACGGGATGTCCCGGGGGCCCCTGGCCACCACCCCTCCCCTCCCAACATCCTCCAGGAATTTCCCATCATCCACATCCAACAGGTGATTCCTGAGACGCGGCATCCTTCATGGGAGTGGCGTTCGGTTCCTGACGGGGGCTGAAATCTCAGCAGGAATGTTTACGGAGCCGAGAGTCCGATTTAAAAAGCAGAACGTTTCCATGAAAGAACACCAAGTATCCACAGTCGTCCTCACAACGGTTCATACCCTGCCATTAAAGAAAATGTGCATTTCACTACAGTAATTCAAAGAAAAAGAAACGACAGAAACTAATAATAAATAAAAATTTACAAAATTATAATTTTGTGAAATAAAATTTTGCCTTTGAATTGTGGTTGGAAATAATAATAATAAAAATAAACAAAACAAACAAAATTGTCCCGGACACGTAGGAGCAGCTTTCCCATGAACATGGACCAACATACCTGTCAGCAGGTGCAGACGTCTGATTGGACGTTACAGAAACACCTGATTGCAGTGATTGTCTCACCGAGTCCATCGTGTTTGTTTACTTCTTTCATTTTTTGTGTTTATTTTTAATATTTCTGTTGAACCACAATCCAAAATCAATTTCATGATTTTCATAGATTTTTTATTTATTATCACTTTTGTCAATTTGATCTCATTTCACTGATAGATTCTTTTTTTTCTTTCTTTAATTAGAGGGGATGAATAATGTATCTGTAGTTCCTGTTCTGGTATCTTTTTTATTAAAATTAAACATAGATATAAAGTCTCGTTTACCTTCTGAAGTGGGTGATAAAACAGTCTGTCATGCTGCTGATGTTCCCACGTTTCCACCTGTGGGACTGTCCTTTTTGCTTCAGTCTGTCAGTTTTGTCTTATTTTCATGTCACAGTCAGTCAGGAGTTAAAATAATCTGATTTAGAGAAATATTCAGAAGCAGAAGCATGAAGAAACATGATCAAACTGTAAACATGCTGCTTACTAAAGATATTTCTTTAGTACACTGGAAATTTTGCAAATGTTTTTTGTAAAAAAAAAGTAGTTTTAACTGTTATTATTGCAAGAAAATACCATAAATAAACAAATAACTGTTGTGTACTGCAAAATTTACAGTTGCCAAAATGGCATACCATAATATCCTCTACATTCTTGCTGTAAATTTTACGGTGGAAAAAATGGCGACCACAGCTGGGAGTTTTTCTCCGTAAATTATACAAATTCTTTTTTACAGTGTCGATAAAATCCAGTTTTTGACATTTACATGAAATCAGTCAGATGAAAAATGAATGAACTGAGTTTGAATCAGTGGAAATAAAATGATGATGATGATGATGGTGATGATGATGGTGAGGGTGTCCATGCAAATTAGAGATGATTAATTCGATGAAACTTTATACTTTTAGTTCAGCAGCTTGATAATAACGACGGGTAAAAACCCCGTTTTTTCATCACCTGGTTAACTTTGAGATTTCCGTTCTTTCCCTCCTTCAACATGTTTTCTTTCAGACTAGTGTAAAATAAAAAAAAAAAAACATTTGGGGGGATTATGTCATGAAACTTTGTCTGATGCACCCAGAGTTTTTTCTCTAACTCTGGATAAAATATCTCCACTTCAGGAGCACTTACAGAAACCAAACTTTCAGGTTTTGCTCCTGACTGGATTCTTAAAGTTTTTACAGAAAGATTTTTTATTATCTCATTCACAGCCTGATTTATAGAACATTTCATCCCAAAAATATGCCAGAAATGAGTTTTCTCTGGGCAGTATATTCTAAATTGTAAAATGATCTATAGAGATATCTGTGAAAACTTTTGACTTTAATATGTGAACAAAATTCAAAAGGAACTTTGAACCTGCTTGATCCTGTGTTTAGATGTTTTCCTAGAAATGTAGGCAAATTAGCCCATTTTTGGCTATAAAACACCTCATTTCCATATTTAAACATAAAATTTCAGAAAACTTACAATACAAAAAACGATCGCCCTGATGTGAGGAATAAAGCAGGAAAGTTTCATGGTGATAGCAGGTAGTTACATTTTTTACCCTATTTTCCTGGAGTGTCTCGCCTTAAATTACTCATCAGTTGTTTAAAGTTATTTTTATTTAATCATCAATAACTCGTGACACAGAAAAATTGATGACATAAAAAACAGCTGAAGACAGAGAAATTAAATACATTGTTATGCAAATGATCAGATATATTCTAATGACTGAGTTATTTATGCCAAATAAAAGCTGTAAAGGTCGTCTGAGGTCACCTGGATGATCTGCAGCTCCAGCTTCCTTCTGCTGGGAGGAAACCAGTTCTGGTGGAGTTTCAGGGTCTCGCCGACATTCTGTTCATTTATGCAGAACGTTTCCAACCAGCAGCCGCTGGAATTACGGGCGACCATGAACATGTGCGAGGGACGTGAAGAGACGACATGTTCTAGACATAAAATTACCTATTAGAATGATGAAGACGATGATGAGGGTGATGCTGCATTCCTGCTCATCCTGGCTTTATTTCAGCTGAGACCACGTCCACACAGACTTCCTGCTGCATTCAAGGTCCAGTTCATCTCAGTGAGGTGACCCTGAACACATCATGTGTAACTTGCATAGATTAGATCAGACTGAGTTTTTCTCTGAAAACTCACATTTATCTGATTTTTTTCAAGTTTATAAAACTTTTTATGAAGCTGCGGAGTTTAAGGCGAGACACTGCAGGGAAATAGGGTAAAAAATGTAACTAACTGCTATCACCATGAAACTTTCCTGCTTTATTCCTCACATCAGGGCTATCATTTTTTGTATTGCAAGTTTCCTGAAATTTTATGTTTGAATATGCAAATGAGATGTTATATAGCTAAAAATGCACTAATTTGCATACATTTAACACAGGATTATCCAGGTTCAAAGTTTCTTTTGAATTTTGTTCACATATTAAAGCCAAAAGTTTTTACAGAGGGGATTTTGGATATCTCCATAGATCATTTCACAATTTAGAATATAACAACCAGAAAAAAACTCATTTTGAGAAAACAGCCTTTAAAGTTTTGGATTGTAAAATTCTCCACATTTTTGCTCTATAACACTATTTACAGACATCAGATCCAGTCAGATTCATGAGCTGGAAATGTCCAGTTTGGTTGAGATGACATGGTTCAGGAAAAAGAGACGTGTCCAACGATACCAGACATGACGGGTTCAGACGAGCACCACGGTGCTCGCTCCGTTTAAAAACACCAACTTTAGCTGCATTTAGAGATTTGGGTGCATCAGACAAAGAATCATGAAATAAACTTCTAAAATGTTCATTTTTGAGATTTTTTTTCACTAGTCTGAAAGAAAACATGTTGGAGAGAAAAAAAAGAAATCTTAAAATTGACCAGGTGATGAAAAATCGGGGTTTTTACCTGTCGCGTCTCCCCTTAATAACTGATTCAATGACTTTCAAGAACATGACACAGCAGGATCAGAGGCCAGTCTGAGCAGACCTTGACTGGGTAGATCTGTGACTTCATGAGCTGATCAGGTGTTAAAAGCGTTGCCATGGCTACGGGACATCCTAACCCAGACAAACTGCTGTGAACGGTGGGGACCATCTGGGCGGCGCTGCAGAGGAAGCGAGCGGTCCAAACTCCGGCTGTAAAACAGCGAGCGGCTGCTGCAGCCGGGCCATTTGGCCGAGGGTCAGGGATCAAAGCGGCCAGCGTGGACGTCACCCCCCCCAACCCCCCAGAGCCGGACAGTAACGCCGGAGCATGCCAGCTCCTAATGAGTGCAGACAGAGAGGAGCAGGGGTCAACTTTTAGCTTTTTAACGGATGTTGGAGCGGTTTAGTGGCCCAGCAGGGATCAAACCTTCAACACATAAAGGGGTAGGGAGGTCTGCAGGAACTCTTCACTCTCTCATGTCAGAAGATGTCGGCCATTAAACCTTCGTCATTAATGAGGAATTTTCCATGAAGAAAAGAGTAAATCTGATTCTGATGCTCGTCCCGGTCGGATCACGGCGCAGTGGCTGCACACTCTTTCTTCCTGTTACCTTTTTCTAACATCTGCTTCACACCCAAAGTTCCTGCCTCTGTTTTCGTTGCTGAAGTGGACAGTTGCCACGGCAGCTGACTGGTGTGTTAGCGTCCACCACTGGTCCAGACAGGCATGGGAAGCGTGGTGAAAAGTTTGATGCTGCAGACCCAAACTGCAGCACAAATAACACCAAATGCACCAATAATGGGAGTTAAGTTTATCCTCAGTCACGTGTGTATGCAACCATGGATACCTGGTTAAAAAAAAAGAATTTAAAACTGTTTATCTGTTGCTGAAATAAGGAAAGAGATTAACGCCAGGCTGATGTTCTGCCTCCGCTCACGTTTACTCATCATTTATGATCCCCATTCCCAGAAAAGCTGGGACTCGCAGTGAAATGTAAATAAAATCAGAATACAATGATTTCCTAATCTCATTTTACCATATAATTAGAAATAAATGAGTGTTTTCCCTGAAATATGATACGATGCAAAACGATAAGATACGATACGATATGTATCATATCGTAAGGTATCTTATTCTCGTATTACATTGTACTGACAAACATTTCGGTCATAACTTCTTTAACCTTTGACTTTAGTATCTCTCAGGGCGATATGGACCAAATGTCATATCAAGATATATTTATTATAGATGACGATATACAGTATATGTCGGTATTTTACCCTTATTTGTCTGAAAGTTTCATTTCATATCAAACAGCTGTTTTTTAGTATTAAAACATGTTGAGCGTAAATCGCTCCACTGCAGTGATGGAACTGATGAAACACTGGTTAGAAATGTTTGTTAAATTGAAGCAATTAAAGATAGCTGGCTGGTTTTTTATATCTTTGTAAAAGTGTTCCACACAGTTTAAATAATAGGGGTGAAAAAAATATCAATACACTGAAATATCGCAATATTTTCATATGCTGATACAATATCTATATTTGAAAACGTGATTTCCGTCTTTTTTACTAATGAAATCTCACTAGATTTCATTGTTCTGTTACAAAATCTCGCAGTATTTCGTGAAATCTCATGAGATTTCGTAACAAAACAATATCTTGCGAGAATTCATTCATGAAATAGATTGATACCGCTTTTTTGAATATAGATAATGGTATCGGCATATGAAAATATCACAATATTTCAGTGTATTGATGTTTTTTCCCACCCTTATTAAATAATCAGGTAACTCCTTTTGAAGTCAGTGTGGAGGTGCAGTCGGGTCATTGCGAAAGAATAAAGCAAAAAAATTTGCACAACTAACACCACGATATAACGATGTGTGTAAATATCATATCAGTATATCACACAGCCCTAATATATCTCAGAAACTTTACATGATGCAAAATTTTTCTCTCAATTAGAAATATAATTTCAGACCCAAATGTGCTTATTCAGAATGAATAAAAGCAGAAACAACCAATAAAATGTAATTTTTTACTATTTGTTGGGATGTAACATACAACAAGAAGATTCATTTCCTGCAATGTTTAAGAAAACTCTTCACTGTCCCACATTAGATGCGATTTTGGGGCTTGGTCATTAAATTAGTGCTGGTTGAAAGGTCGAGAGGAGCCGTGGCTCCCGAACAAGCCTCTGAAATGCTGGCTTTTCTTCTCACGTGAGGACACAAATAATGACGAACGCATACGTGGAATTCCTCCCTGCAGTCGCACAAGCCTCGCAGGAAGCTCTAAGCTACCTCAAAGCGAGGTCATGGTCTGCTGAGGCGCACAGGTGGGAGGCGGCCATTCATTTCACCCGGCGCAGGTCACGGAGGTGAGCCGAATCCTCCTCTGAACTCAGCCGCCACATCTGTTTGCTGTTGCTGAGGCCGGGAGGAGGATCAGCCACAGGATATTGAACATCCAGGCTGACGGTGTGAAGCTTCTCCTCCTGAGGGTTATCGCTCATCCGCTCTGCTTTGTCTTCATCAGCGTCTGTTCGTCATCATCCAAAAGTTGAGAAAGAAAAGGTGTGAACAAGAGGTTTTAGCGAGTTCTCCTGGGGATGCGTTCCTGCTCTCTTTTACTTTCCGAGCAGGTATTTTCGGTCTTATCGCTTCCTTTAAAGTTAAGAGAAGCCGGTTGATATAAATTCAGATGTCACCGTTAGCCTCTATTTGTGCTTTCGCGGCTCACACAATAAACAACCCCTCCTTCGGTCGAGGCTGCTTTCTATTTTCGACTTGCCACCGACCTGGGCTTCTTTTACGGGATAGCTATTATTCAAAAGGAGAATAGGTGTAGGGCCCCAACCATAAATTCCAGCAAGTGGCCCTTCGAAAGGGGTGCCGCACCGAGGAATTGACTGCATGCTCTGTGATTTTACTCTTCCTCGCTGTGACCTTTTGAGTTCAGACAGAGCCATTTGTTTGGCTGACAAGAGCTGCTGTAATAATTCAGGGGGACACTGGCTGTTGGTAATACTCGGTGACGAGCCAAACTGTACGCTTGTACACCTGGAAAGCAGAGGCATTTGTTTTCCTGACACGGGGAATACCTTCTCTGCAGCACCTTTGATTTCTGGAAGTTGTGGCCGTCCTCAGGAGTAATATCCCGAGCGTTTGTGGGCCCTTAGTTCATTTCTGGCAGGCTGGTATTTCTGGGTTTCATTTTGCAGTGTTTTCAGTACACTGCAGTGCCCTCAATGAGAAAATAAAAAAGCTCCGTAGTACTGAGGCTTCATATAATGATGTCCATGCATACAGATGATAATGAACAGGTGATTTAAAGAGGAGCAGAGACTTAACTGAAGGGAAAAAGGATGAATCAACAGAGCAAGCAGTCATTGACTTCAACACAATGACTCAGCAGAAAAAGGGGGAGGGTCACTCTGAAGTTGTTGTTCGCTTAAATAACCTTATTGTGAGGCTTTCTTTGTTGGCTGTTACACTCAAATGAATCATTGTGTGTCTGTTTGAAAGAAGACTACAGTCAGCGGTGGGAGGCCACAGTAATTACACTACTAGCTAACCCGGTTGTTACATACTCCTACAAGTAATCTTACTTTCCTTCTCCTGAGTCCACAGCCTCCTCTTATTCCTTCGCTTTCGGACTTCACCTGAAACCTTCTCACTTGTCTCCAGGTATAAACATGATAAAAACGTTGAGCTGCTGTTAGCTTGCCTCATTTCTGCTACCACAGGTAGCTAACTTGAAACCTTTAGGACAAGAAGCTAACTTGTTTGTCGTTTAAAGCATGTTATACAGAAGATTAAAGGCACTACAAAGTAATGTTTATAACAACAAACAGGTGACCAGAAGGTAACGTGATTGATAGCAGAATCTTCTTCAAGCTACAAGCTAGGAGGCTAACTAGTTTACCAGATTAAAAAGAACTTTGCGACGAAACTAGTTCAAATAGAATAATTGTTTCATATATTGTAGACAGACAGCTGTATATGGCAAATTTATACTTTTTCCCAAGTTGTCACTGTTTTAAAGTTCGTTTGAGGAGCAAGTTGCTGATTGTGACTTCTGAAACTTCAGTTCTCACAATCGCTGGTGGTTTGTTTATTTACTATTAAGCTACTATGCTGACAAGTAACAAGAGATTTTCGAGATTTTGAGAAACTAGTGACCCATCATTCATTTTATTCATTCATTTAAGTGGTATCACTTACAAATGGACTTTTTTCGTAATTTATGCACGTCACTCGTGCATGCTCCACCTGACCTCGACAGTCAGAAGGCTTTGGAAGTCCATTGAAATAGAAAAGAGATGGTCATTACGTTGTTAATTACAACGATGCCAGACAGTTGCTGCGTTTGACTGTTCAAACTGATGAAGGGAGAACTCACCTAGACGGGGAATATGTTTTTACTGGTTTCCCGTGAAGAAACACCAGTGATCGGCCTGGATTTGCGCAGTAACCATGTAAAACTGGATGCCTTCGCTACAAAACCAGCTCCACAGTGTACAGCCTTCTGTTGGCATCTGATGACCGAGGGACCTGGACTATTTTCTTTCTATGGAAATAAGGGCGAAGACGAGAGACAACGGAACGAGTAGGAAGCAACACTGAGTCGATCAGGAAATTGTGAAGACAAGCACCAGTGTTATTCCGTTAGTTTAACATACATTATCAGATCGCCATACATAGCCTGTGTTTAACTGCGGCTGAGGGGTCCCGTCCGGGTCACTACAGTTCCTACATATTAGAATAATAAACACACACACTACCAGTCAAAAGTTTGGACACATTTTTTGATCGAGTCAATGAGAAAGTCTCCAGACTTTTGACTGATACTGTAAGTATGCTACAATTTTTGTATGATCTGATTAGTCGATGAATCGCCAAAATGATTTGTGACTCTTCGATTATCAAAATAATCGTTTTTGGCAGCCGAATATAGAAACTCACAACTTCTATTTCAATGAACAGCCAAACTGCAGTGACCGTCATGAGCAGTTATGAGCATGTGCAAGTGACATATGCATAAATTACAAAAAGGGTCCATTCACTGGAGTGTATCAGCTGTCCGTCGGTCGATCGGCAGTTGGCCGGCCAGAGGTGGGGTCCGCCTGGACAGGTCGCAAGTCAAGCAGGGCCAAGACAGAGAGACAAACATCACTAAACCTGTTTGCAGTTCATCCTGTATTTAGCTTTTAATAAAAACTGACCCAACTGACCCGATTTCAACACAGTGAAACCAGCTCTTAGTTTCTTTGACTGATATAAACGTCACCCCACATCAGGAATTACTACATTACATTTTACACAGTTTCCTAACGGTTTTAGAATTGGGGTGCGATGTAAAATGATATAAAATGGGACTTTGGGAACAAGTTATGGGAATATACAGAGTTCTTGCAGGGTCTTAAAAAGTCTAAAAATGTCTGAAATTCTGAACTTAAAGGCCTTAAAAGGTCTTTAAAAGGCCATTTTTTTTCATCCAAGGTCTTATGTTTGATCTAGACAAGTCTTAGTTTTTCATTTTTATTCATTCCTGAAGAGCATTGGCCACATACAGTAGAATACGCTGAATAATTTATCAGAAGTTGATTCTGTCTTTCTGAAAGGTTCAGATAACTATGAGAGATATTTTCAATTTCTTTTTCAATTTCTTTTTTTACGTAAAAACAATTAAATGCATTTCTGCTTGAGTAGAACTTGAGTTGCCAATAGTAATGTCTGTGTCTATTATTTGATTCAGGCGTCCACTAAAATTTATTTGGGGGGCAATTATTGTTATACTGTATGATTAATCAAGATTGATAAATTACAAACCCTGTTATTATTACTTTTTTTTTTTTTTATCAAGTCCAAACCTCTATTTTGAATTTCCAAAATGATTTAAATGTTTCTCATAATGTATCATGTTGGTCTTAAATTTAATTTATAAAGGTCTTTAAAGGTCTTAAATTTAACTTGCTGAGACCTGCAAGAACCCTGAATAGTAAACAGCAGGGGTGTACGGGTCCCGTGGACCCAGATTCGTTGGAACTTCGACTTCCACCTTTAGATCATGGGAACCTAAAACCAAAGAATGCTCAGAACAAATTATATTTAAGTTCATATTTCATTATTTTCCTGGAAAAACACGTTTTTGTGGTAAAGACAGAGTTACAGAGACGTTCTTTGATTTGGCAACGTAAGAAAATTAGAGGATGAAATAATCACAGCTGCTTTAAGAAAACAAACCACATTAAGTGTTCATGGTGAAGCCAAACGTTATTTCAGACCGTGGTGCCGACACCAGCCACTGCCTTCCTAAACGTCTGAGCAGCAAATGTTAAGCCTGACTAATAATGATTTGCAAGGACAGATCAGAGGACTGCAAGCGTGAAAGACTCCCATTATGTGCTTCATATATCACCTCAACTAAAGAGGCCTCTGTGTGAGTGTGTGTGGGTTGAGGCTTCCCATGAGGTTTCACTCCTGTCCCCTCACACCTGTTACACTGATTCATCAGCAGCAATAAAGACAACTCCAGGCAGAGCTGTCAGTCACAAGCTCTGCTTTGTTACAGAGGCAGTAAACTGCATCTGACTTAATTACAGCTCAGTGAGCTGGAGGTTCATCAGAGGCGACCCGACAGCGTCTGATTGTTCCGTGCTGTTGCTTGGGTCGTCCTTAAATCCTCATTTATTCCCTTTAAACATGCAACAAGTTGCATTTTAGTTTTCACTGAGGTTTCATTTATAACCAGACAGCTGCTCTGCTCTCCAGTAATGCCTCAGTCACTCAGTGTGAGAATATGGTGATAAATACATAGAATAAGTTACAGTACAAAGCAGGGATCCACGATATAATCGGCCCCCTATCGGCAACGACTGATATCAGCCTTAAAACTAAGTATCGGACATCAGCCACCCCACTGATATTTCACCAATATTTAACCGATCAGCCCGCTGTTTCTGAAGTCTAAAAAACCCCCAAAATTCTTCTTTTTCTTCTTCAAAAACTTATTTTTTACAGACTTTAAAACTTCTGAACACTAGGGGTGGTAAAAAATATTAAAACACTGAAATATCGCAATATTTTCATATGCTGATATATTGAAATTTAAAAAGGCGCTATCGATCTATTTTGATGAAATCTCGCGCTATTTCATTGTTTTGTTACGAAGCCTCGCAAGAATTCACAAGAATTTTGTGATATTTTCATATGCTGATATGATATTGACATTTAAAAATGCGGTATCGATCTGTTTTACTAACAAAATCTTGCGGTATGCCATCGTTCTGTTACGAAATCTCGCAAGAATTCACAAAATATCGTGAGTTTTTGTAACAGAATGATGAAATCTCGCGATATTTTGTAATTAAAATAGATCAATACCATGTTTTTTTTATACTGATTTGATATTATGATATTATGATATTATTTGTTGTTCGCTGTAGGACGGAGAGATACAGGAATTCATTCCTGCCAGCAACCATCACCCTAAAGAACAAGACTAACTGACTTTTTTTGTTTATTTAAAAAAAAAAAAAAAAAAAAGTGAGCTTTTACAATACTGAATTTCCCTTCGGGGATGAATAAAGTATTTTTCATTTCATTTCATTTCATTTCATATTGGCATATGAAAATATTGCAATTTTCCAGTGCATCAAAAAAAAAAAAAATTTCCCACCCTTATTTTTCAATGTGTCGGAAACGAATAACAAAACTGCTTATTTTTTTCAGCTTTAATATCGATATCGGTCATCGGCCACAAGTTTTAAAATATCGGCATATCGGATATCGGCCAAAATTCCAATATTGTGCATCCCTAGTGTAAAGGCTTGGTTTCAGCCTAATCTGATCCACTTGTTTTAGTGAAGGGGCTACCCAATGTGGAAACCAGTTTCCCAGATGTTTGGGGTTTTGTATGAAGGAAAGCAGCACTGTGGGGGCTGCATGAAGAGTCCTCTTCATTTCCATCCCAGCTTTGAAGATAAAGTAGTATTGTTCTAACTGTTCAAGCCCCAAAGCCTCTCTGAATAGCGCTGTGGAAGGGTCAATAGTCAAATAAACTTTGATGACATGCAAGCTGAGACCCCCGCGACCTTCTCCTCCAACCCCTTTAACCCCCCAAAGCCCTGAGTCAACCCCCACCTCCCGACGCTGCAGATTGAGCTGTGAAAGGTTCGCGGGAAGGCAGAAAACTGTGGCGAGTCGTCTTTCAGGACCAAATCCTCTGACATGTTTGCACAGTGCTGCGAGATTATCTTACAGATTCCTGGAAGATGAACAAGTGCCAGCAGGCTTCGTGCCAATCAGGCACCACGTGGCCATTTACGTTCAGATGTAAGGCCTCATGCTGCAGTGCAAACAATAAGCAGGTTAATGTTTGACTGAAGGAAACGGATTAAATAATGGACGATATTTCATCAAATGCATGTATGTTGTTATAGTTTTTCAGAATAGTTCCTTATTCAGTCCCTGCACACTGCAAAAACTTAAATCTTACCAAGTATATTTTTCCAATTTCCAGTCAAAATATCTCATCACACTCAAAATAACACAAAATTACTTAAAGAGAAACATTTCAGTGAGATATAAAAACTTTTTTTTAAGGCAATGGATCTTATTTCAAGAAATCTTATCAAGAAAATTTTGCTTCTTCGATTGGCAATTTTTTTTTCTTATCACAAGCAAAAATATCTTGGCCACCCCTAAAATAAGTGAAAAAAAGACTTTTTTGCTTATAATAAGCAAAATTGAGCAGTGAAGGGTTTCGTTGCAGCCTAAACTTCCTGATTTTGTAGCAGCTTTTAGTTACTTTTAGTACTTTTCTTCACTACCCCACTTTTATAGACCCACAAAATAACTTTAAGACCTTAAAAATCTGCGTTTCTGACTTGTTTTGATGTCATACCAACATTCATTATGCGCATTTTCGAGCTGTCACTGCCCAGCGGTGTCCCGAGGTTCAGAAACAGCAGTATGCAAGTTTTGGACGTTGCTGTCACTTTGCAGCCGACTACTGGTTGCAGCACCGCGTCAATTACTAGCAAACGGATATGAACCAGATATGAACACTGCGGTTTTAAACGCGCATCATCTCGGATTCAGCAAAGAAACACAAGGAAACATGACTGGAGGAAGAGAGGAAGGGACGGAACAAGAGTCAAGATAAGACTGTCTTTTACTGGATGGAGGGAATCACAGGGAATTTTTTAGCATATTTTTGGGATGAAATGTTCTATAAATCAGGCTGTGAATGAGACATCAAAAAATCCTTCTGTAAAAACTTTAAGAATACAGTCAGGAGCAAAACTTGAAAGTTTGGTTTCTGTAAGTGCTCCTGAAGTGGAGATTTTTTTTTTTACCCGGAATAAGAGAAAAAACTCATTTTGAGAAAACAGTTTTTAAAGTTTTGGATTTTAAAATTCTCCACATTTTTGTTCTATAACACTATTTACAGACATCAGATCCAATCAGATTCATGAGCTGGAAATATCAAGTTTGGTTGAGATGACAGCGTTCAGGAAAAAGAGACGTTTCCAACGATACCAGACATGACGAGGTTCAGACGAGCACCACGGTGCCGCGCTCCGTTTAAAAACACCAACTTTGGCTGCATGTTGAGGAGATTTGGGTGCATCAGACAAAGTATCATGAAATAAACTCCTAAAATGTTTATTTTGGACGTTTTTTTTTTACACTAGTGAAAGAAAACATTTTGAAGAAGGAAAAATACGAAAATCTCAAAACAGACCAGGTGATGAAAAAAACTGGGTTTTTACCTGTTGTGCCTCCCCTTAATAAAAAAGAAAGTTAAAATCAGATATTCCAACATTTTCAGTGTAAGAAGTACATAGAATACTTCACCATCCAAAAGAAACCTCATTAAGTTGTAACTTACTGTGTTAAACACATAAAAAATGGTGAAAAACACATTTCAAGTTCATGGAACTTGAGAACAAAAGCAACAACAAAACTTGTCCTTTAACAAAACTTTAATCTGGCTTTGTGTCTATGATGAGTGGGATAACAATCCCTCTCGTGTGACATTGCTTGATTAAATTGAACTTCCCTTGATTATTTTAGCATCTGCAACAGTTTTGGAGAATAAAGATTATGTCAGTGATTTGTCTCGTCTGTTCGCCCATTTCTGAGACTCTTGGGGCCTGATTTACGAAGAATCCAAATTGCGAGTCTAATGTCTTTGCCTCGCAAAAAAAATAGCGTGCGCTGTCATTTTAGCGTTTGCGGGTGATCTACAAAGATTACACGCGCAATCTGTAACAGGCGCAAACAGCAGGATTTAAATGAGGATTTAGCGTGCGCTTTCCCTGCGCCACGGAAAGTTCAGAAGAGCATGTGGTAAACGCAAAATGAAATTCATCCTGATAGAGAGATGTTAGTTTCAGAGATATAATGAGGCAAATAAAAAAACAGAATATAAGATAAATATGAAGAGTTCATTAGCAAAAGTAGACAAACGCCATTTAGAAAAAACGGAGTTAACTGCTTTTGCAAATAAACTCTTCATTTACTTTTTGAATATTTTCACCAAATCAAGCTCACATGAAGTGGAGGGTTTTAATGATGTTAAATGGAGATATGACGTTTGTACCGGACAGTAACAAAAGCAGTTAACTCCGTTTTTCCACAGTGGCGTTTGCCTGTTTTTGCAAATGTACTCTCTATAATAACTATAAATAAAAATAATGCAGCAGGTTTCTCTGTGGATCGTAAGAAGAGGCCAGTTTAAGGACATGGATAAGGACACGCTGTTGAAGATGATCTGATATTACGCACAGACTGCGCGCTCTTTGGCACAATGCCAGGCGCTGGACCTGCGTAATTGCCCCCCACCCCACGCAAAACTCAGTAAAAAATAGTATCAATAATTTGTGCGACGTTACTGGTTATTTTCACTAAGTTTTCTGTGGGGTGGGGGCCAACTTCACGCAGGAAAGCAACCTCAGAACAGCAGCAGCAGTCGCTGCGGCGTGGAGGAGCAGGAGATGATTTAAATTTAAAAATATGCCATTGGCAAAAAGTAAAAGAAAATAAAAAGACATAATTAATGTCAGCTTTAACTACCATGATGCTGCAGCTGCAGATGTTCTGGTTCATGTCTAGAATAACCGTGTTAAACAGTGATGTTGATTGTTATTTAATTAAATAATGAAAACTTGACGTGTCGCCTGCAAACTCATGAGAAATGATTCTGACCCGATGTCTGCAGTCCTGTGTGCAGCATCTTTCAGCCATCAGTGCGTAAAGCTGCCAGTTATACCTGCTTTTCAGACGTGCTAAATTACACGCATTTTTTTGCGCCCGCTTTCCGTTGAACGGTTGATAGATCACATTGCGCGTGTTAAACTGAGGTTTTGCATAGTCTCCTCCCAATATTTTGCGCCTTCTGGCAGAAACGCCCAGTTTGCATATTCATCTGCAGCAGATGCGCAAAATGGACAGCGGCGCTATTTTGCCCCTTAACAGGCGCAAACCTCCTTTTGCCCTGCTTTGTAAATCAGCTCTGGCGGATTATTGCGTGCGTAATGAAGATAGCGCCCGTTTTAACAAGCGCAAACCTTTCGTAAATCGGGCCCTTGGTGTTTTGCAGTGAAAAAAATATTTGTCAATCCATGCCTTCTGCTTGTGTTCGTCTACAACATTGCAAGAAGAGTAAAAAATTTACCATCATTATCATGTAAAGCATGGGAAACTGACGAGCACGGTCTTTGGTTGTGATTGTCGTTGGTAAATTAGACATATTCCCACAAGTTGGCATGCTAGCAAGTTACAGGACACAGGAACAGAATGTTGTGACATCACCAATCAAAAAGTTGGTGTTGCAATTGTTCAAAGTTAAAGTTGCAGTGATTGGATAAAATAGTAAAATGAGCTGAATTCGCAGGGACTGGGGATTGAATTTGTGTTAACGGTTGCAACATCGCAAACATCACAAAATCATGGATACTGGATATGGCCAAAAGCCATACAATGGTTTTCATACTTTTTAAACTTTATCTTTGGAGAAAATATTTACATTTGTGGGGGTTTTTGGTCTCTGTAACAACCATCTTGCCTGTGATTGTCATTCCCCTTCGATGTAAGGGCTGAAATATACTTGGCGACGCGTCCCCAGCGTACCTACGGCACATAGGTTGCTCGCGTTGACGCAAGGTAATGTGCCGCGTGGTGCAATATCGACTTGAACGCTAGAGGTGCTCGTGCGACTTTCTCCGCAACTTTGGTTAAGTGGCCGCACATACCACCTCTGCTGGCGATGAGACATCTTTTTCTTTCGGAGCAGCAGAAGTAACTTCTTCCTTGAAGGAGTTGTCCTCATTGTCCGTTTGCCACATACACCTGGGTCGTTCACGTATGCCCCGGAAATACAATCTCACCGGCAGATTGCCAGCAAGTCTGGCTAACGTTACGAACAACTGTGTAATCTGTACATCTGTGAGTTTTCTTCTCCGAGTCCTGTCGCTCTCCGGAGGTCGCTGTTGTTGTTTGATTATGTAATGACATACAGCTCTAGAAGCCTTTTTTTTTCTGGCCGATCCTCAGTAAGTCAGCATCTGACGTCCCTCCCTCTGAAAGGCTAGATTCATACCCCCTACCCCTCATTATGTCCACTACCCCTACATGCAAAGACGGATTGGGACAGCACTACCTTCACGGGAGCGCACAAAATTTAGGGGTAGGGCTAAAAGGTAGGGGTAGTGGGTGTTTTGGGATGCACCCTAAACCTTCCGAGCGGGGAACGTCAGATGCTGACTTGCTGAGGAAGGGCCAGAGAAACAAGACAAGAATGCTCACAAATGTACATATGTACTGATTATGTACTGATTATACATTTGTTTGTAATGTTAGCCAGACTAGCCATGCTAGCGACGCTAAAAATACTGATGAAAAGCTTGCGAAGGCTTTTCAGTTGTCATGGCAACGTCTTCTCTGTGTAGTTGTTTTGTTTATTAATCAACTGAAGCATGATA
This sequence comes from Atherinomorus stipes, assembly GCA_023101725.1. Lineage (NCBI taxonomy): Eukaryota > Metazoa > Chordata > Actinopteri > Atheriniformes > Atherinidae > Atherinomorus > Atherinomorus stipes. Next base: position 133,863 of record JALJCO010006735.1, read on the forward strand.
AATGATAAAAAAAAAAAGGAAAAACGACCTGTTCACTCTGTGTTGTTGCTGGGTGTGTTGTTATGGTGAGACGTATGTGCAAACGTCACTACGCAGTCACTTACGTGCCTGAGCGTAAATGCAGCAAGTGGTGTCCCAATTCCTAGAAGATTACAAAGCCTGTGGCTTCAAATTGAGGTTGTAGTGGTGGTGGGTGAGGGCTAGTGGATGAAAGTAGCGGGTACATCGGGATTGGGCCTTGGTGTGTGTCGGAAAACCCTTCGTTTGTAGGGGTATATACCATTACCACTTCCCCCTTCCCTTCTGTCTTAACAGAATTGGACACCCCTACCCCTACACGCGTACGCGCAAAACGTGGGGAAGGCTAAGAGACAGAAATGCGATTGGGCCTAAAATACCAGCTGGCCGATGTATCGGTACATCTTTAGTTGCTTCACTGTTTTTATCTCTGCTCACTTCTGATGAGTCTGTAGTATCTAAATGTTTCTGAAGTGCTTCGGTGATGTCATTGGTCCTTTTCCTCAGCAAAGTTTGAACATCTTCTCTTTGATCCTCTATCACAGAGTTCATCATCAACAATGGAGACCTCCCCACCGAGAGCCGCCGAGAAAAAGGACAAAATGGACAGTAGCAGTTTCTCCAGCCTCCCAAAGAAACCCTGCCCCTCCGAGACACGAGGTAAGGTGAATTGTAAAAGTTTTTGCAAAGCTGGGACTGGATCTGGACTCCGTGGTCCAGTTGTCTGTCAGGCCCGTGCATGATGAGTGTTGAAATGAGCAGGGGTCTCACGGGGGCCCATCCAGGGGGCAGAAAGGGGAGTGAAAAGGACCGATGAAATATACATTTCAAAGATGGAGCACCATCTTGGGAGCCGATGCTCGTGGCTCTCCTCGGACCTGATGAGGTACCTCCAGCAGTCAGAGGTGACTTACAGTAAATGTCTGACAGGAATCCCAAATAGGCCCAGACCTTAGAAGAGCATCATTAATGCAGATCGCCCCGGAGCCGAGGCTTGGTGCACGTCGGCAAGGAGTGTGGCACTATTTGAGTCTGTAAACGCTAATGAATAGAAAACATGACAAGACAGGAGAGCGGGGGGGTAGAGCAGGTACGAACGAGTGTTTGTGTTGTTGAACTAAATGAAGAGTAGCAGCAATCGTCTCTCGCAGGGGAGGGACAGGCAGAAAGAGAGAATCCATGTTTTAAAGATGTCAGAGAACGTGTGATGAAAGCTCGGTATAATGAGGCTGAAAGACCTTGTTCTTACCTCCAGAGTATAAAAGGAAAAAAAGTGGCCCGGGCGGGTGGAGGCGAGGATGACATGAAGCTTCAGAGATTGACAAAGATGCAAGCTGATTGGCTGCCTTTGAAATGCAAATTAAACATGTGATTTAGTGACATTTTTACTCATTCATGAAGGGCTTGGTGGCCTGCCATTATAAAGAAACACTCATTAATTGATAAAGAAAAGACAAAGCTGGAAATGGAGCCTAAAAGTACCAACCGTGCCAGATCACAAGGCGTCATGAGCGCTCCAAACAACTGTCAGGTTTTACTGGATGTCCTGCAAACACGGGAAACGCGGCGTTCTGTTAGTTGGGAGGTTCTCTGTCACTTACCAACACTTAAACAAATGTTTTATCTGCCGGAATCTCACATGAACTACATCATCTGCCACCAGCAGTTTTTCAGCATTTTGAAACACAAAAACGATCCCTTAGAGGCGCATTATCTGGGGGATTTTTTTGTTAGAATGTGGCAATGCTTTTGGGGAGATTTGGACTAAAGAGTGTGATTTTTAAGTTGATTTAACTCAAAAACATTAGATTTAATCACCAATCCAAAATAAGAAGTTACATCAATGTAAATTAGTCTTTTATATCAACTACAGCCCAGATACTCTTTTTTACAGCGCGTTTTATTTCTTATTTTGTGGTGTAACTGACGTGAGACGACAGTATTTGAATTGGTAGTGATCATTACGTGGTACTGGTCAGTAATCTAGAAAGCGAGCAGTCTTTGAACATCTTCAGACTTTTAACGCTTTCACATGACCACCTCAAGCTATTCTTTTTGTAGCATATGTCGTCATTCCTCTGCTGCTGTCTGTGGGTTTACTACACCACCATCTTGTAAAAAGGCTTTGGAGCGCTTGTTGATAACAAGCCGACATTCATCCACTGAGATTAAAAAGACATTTAAATTTAGCATACGTGTCCAGTTTGGACGGTTCAGTTGGTTGAGAAGTGAAGATATTGTAAAGGTCAAAACTTTGCCAGAGTTATTGATTTAACATGCAAATATTTCATTCTAAGGCATTCATAGTTCCTCTTGTTTTTTACATTTACAGTATGGGTCAAAGGTTTAGATATCCTTCCTTTAATGACAGACAATCAGCTCTGTCAGTGAAATTAGTGGAAATTGATAAAAAGTAATAATAGATTTTTAAAAAATTATGAAAATCATTATATTGATTTTTAATTGTGGTTCAACAGAAATATTCAAAACAAACAAACAAAAAATAAAACAAGTAAACAAGCATGATGGAGCTCCTGAACTAAAATATTATTCAGCAACACTTTCAGACAATCACTGCAATCAGCTGTTTTCTGTAGCGTCTGATCAGACGTCTGCACCTGGTGACCACCGTTCGTGAACAAGGGGAACAGTTTTGTTTGCTGGTTTTTTTGTTTTGTGTTTTTTATTATTTTTAAAACTACAATTCATAACCAATATTTTATTTGACTAAATTAACAACATTTAGTACATTTTTATTTTGTTATTACTTTTTTAGTTTCTTGTCATTTGAATTACTACTGTGAATTTAACCTTTTCTTTAATGGGTGTGTGTTTAAACTTTGGGCTCGTACTGTACGTTTTCCATTAGTGTTGAAAGGCAGCTTGTTATCAACACAGCCTGTGTAACTCCATATAATGATTAATATTGGATGTTAAGTGAGCTAGAATGGCACATTTTTGTCAAACACAGTTCATCCACCAGTTAGAACAGGTTTGTGACGATATTTTCAACTCATTGGTCCAGCTGTGGATTTTATTTTCATCTCATTTTTAGTATCTAAAAAGTGAGTGAACTAGTTATCAGTTATGTATAGGGGGTGCTACCACTCTGGGTCTTTATTGATTCTCGTCAACAGCCCGTCTATAAAACTGATGAATTAATCCAGTTTCTCTACATTTTTACAAAGACTTGTGGAACAAGAATATTCTTCCTTTCTAACCTGATGTTTGAGTGTTCTACCAGCTCCATGTGACAGTAACTGTTTGCGAGGTTACAGATGATTTGTAGGCTGGAAACAAATCTATGAACATGGAGACAATAATGACAATACTTTTACTTACTGGCCTTTACTTACTGAGGACATAAATAAATGTTACAAACAAATGCAAAATGCAGAAGGCAGCTATAATAAATATGAGTACACAGAGTTAAAAGTGAATATCTTCACAGTCTACAACTTTAATTCCTGCATGCCAGTAGGTGACGAACTAACACTTGCTTGCTCATTTAGCATTAGCAACGTTACAGAGCTGGCTGACCGTTACTTAGCATTAGCAAATGTTTAACTAATATGTCTACGAGGAAAGTGACAGCCTCTGCTGGGCTTTTAGCCACTTTGCTATCTTTACCTTCATCCTGCTTAATTTATTCTTCACTTGAATTTCAGAAATATAAGACAAGGAAGATTCTTTTTCTCCACAGCGCTATCAATCTAGCAACTCCTGAGCTAATGCTAATGATGCAGAATCATTCAGTGTAAATGTTGGCATGGTTAAGCAGATGTAAATTTTTATGTATTTTGGACCGGTCAGATTGATAAAACAATTTTTTATAAGCTATAAAGATTTTTTTCAATTTTGGAAAATTAATTGTTTTGATGAAAAATTAGTAGCTGTAACCTTTACAGTAATTCAGGTTGGTGCTCAGTATGATTTCATCATCATTTTTAGACCTCAGTTGTGCATCTCACATATTTACAGCCTTTTGAGTGATTTTAAAACAAAGTAGTAACAAGGACTAACCTGCTTGGGCTGAAAGTGATGTATCTTAGGAAATATTTTCAACTGTTTTGAAAAAAAAAAAACAAGAAAAAAAACAGAAAGGGCACAGGATTGTAGTAAATATTTAGAAGTTAAATGAATACTTATTTGAACTTTGAAAAGTTAAAGTACTAGATAAAGTTTTCGTAGCCAAATGTAGCCTTTTTTTAGCCTTTTGACTCCCCCCAAATAAATAAATAAAACAAATGAATGAATAAATAAATAAATAATGGAGGTCATCGTAGACATGAATCAGACTGGTGCGTGTGAGAGTGCAGTACCACTAATGGCCACTAGGTGCTGGCTTGTATATATCTCTTCTTGCCCTTTGAACCTTAAAGGGGAAGTTCAGGATTTTGACATAGGGCCTCATTTTCGAGTGAGCCAGAATACTACTTATCACTGAAGACGGTTTCAACATATTTCATTCTGTTATTCTAGTTCTAGTGGGTCGCTAATGCTAATGCTAGTGGAAGTCAATAGGAATCTGCTAGCCTGTCATTAAAACCAATCTTATCCACTCCACAGAACATCCCAGGCAAATCATTTATAACTTCAGACTGTGTAAATGCCGTGTTAACAGAATAACAAATAAAACTAACCTGCATTTCGTTGCATTTTGATTGTTGCTGCTGAGACACTTTACAAAGTTTTACTTCCTGTATTTGGCAGCAGAGTGATGTCATCTGCTGCTACATGCATGAAGGAATCTGATTACACAAATATTAAGTCTAAAATACAGCCGCATCTGAAAGGCATGAGGACATGTCAAATGTTGAAGATGATTTCAAACTTTTTTTCATCAAACTAACTGTCACCATGTGTCTATGAACCGGAATACACTGGCAAAGGTAGTAAGCTGGTAAGAAACTAGTTCCTCAATATGTAATGCAAAATTTGTCATACAAGGCTAGTTTTACTTTAACACACTAGTTTACTAGTTTAACACGGCATTTACACAGGTAGGCTTGCTGATTTGCCTCGGATCTTCTGTGGGGTGGATAAGATTGGTTTTAATGACAGGCTAGCAGATTCCTATTGACTTCCACTAGCATTAGCATCAGCAACCTCCTGGAACTAGAATAACGGGATAAAATATTTTGAAATTGTCTTCAGTGATAAATAGTATTCTGGCTTACTTGTAAATGAGGCCCTATGTCAAAAATTCTGAACTTTCCCATAAAGCCCATTTTTCCTGAAATTGCATACCAGTAAAAAAAAGTGTATCTCTGCAACCACAAGGTCTATTTGAAAAAAAAATCGGTGTCAAATTACAGAAAACTCTTGTGAGATTTATGGAGATGTGTAAATATAAGTATATTTGTTACTGGTGAAGAGTGAAGATGGCACAGCAAAATTTCAAACCCGCACACACACACACACACACATTCAGCATCAGCAGCTCTCTGAAATGATGCTTTAGAAGCTCTTAATCTCTTTCAATCCAAAATACAACATGTTGACGTTGGTTCTGCAAAGACCTCCCCTTCTAAAGTAAAGCAGAACAGAATTACAGAGGTTTTTTTTTTTTGCAAAAGGTTCAGGTTCAAGGTTTCCAAAATGGCCGTTTTGGAACAATTTGGCACAGTTGGTAATGTTATTGTCCATCATGCCACAGTATTATGATTCTTCCATAATAAATATCTTAAAAAATAAAAAAACAGCCTCAAACTGCAGCTTTTACGACTTCTGTTTCTGCACACGCCCTCACAGCGTCCTTATGTGTCTGTGTGTGGTTACGCAGGCCCATAACTCCACAACGGATTGGTTGATTTTGGTGAATGAGACATCAGTCAGTTCGTTAAAGCCAGTAGAACGTATCTAGACCCCCGTGGGAAAGATTGACAGGACTTTCAGCCAATCAGAGGCAGAAGAAAGGCGGTCATTCAGTATTGGCTGGTACTCGCTTTGGTGGATTGTGAAGCCTTCCGCTGGGTCCTAAAGCCTTGTGGCCACACCTTAAGTGTTTTTTGTATTGGCGCAGAAATTACAGCTGTGTGAAAAAGTTTTTGCCCCCTTCCTGATTTCTTACTTTTTTGCATGTTAGTCACACTTAAATGTTTCAGATTATCAAACAAATTTAATTGTGAGACAAAGATAACACAAGTAAACAGAAAATGCAGTTTTTAAATGAAGATTTTTAATAGTAAGGGGAAAAAATCCAAACTTAAATGGCTCTGTGTGAAAAAGTGATTGCCCCCTAAACTTAATAACTGTTTGTACCACCCTAAGCAGCAACCACTGCAATCAAGCATTTGCCATAACTGGCGATGAGTCTTCTACAGCGCTGTGGAGGAATTTTGTTCCACTCATCTTTGCAGAATTGTTGTAATTCAGCCACATTGGAGGCTTTTCCAGCATGAACCGCCTTTTTAAGGTCATGCCACAGCATCTCAATGGGATTCAGGTGGGGGCTTTGACTAGGCCACTCCAAAGTCTTCATGTTGTTGTTCTTAAGCCATTCAGAGGTGGACTTGCTGGTGTGTTCTGGATCATTGTTCTGCTGCAGAACCCAAGTGTGCTTCAGCTTGAGGTCACCAACAGATGGCCGGACGTTCTCCTTCAGGATTTTTTGGTAGAAGCAGAATTCATGGTTCCATTTACCACAGCAAGTCTTCCAGGTCCTGAAGCAGCAAAACAGCCCCAGACCATCACACTACCACCACCATGTTTTACTGTTGCTATGATGTTCCTTCTCTGAAATGCCGTGTTACTTTTACGCCAGATGTAATGGGACCTCCACCTTCCAGAAAGTTCCACGTTTGTCTCGTCAGTCCACAGAGTATTTTCCCAAAAGTCTTGGGGATCATCAAGATGCTTTCTGGCTAAACTGAGACGAGCCTTTATGTTCTTTTTGCTCAGCAGTGGTTTTGGTCGTGGAACTCTGCCATGCAGCCATTTTTGCCCCCCAGTCTCTTTCTGATGGGGGGGTCATGAACACTGACCTTCATTGAGGCAAGTGAGGCCAGCAGTTCTTGGATGTTGTTCTGGGGTCTTTTGTGACCTCTTGGATGAGTCGTCGCTGTGCTCTTGGGGTCATTTTGGTCGGCCGGCCCCTCCTGGGAAGGTTCACCACTGTTCCATGTTTTCACCATTTGTGGATAATGGTTCTCACTGTGGTTCTCTGGAGTCCCAAAGCTTTAGAAATGGCTTTGGAACCTTTTCCAGACTGATTGATCTCAATGACTTTGTTTCTCATTTTTTCTGAAATTTTTTTTTGGATCGCAGCATGATGTCTAGCTTTTGAGGATTGTTTTGGTCTACTTCACTTTGTCAGGCAGGTCCTATTTAGGTGATTTCTTGATTGAGAACAGGTGTGGCAGTAATCAGGCCTGGCTGTGGATAAAGAAGCTGAACTCAGCTTTCCAAAGATGATAAACCACAGTTCATTTATGTTTTAACAGGGGGGGCAATCACCTTTTCACACAGGGCCATGGAGGTTGGAACCCCCCCCCCCCCCCCAACCCACTAATAAAAATCTTCATTCAAAAACTGTATGTTCTGTTTACTTGTGTTATCTGTGACTCATTAAAATTTCTTTGATGATCTGAAACATTTAAGTGTGACAAACATGGATTTTGTGCTGGTCTGATGCGGAGTTGTGGTTATGGAGACAGAAATGTTGTACGAAGGTTGCTATTATGCTGTGTATTTATGTTTCACATTTTTTATTTCATTTGGATATATCTTAAGTTGGGTTTTGCACATTTTTAAAAGGTTTGTGCTGCTTGTAACTTTTGCAGTTTAATTTGATGTGCCACATTCCAATAATCTCCGTCATTTAGGCGTTGCTTATCACCGTTGTTGTTGAGTAACAATCCCTCCCCGACTCAAAGGGAAAACATCGACTTTTCTGATGAAACAGACTCAAAATATGGCGTTTATGTGTCTTTACTGTGTTTTTGACTGGACTTCTGGTGGTCTTTCTGACCGTTTTTATGCCACTTGTCTGTTAAATATTTTCCCTAGCTTCACATTTTTGTCCTGTCTGCTGTCAAGCATCACTTCCCAGCTTCGGCTTTTTGTCTATAATCTTTGGATTGGAAAAAAAAGGGAAATTACTTGGATTCAGGAACCAGTGGGTCCGTCCGTCTGATTACATCTACTGACAGAACTGCTAAAAGAAGCCGAGTGTTGGGGTGAGTCAGGCTTGGGCAGGTTGGCATCCACCTCTGCTGTAGCTTCTCCTTTGGCCCGGATTCGTCTATGATGAGCATCCTCGTCACTGATCCGACCTGCCGGTGTGTTGGTAATGATGAACGTCCTGTGAAGTGGAGGTGAGGATGACACGGGAGGTAAAAAGAGACGTAGTGGATGCATGTTTTAAAGATGTCAGGGAAGGAGTGATGAAAGCTCAGCATAATGAGGTTAAAAGACCTTGTTCTTACCTCCAGAGTATGAAAGAGATGGATTTTGGGGGAGGAAAGAGAGGGAGAGAGGACGACACGGCGGTGGCGAGGCTGACATGGATGCAGAGTGACGGGCTACTTTTGAAATGTAAAAGAGGGAGCGATTCAGCGACATTCCCTCGCTTTAATGAAGAACTTGGTGGCCTGCCATGATGAAGAAATCCAACATTAATTGTTCATTCAATAATGTCAATGTAGCACAGTTTTACAGGGGGAGCCGAGATGTGTGTGATGCTCCACTTTTCGGCATGGTCATCTTCAATATTTGAACAAAGCAAACTTTTTTCCTCTACTGGAAAATAAATAAAGCTCCCAGAGTGCCTGTGTGCTCAGAACATGTTTTATTTCCTCATGTTCTGACTGAAACTGCACTCTGTAACTACTGTATTATCTTTAATAACGATATTTAATGTGGAATGTCCTGGAAGTACTATAACAGCTTCCTCAAACAGTTTTTTAATCATCTTTTATATGTTCCCAGTAGGCTGAAGAGTGGCTCGCACCTGAGCTGTAGATCAGACATATAACTGTAGAGACGTCCCTGACTGAGTCCGAGGATGCTTTCATAGAGAATAGCATGGGATTTAAGGGGTTAAAGTATCAGTTTACCACAATCCAGGGGCGCAGATGGGACTTTTGAACTGGGGGGACCAAGCTGTCACCAAATGATTTTACCTCAATAAGTTATCTTTGTGTAATTTGGGCTTTAACTTGTGTTGCAAGTAGGGTCCCAATCTCACATAGTTGTACCACTCCCAGGCTCTCACATACAGTCTGATCGCTCCGTGATATGATACAAAAATACAGATATTATGACCATATGTGTGATCACAGCCCTACGTTGTACATGCTTCCCTGTAATTCACTCACTCTGTCAGCTACTGAGCTCAGGCCGAGGCCAGCAGAGACGACCATGTCGCTGATAATCAGTGTGTTTGCAGGAGCAGAGCGTTGTGGTTCATTGTGGTGATGTTGTTGTGAACGTATGGCAGGCTGTAGTCGACCATATTTAGCGCAATTCATTACTTATGGGAAACGTTGCAACAGCTACCAGCTATCAACTTCACTCCAAGCAGCACAGCGCAGGGAGAAGTGGAACCAGTTCAAACCAACCAATAGAAACACGTCTCTCATCCACCTGTGTAGGCCCCGCCCATCAAGTGCACTTGAATTCACAAGCAAAACTTTTGAATTTGCAACCAAAAAGGACAAATTTGTAACCAAAATTCATTTTTTTAATTTGAAATCAGAGGACTGATTTATAAGCAAAATACTTGTATGTTTTTACGTTCAAAACTTATTTTTGATTAAAGGGACATTGTGTAACTCGCTAGTACTTTTCATGCTGCGTTCGCGTGAAACCGGGCAGATGGACGACAGCCGCTGCATGTAAAGGCATAAACAGCCTCTATGAGACTGCACGTGAACGCAGCATCAGTGTAACGCTCGGTTCCTCCTCGCTGCACCGCGGTGACTTTTCAAAGGCATTACCTCAAACTGAGCTGAAAACTCCGGTGTCTCCGGTGAGTTTCTGTTGTGTCCTGCTGTCACGCTTCTACTGAACATAAAAACATGCCGACACGACATGGTAGCCCCCACCGAGCCGACCCGTTCGATGTATATATATATTTGATACGAACGGCAAATTCAGAGCTTACAGGAGCACTTCAGTTTGTTGATGGGAGTGATTACTGATTAATGGAAAAACACTTTTGAACTAAATAATCAATTTTGTGAATAAATGACATGGGAACTTACACAATATCCCTTTAAAGTTGAAGACATACTGTATGTTGTCTCATATTTTTATTTTTCTAATTGCAGCCTGTTCTGTTTTGATTTTAAAGAATTGTTTTTGATTGCCTCTGACTTTCTTTTCCTCTCGCATCTCTTTTTTGGTTTCACATCTATGCTACACAAACAAAGAGAGAAAATTCTCTCCATAGATAACTGCAACAGGCACACGCACAGGTAGAAATTTCTCTTTAGCACCCTGAGGTATGAACCTTGTGTCTTGTGATGGTGTGTGTCGGAAGTGGGAGCTCAGATCGACGTAATCCTGAGGTGGAGTGCTCCCAGCACGATGCAGCTTTATACAACAAAACAAGGAACTACTGTTTAAGTAAGCAGCAGACAGCATGAATTTTATGTCGGTTGGTGAGATGAATCCGACTTTCTGAGCTGAAGATTCGATTTTACGGAGGATTGTGATTGAAATTCTTAGGAAATTCTTAGTTAGGAAATTCCGACATTAGTGTATAACTAAAACGCACCATTAGTTGAAACACAAACCCCGGGCTCTCAATGTGCCCTGCTATGACTTTAACTATTTGGCGATGTCTGGGAAAGTGTTTGTTTGTGGAGGATGGATCAGGTGATGTTAGTTTCCATTTATTTTGCTCACTTACATATGTAAATGGCGGCGTCCGTTTCATGCGTCGTCCTGCGTGGCTGCCTTCATACTTCCTTGCATCTTCTGCGTTCCCATATCTGCTAGCTTTTTTTTTTTTTAGAAAGTTTCAAAAACAATTGTTTAAAAGTCAGAGTATATGGCAGGCAGCATAGAGCTACCATTAGTAAGCTAAGCAAAAAGCTAAATTAACACCAATAAAGCTTAAAAGGGTTACGTTTGATTCATGTTTTATGTGTTAAAAAAGAGCATTATTTCACGAGCTAGGATGGAGTTTACAGCAAAGAGCTAATGTATCATTAGTAAACTAAAAAAAAAGTAGTGAAATGAACACCAATAAATCTTAAGAGAAGAAATGATTACCCAGTGAGAAGTCATGTCAGTAAGTTGATTGTTATTTGACAACATGTCACTGTATAACTGTTGTGTTGTCTTTATTGCATCTGAATCAGATATTAATATAAGCGACAAGCTTGTCTCAGGAGCAGCTAATGTCTTAATGTCGTTAGTCCATAAGCAACGCTACGTTGCTGATAGCATTTGTAGCTATCAGCTAAAGTTTGCAGAGACGACTTGTAACGTTAGGCCTATAACCAAGTGGGTTTTGTTTATTTGGATGTCATTGATTTATATTAAATAGAAAATGGTTTTTAGACATTTTTTTTCAAACAGTCATGCTGTCTTGCTAATTGTGCTTGTGTGCTGTGGCTTTTGTTTCTGTGATTTGCTTGATTTGTGTCTTCTATTGGCTGTGTTTTGGTCTGTGTTCTGTTTTATGGTCTACTTTTTGTATAGTGTGTTTTTAATTGTTATATGGTTAGGTTACTTTATTAATAGGCGTTATCTATTCAATATAAATCAATGACATCCAAATAAACAAAACCCACTTGGTTATAGGCCTAACGTTACAAGTCGTCAATAAGTCAACTTACTGACATGACTTCTCACTGGGTAATCATGTCTTCTCTTAAGATTTATTGGTGTTCATTTCGCTACTTTTTTTTAGCTTACTAATGATACGTTAGCTCTTTGCTGTAAACTCCATCCTAGTTTGCGTAATAATGCTCTTGTTTTACACATAAAACATGAATCAAACGTAAGCCTATTAAGATTTATTGACGTTCATTTAGCTACTTGCTTAGCTTACTAATGGTAGCTCTATGCTGCCTGCCATATACTCTGACTATTAAACAATTGTTTTTGAAACTTTCTAGAAGAAAATAGTTAGCAGATATTGCTAACTAGCTAGCGGATGTTGCTATGTTTAACCCAGATAGTAACCCGGACGTTGTTGGCAAGCGTGGGGAGCGTTCCAGTCTCCGAACCACGAACCCATCACAGCGGGGACACCCATTTGTGTCCGCCGCCGGAGCATATTGCATGTCTGTAACGTAACATTAAGCTTGACTCAAAGGCATAATCTTTTCCTTTAATCTTTACTTTTTCCGGCCCAAAGCTGAAAAAATAATTCATTTGTCCAGGAAAGGGAGCTATTGCTGCTGCAGAGGGCATTGCGATCTCTTCCAGAAACAGCCGTGATGTCAGTTTACTGCGACCCCGACGACTACTGGTGACACATGATGAAGATTTCAGAAGATTGTCTCATTTCTTAGGGGAATAATTCAGTCCCCCGGACTTGAAATGGATTTTCAAGTGCTAAGGCCAAGGGGAAGGACTAGGGGTAGGGATGAAAATAGGAATCGGGCCTTTCTTTGAATTGGATTCAGAACTGAGAAAGTTTTGAGAGTAAAATTAGTCCTTGAGATTTATTTTATTTCAAAAGGTTTTTGTTGCAATTCATACAACATTATTTAGCTCTGAATTTGATTTCTTGGCTATTTACGTCGAGCCCTGCAGGTTTTCTTGTCCACAGGCTCAGAAATCCTGCGTTTTGCGTGACTCTCTTTGACCCTCAGCGTGACCTCGCTTTAGCTTCAGCTGCACTGCTGTACTGTATTTATATTCAGCCGTTTTCTGTATCTGCTTCAGAGTGTTTAATCTACCCAGAGTTAAGAATAAAGAGACTTCCTTCCGTCCTATCAGCTTCATGTAAAAGCCTCGTGTTTTAATCTTAAACAAACAAGCAGCTTCGATTTGCAGCCGCCGTCCCCACCAATCAGATATCAGCGGAGAGGCGCGGGTGTAGGTGCTAAAAACCCCAAGCATCTGCCACTGCTTTGAGACAGAGCAATTACTTATCACAGTAATATGCATTATTATTCCTGTTGCCAGCTCCTGATAAGTCAATATGCAGCCAGAGAGGGACGCAGATGAGACAAGGTCCTTGAACCTGAGAGCTTATTCCAAGAAAAAGTACCCAATTGTAATATACTGCTGCTGTTCGAGGCTTCTTTTATTGTCAGGGTATGGTTTACTGTTGGCTGCAGAATTCCTGTCACCTAAGTCATGCCCACCTCTGAGTCCCGACGGCGGCTGTATAACAGCCCGCCCTGTTTTATATTCCCGTCCTGCATTATTTATTTAGAACAATTTCCTCTCTATCAAAGTACATGGCTAATGCCGAGTTTTAATATGTTATTTACACATAAAAACAAGCTATTTACAGCAGCGTATGTGTGCAGAAGGGAGGAAAATGAATGGGCCCCCGTGCCCTTCTCCGATCTGTTATATCACAGTTTAACAATCTGGATTGCTAATAGAACCATTTATCATGGAGCGGTCATTTATTTTATGCGAGCAGCCCAGGTCCTGTTCCCAGAGGCCTATGGAAATGGGGTGCGCATATAATGAAGCTCAAGTGAGAGTCACTTTGTTTAAAAAGTGGATACGCCACGCTCCGAATCAATTAGAATGGACCCAGGTGCTCCAGACACTCCTATCTGCTCCTTTCTGATGACCCCCCCCCTCTTCTTCCTGCTCCGTCCAGCCCTCCTGCAGGACATTTATGCTTTTTTGGAGGGTGGTTTAAACAGGCTAACACAGAATAAAACTGGCACTGTGACTTCTGGACAGGAGTTGGATGTCATTTAGTGAGACTCGGCCCCGTCTCCTCCTCTGGCCGGGCTCGCAGCGCCGCTGCATGGCTAATAGATTCAAATGAGCTCTTGCATTTCCTCTGACAGCACGCATCTGTCTGCTTAAACCACAGAGCGCTGATTTACGCTGTTCCTAGGACCTTCATGATCTGAAGCCCGTTGGTAATAACCGGGGGTATTTAGAGGGAAAATATTATTGAGTAAAGCAGGAAAATGACAGAATCCAGCGAACTTTATTGATGTATGTGTCAGCTTCTGCACGCAGCCTTCAGAGGAATAAAGTCACACAGTATTAGGGGTGACGATTTCCCTTTGTTTATATACATATGAGTTCAGAGACGTTTCATGAAAATCTGGTTTAAACCTGATTTACCAAGAATTGGTTAAATTTAGAGATATTGCGTTTTCCTAAAAATCCCTCTTTTGTTGAAGAAGGAAGCACCTTGCAAATATTTTCTTCTCAGCCCAGCTTCAAGAGGACGACCTTCACGGTCAAATTCTCTTCTAGTATATATTTAGAAAAAGGTTTTGCTTTTATCTTGATGATATCGAAGAGTTGTGATGGAGAGACTCTTTAGAAGAGAATGGGCAGACTGGTTGGAGATGATAGAAACGCCACATGAAGTCAGATCAGCACTGGTTCCAACCAAAGTATGCAGAATATCATCTCTGAACACACAACACGTCTAACCTGGGGCAGATGAGCTACAGCAGCAGAAGAAGACCACACGGCTGCCTTCTGTCAGCTAACAACAGGAAACTGAGGCTACGATTCACACAGACTCACCAGAACTGGACGATAAAAGATGGAAAAACGTTGCTGGTCTGATGAGTCTCCTGTTCAGCTCCACATTCAGATGCTAGGCTCAGAATTTGCTGAAACATCATGAAAGCATGGATCCATCCTTCCTTGGATCAAGGCTTCAGGCTGCTGCTGGTGGAATGGTGTGGTGGAGATTTTCGTGGCACACTTTGTGCCACTTAGTACCAACCATAGACCTTTAATGGAGAGGGATGCACCTTTGGTTACATCACCAGTTGGTTTCTGAAGAGCTAATAGAGAAGCCAGTTGGGCGTGTCCCACCATCGCCATCTTGCCATGTCTCGTGTGTAGTCACTCCTGGAAAATACTAAAATGGGCAAAGGCAATGCTGCTCCGAGCCGTGGTGTAAATGATTGACAGCTGACGTACCCTGGGCTAAACGCTAACCGAGCTAAAGGCTACAGTACACTTGTCCGACTGCATAATTCATTATCTAACTGCGTAGCCACGGAGACACCTCGAGCCTTCATAGTTCTCCGTCATGGTGCCGGATATGCAGTGCGATTTCCTGCCCGATTAGTAGGGGCCGCTTCGCAAAACTGGCCTAATCCTACGATGCCAATGGTCGGTAACCTCGGTGGTTATTTTGCTTCCGGTAGCAGTGAGCAATGGCGTCCGAGAGAGAAAGATGTGCAAAAATGAAGATGATGGAGAGATTTTGTTATTTCCTCACTTCTTCAGCCAAACGTTCTTCAGTTGGAGTCGCTGCCAGTGTTTACGTTGTGATAGACTGGTCACAGCCCTTATTGTCTCCGTTGTCCCTTGACGGAGTTACGGACGCATAAAAAATATTTTGTGCAGCCGGAGACGACGGAGAGGCTCTCCGTAACCTACGTAGAGCACTTTACCAACAACTATGAATTAGCCTAACAACAGCTAACAAAGATTAGCCCCCTAAGCGGCGGGGTAAAGGTAGGACACGCTTAGACTTGCTATTCGGTGACCAAAAACCGCCATTATGCGACTCTGCTACAAACTGAGACCTTACCGAGAGCAAACAAGGAGCTAACTGTTAGCCACCTGTCGGCAGGCCGGGTTTCCGATCTGCCGCATGTCAATCAAAAGGACACGCCCTTAATTATGTGTGATTTCAAGATTAAATAACATCTAAACAGATGAGTTATAAGAAAATTCACCCCCCTCACAGTTGACATGAAGGTAAACTTGACCTATTAAACCTAAAATGATGTTTGAACCAGGCTGTGAACATGTTTATTTCTGCTGTAAACATGTTTATTTCTGCCGTGAAGTTGGTCTTTTAACATGGGAGTCTATGGGGATTTGCCCTGTTTTGCAGCCCATGGCAGATCAAGGGATAACTACAAAAAATGACTTCTTCCAGGTAGACTCATAGTTGGCCACCAGAGGTTGCCACTTGGTACCAATGTGGCGGTTTAACCACCACAGCCTACCTGAGTATTTTTGCTGACCATATCCATCCCTTTATGACCACAGTGTAGCATCTTCTGATGCTGCTTCCAGCAGGATAATGCACCATGTCACAAAGCTCACATCATCTCCACCTGCTTCCTGGAACATGACCATGAGTTCACTGGACTCCAATCTTCTCCACAGTCACCTGGGGCCTCATATACAAAGGGTTTGTATGCACAAAAATGTGGTGTTAGATCATCGTCACGGCAAAATTTAGATGTATCAAGAATGAAATGACCGTAGAAATGTGTGGTGTTTCACGTCAACTTCATGGCTGGCATACAAACGTGTCTATAGATGTAGAGCCTTTGTCAACACTTAGAGGCAATGCTGGGAAACTGTTATGAGAAATAAATGTGAAAACAATCGGTCCCCAGACTGAGTGATGTAATCAGAAACATAAAGAAATTAACACCTGTGTCTGTAATTACATGGGTGAATACAAAAGCTCAAACTGGTGCAAAAAATAGGCTCCCATCCAGCACATCTGCTTTATCTGGAAGAAGACGTTAGAAATGGTACGATTTGCAGAGAGGCCAAGAGGATTTACTGACCAGTGATGATGTCTGGCTGGTCAGCCGCTTTAGGTTGTTGAGGACAATCTCTGTGCGCAGAGCTGAAGCTAGGCTTGAGGTGCATGCGCTCCAGAATGAATTCACTTATTCGCCAATTTGTTGATCCACTTCATTTGTGAAGACACCTGTAGGATGATCTTGGAGATCATTTATGCAAACACAGCACGGGTGCGGACCACGCAGGTATGGCGATAAGCAGCAGCAGGTTGCAGCGTCTGGGGGGGATGTGGACAGGGAGGCCAACGTGCGCTCGATTCCACGTTGATTGGGAACATCCCAATTTCAAGGTGATCCCAGGACTTCAAGGTGTTAAGCGCCCTGAGGTGACATTGTAATGAATGGACGCTATCCAAATAAAGTTGAATTGAATTGGATTGAATTGAAAGGTACTTGGATCCATGCGTACGCAAAGATTCATACATCTACAAGTTTTGTGCATACGATGTTTTCAGGATTTGATGGTACGCTGGGTTTCAGTAGGAAATCTACGCAACTCTTTGTACACGAAGCCCCAGATCTCGGTCCAAAAGAGCAGCTTTAGGATGTGGTGGTGGAACGGGAGATTCTCATCATGATGAATGAAAGATTCTCATCTCGAACTTTTAGCAACTGTGTGACGCTATCATTTCAATATGGAGCAAAATCTATGAGAAATGTTTTCACCTTGTTGGATCCATTAGAATTAAGACAGTTCTGGAGGAAGAAGTGATCCAACCCAGTAATTTGAAGGTGGTCCTGATAATGTAGATGATGAGTGTGTCCTGCACCTTTTCCACCCGTCATATATGCCATGTTTGCGTAATCATGAACACAGCTGATACACTTTATTAGAGACATCATGGTGTGTTCATGTTTGGTCGACAGATTTTAAGACAGTGGTCAAATCAGTAAAGAATGATTTATGGCCCCACAGCTTTAGCTTACTGTTGCCATACTTTTGTCTTATATGGACTAAAAGCTCTCATATGACCATTTAGTTCCATGATGTTTTGCAAAACAAGACAGAAAATCAGGTTTGACCATCATGCTTTCAAATCTAAAGCACATGCAGGGGGTGTTAGCTTCTAAATAGCTGGATTATTGCTCTTATTTTTCAGCTGTATGTATAGTTCTGAGTCCCTGCCTGCACATTTTTAAGCATGTTTTCTATGTAGCTCCTGTGGATGAGCTGAAACACAGCCTGATTTCAGGTTGTCCAAACTGCGGTCAGGCTAACCGGATGCTAAGCTTTAGCCACAGTTTGTCGTTCGTTTGTTTTTTAACATGACAGTAAAAAAATAAAAATAAGTGAAAACAAATGGGGGGTAAATCCACAGTTAAATCCGTACTATCCAGGACATTTGACTTTACTAGCTTATTGAATCCCTGTAACTATATGAATTCCTGCGGTACATATTTAATATCCAGCAATTCCGGTCGGACATGTATGATAGTCTGAGAACATGTTGTGGAAATTCATTTGAGCGATTGAAGGAGTTCCATTAGATTATGTAATTTTGGAGAAGACAAAAAAACAAAAACGGATTTCACCATTGATGACGAACTCTGTATGATGTGATCAGAAGACTGGGAATAGCAGTAGTGGTTAACTACCTGCGTGTTTTCTATATCGTACTCTGATTGTGACCCAGTGGTGATGCAGAGCCAGGATCATGTGGCGTGGAACAGGCGTGACCTTTAATCTGTCACTGATGCAGATGATCTGGCGGTGAATATTTTACAGGAAGCTGTTTCCGCAGCTTTCAGCCGGCACTCGCTGCTCGTTTTTCCCTCCTCTCCGTCTGTGTCGGTAAACTAGGCCAGAAGAGCCGACCGGGCGCCGCTAATGATTTGATTAACTGGCTTTGGTGGCTCATGACATACATCTTGCTGAGAGTGAGTTTGTCATCGGAGAGGGAGATTGATGCGTGGTGCTCCCCGACTCCCTCCCTCCCTCCCTCCCTCTGTCCCTCCCAGGTCTTTCTGCTGAGTCTGGCTGGTCCACAGGGGAGGACCGTAAGTGCTTAGCACCTCCCCGGCCGCCCCGGGGCACGCTGGGTGGGGGCGGTTGAAGAGGTGGTGAACCTAAATGGGCTCAGTATTCTCTTGTATGTCAAGAAAAGGAAAGAGGGGAGGAAGATTTTTGAGGGGGCTTAAAAGTCAGTTATGCAAAATATCCAACACTCACTTATTCATCTTTATCCAAGATTCATAGGACGTTCCAGTTGTCTTGGAACTCGTTTTTCCAAGGTAATTTTCCAAGGAAATGATGTCATGAACTCGTTTTTCTGATACGAGCGACTACTTCGCAGAGGTCCCCGAGATTGTAGATTTAAAGATGGCTGCTTTCAGAAACATTGTTGTGATTAGAAAACTTCTACTATATCAGATATTTTCTGCTCATAAGTTTCAAGTGTGAACAGCACAGAGTTGTTATTGAATTTTACGGTCTCACGGAGGCCTTTTTTTCTTCAAAACGCAGTGTGAATATATTCATTTTTTAAAGCAAACCCTCACATTTGCCGTAAGTCATAATAAAAAACGTAGTTCGAAAAGAAGTTTAAAGGGTTTTGGACCTAATAAGTTTTTTAGTCAGACACAACTTAAATTTATCATTCACTGTAATTTAACAAAATTTCTTGACATAAAACACCATACTGAATAAGAACAAAACTCTCAAAAGGATATAGTCCACAATAAAAGTATATTGATTATTAATAATATTCAATAATACTCAATAATAACTTTACTCACTTTTGTAAATCACATTATAACAGTTTTCACTATAAATAAATAAATAAATCATAATCCTCATTATCAATCCTTAATGATGCTCAATTATAATAATAATCATAATAATCACAATGCACAACATAATACTTAATAATACTGAATAATAATGAATTACAATATAAATAATACATGGTCTTCATTATTTTTTTTTATTAATTCCCACATATGCTTTATTGTTGTCATTATTTGTTTAAATTTTCCTCTAGTTTGACACGTTTTTCTTTCATCATTGCAGCTGTTCCATAACTGGACACCTCTGGAAGAATGCAGTGGGGTTTGGCGTTAGTTCTCATTGCTGGTTTATTATGTTCCTCTCAGACAGAATTTGCTTTCTTTCAGTTGGAAAAGCTTTTGGATACTAAATGGTTTTTTACTCTGTACATGATTAGAGGAGTTTTGAGATCAACCAGATCCTCAAATTTTAATAATTTCATCTTAATAAACAATGGGTGTGTTGGTTGAGTCAAGGAGGATTTAGTAATTATTCTGATTGCTTTTTTTAAAAAAGAAAAAAAAACAAGTTGGTTGTTGTCTTGTAAGTGTCCCCCATACCCCAACACAATAAGTCATATACGATAGTGTGAAGGAACAGTAAAAGGTATACACTGATGATTCATTTAGAAAATATTTAACTTTGTACAGAACTGAAATTAATTTGCTTATTTAATATCGTTAATATGTTTCTTCCAACTTAATTTTTCATCTATTAGTACACCAAGAAATTTAAAGATACGCTTTACTTTATTAATCCCAATTAGTGTGCCAATTAAGCAATTCGTTCTCTACATTTAACCCATCTCAGTTTGGACCTGAGAGCAGTGGGCTGTTGTTTAAGGTGCCTGGGGAGCAGTTGGTGGGGGTTAAGGACCTTGCTTAAGGGTCCACAGTGGTTCACCTGAGTGTCGTGTAGGGGACTCGAACCCAGGTATGCCACGCCCCCACCTGCAACATTAACAGCTACCCACTCCTACTATTTGTTGTTGATTAATGTATTCCGGAATATCATAAACTTTGTTTTGTGTCCAAATTTAATGTTAGCTTGTTGAGTTCAAACCATTCCTTTAATTTGTTAAGTTCTTAGCCAACATTTTCCAAAAGCTCCTTCAAATTGTCCCCAGAACAAAAAAGATTTGTATCATCAGCAAATAAATTTGTTTTTAACAGACTGGACACCTCACAGATATCATTAGTATACAAAAAAAATAATGGTCCCAAAACTGAGCCTTGCAGAACTCCATACTCTATTTTCATTGTTTTTGATTTTACCTGATCTATTTCAACGTACTGTTCTGTTATTTAGATAACTGTGTTGTTTATTATGTGACAATATGTGTCTTTTATTAAACACACACACTGAAATTGGTTGCTGTTGTCTTGGTAACAGTGTGATAACGTCGGTGTTATTTTTCTAGCTAGAAATTTGTTCATTTCCAGCTGTTCTAGCTCACAAATTGGCTGTTTTGGAGATGTCGATTTTTTAGGGGTGCATGATAACTATCGGGCTGATAACAGGAAATTATTACATCAGTCCGATAAGACTGATATCATGACAACTTTCCCCAATAACACATTATTTTTGTCAGCCCAACAGTGTTTCGCTTACATTGAGATCAGATTTATTGTTGTTTGAAATGCACTCTATTTACATAGACAAGTCGGACTTGTCAGTCATTATTATCGTTTACAAATAAACTTTTTCAGATTGTGTTAACATTGTGTTAACGTTGTGTTAACATACAATAAATGTTTAATAAATGCACTGACAAGTCTAACTTGTCAGTGCATCATTTTCCATCTTTGTTTTACTTTTATCATGTAGGCTATCTGTATCAGTTCAAGCAGGCTTTATTTTTTATATCAGTAAGCAATGCACCTTATTTAAGTTGATGTGCATTTAAGATTTCAAATAGTTTTGTTTTATGTCTTCCAAAAAATGTTTGAGAGGCTTGCTGATAGTTTCTCACTTGGAAAATAAAAATTTCTTCATTTAAAGAGTGAAAAGTTTTTTGGTTTTGTTAATAGTTTTGATGTCATGATCAGGCACGTATATGTGCTATCGGTTATCAGTTATCGTTTTCGGCCCTTTAGGAGCTGAAAATTCTTTTAAAAAATGATCGTGCATCCCTCTAGGTTATTATAGTTAACTAAAACTAACAAAAAAACAAAAACTGAAATTGAAAAAAATATTTTTGTTAATTGAAATTAAAGTTAAAATGAGGATAACTGAAACTGTTTTGTGTCTTTAAAATACTAACTAAAATCAATTAAAATTATTGCAATAACATCCTTAGTTTTTGTTTTTGTAAGTTTATTTAATACATAAGACTTTGGGTTGATATTAGGGCTGGGAAAAAATATCGATATTTTCATGTGCTGATATCATATCGATATTTTAGAATGTGGTATTGATCTATTGTACCAACAAAGTCTCGCGAGATTTCGTAAAAAGTAACAGATGATTTTGAACGCCACACCAGACAAATTTGTATAATGTACGAAAAAAAAAAGAAAAAAACTTACACTGAAACTAATAAAAACTAAACTAAAACTAACTGAATTAAAAAACAAAAAGTCAAAACTAAGTAAAACTGTAACTAATTAAAAATCCAAAGCTATTATAACCTTGGCATCCCTTCTATTTTTTCCAGAGTTGGTGCAGCTGGAACGCAGAATACCTGGTAATGACATCACCAACTCACATTTGCTCGGAATCACGAGACAACTGGAACATCCATAAATATAAACCGCTTATTTCTCTGTGAAATGATCCGGATATTTCCTGCAGTCTGTTTTGTTTTCAGGAGATTAAATGCTGTAATTTTCAGAAATAGCATCAAATAGTCTTGAAGGTGGATTTAAGGAAGTAACTCCAGCTGCTTCAGGCCTCAGTCAGCCTCCGAGCCAGACTGGGTCCCATCAGAAACCGCTAGATTAACTGGGACTTGCTTAGAAGAATGGAAATGGGGGGCCTGGCTGTGTAAATGGTATTTTAGGACGCGGTAGGCTGGTGATAAGGATGGGTTTCTTTATCGCGCAGGTGTACCGTGAGTAATTGATGGCGGCTGGAAGCGCGGGCTCTCACTGCGAGCTAGCAGGCTGCACAGGGAGCACTCAGGGGGTCAGGCCTGCTGGCAGAGAAAAATGTGACCGCAAAAGACTCAGCATACACCTCCCACTCCAAAAGGATGGCCACTAATCTTCCTGAGAAGAGCAGGACGTAGAGGAAGAAGAAGAGGGGGCGGTGGTTCTTTTCTCCTCCCCCGCCTCTAAATGAGGCCCTGTCCAGGAGGCCTCAGAGAGGCAGGGCCAGAAAAACAGCCCCCTGACATCAGCGCAGGCTTCTCAAAGCCCAACTTCTTTCTTATTTAAAGTTTTCTCACAGCTGAGCTGCAGGTTTAATGCTGCAGGAGGGAACCAACGCTGACCTGTTTCACCGAACGTGAGATGAAGGATGAAAATGATGTCAAGCAGAAAGAGATTTTTCCTTTTTACTCATGCTGTTAACGATTGAACGAAACCATTATTTATTATCATAAAATGTTATTAAAGCGGCTGGCAGGCGCTAGTTGTTATATACACATTTCTTTTGAAATTAGTCAGCTCTGATTGGGCAGCTGAAGAGGCCTGATTAGGCTCCGCCCACCAACCTGAATGAAGCTCTGCTGAAATTTTAGATTAATTAGATGAAGTTTAGGCCACGCCCCTGAGAGCAGGATGAGTCATCAGTATTTTCCAGGAAATTCCAAACTAATATAATATAATATAATATAATATAATATAATATAATATAATATAATATAATATAATATAATATAATATAATTTTAATCAAACCAAATTCTGGTCTATAATGAGAAGATATTAAAGGAAATGTAAAACTAACTCAAGGCTTAATTAAAATGGAACAAATGAATTGTTTTTTCTATTAATTGTTCCTATATTTCTCCATGTTTATTTTTATAGTTTAGACTATTTTTCACTTCATAATTTTCTTCTTTTTCCTACATTTCTAATTGTGACGTATTGTATTTATTGATAAAACTAGCTCCTTTTAAACCTTATCATTTAAAGAAAAGTAGCTCAGCGATGCAAGAAGCTGTTCATGACCCTATAAACTTATATTTTAAATTAATTCAAGCAAAAATAGTGTAAATTGTTAACGGAAATAAATGCATTTATTATAATCTTTTAATAAAAAACAGAAATAAAGGTTTGAATATCTTTAGATTTCTGTATTTTCAGTTCTACAAATGTGTTATCTGGACTGCAAAAGTGAGAACTGAGTCCTGAATCAGATGTTTTGCAGCCCCCCCCTCCCCAGTATGCTGCAGTTTTCCAGTAATCACAGCGACTGGATGCTGTTTCCACATGATGAGGGGCCATATGTGAGCCTGCTGCATACACAATCATCTGGCTAATGGGCTCTCTGCACACACACACACATTTCTGTGGCTCTTTGTAAACATTTAGCTTGATGACTTTCCAAGATGCCCTCATCCCGTTTTATCTGGCGTTTCACTCGGGGGAGAGGTTGGTCCGAGGAGCTCCAGATTAGATGGACTAAGTGAAAACAGAAAAGTTCTTTTTCTTATATTGGCTCTATTTTTAGGCGGCTGGTAGATTAGTGGACTTTCTGCCTTTAGATGCTTTCGCTTTGTTAGTTGTTTTCAAGCTGGAGTCATTAAGGAAGCTTGTAAAAACATGGCCTACATATTTCAGATGAAGCGCAGCCAACATGTAGTCCGTGCTGGTCTGATAAAACATCCTGGACGCCTGCATTTCAGCGAGTAAGTGCCTGATAATCGGAGGA
This sequence comes from Atherinomorus stipes, assembly GCA_023101725.1. Taxonomy (NCBI): domain Eukaryota; kingdom Metazoa; phylum Chordata; class Actinopteri; order Atheriniformes; family Atherinidae; genus Atherinomorus; species Atherinomorus stipes. The sequence goes on from JALJCO010006735.1 coordinate 158,150, forward strand.
GGCTTCTGAAGCAGGGAGGCGGCGTCCTGGTTCCCAGCAGGCCTGCGGTCTGCAGCAAGGTCTCCCAGCGCAAATATGCAACCGCAACGTCTGGAGACGTCGCTCTCTCCAAGCCATTAAGGTTTGCTTGTGCCGAATCCAAAAACAACAGGCTACATTCCTGGAGATTCACAACTGTGGGGAGCGAGCGCTGGGGAGCGATATATGGATGTTTTAGAGGATTAAGGCAAAACTCCCCCACCTCCTCCTCTTTTTTCTTTCTTTTTTTTGTCCTACGTATTCCTCCTCGCACGGTCTGCCAGACTGCAAATTAGTTCTCCGCCCCCCGAGAGGTGGCCTCTGAGGTTTTTGGGGTGGGTGGGGGGGGGGGGGGGGTCCCAGGTTGGTCTGAGGAACCAGCCACAGAAAGAAGGTTTAACTCCCTCACGTTCTCCAACATGTAAATCAAGAGGCGATTTTGGGAAACTTTTAGGCTTTACAGATCAGGACGCTTCACGTCTCATTTTTGTCAGAAATTTGACATATTTCTATTTCTGACTAATGACCCACAGGGGCGGAGCTACGGCCACCTCCTTGTTTTAACTAAAAAAAATAAATAACTGGGAAGCGCTTAAGCAGTTACAGAGATCCCAAGCTGCTTCCAAACCACTTTTCCTAATTATTTTAGGTCGTTTTCACACAGGACCCATTCCGGTCAACCTTACTGGGTTTTGGTACCGAACACGGCACGACTGAGTCTGTGTGAACACGCTACTAGCGCTCGTAGTCGACGTAACTCGCCCGCTCTCGGACCGGCTGTACAGGGTGGTTTCAGAGCTGCTTGCATCGACCTGAAATGCGGCGCGAGTGATGTGTGAACGCGCAGCAACTTTAGCTCGACCTAAATCTCAGATACTCCGCCTTTTTTAACTAAACAGGCATCCGTAGGCAGCTGGATTGTTGGGATATCCTTCTTATTGACAGTGTTATGACAAATAACAGGGTTACGGGCTAACTGTAACGTTTAGTATCATCTTATGTTTGCTAGCTACTAATGTCAAATGGGGGCGTCACAAACACGGGACAAATTTCCAACAAGGGCTAGCAGGCTAAACGCCAATGCTCATTTTTACAACTCACCCCTACCTGTCTGTATGACGATAACATCTGCGTATGGTCGGACTTCGTGGTTCAACAGAATCAATCTGCGTCTTGCTCTGGTTTGTCTGGAAATCCGTCTCCAGAACACGACAACATTGTTCTCCGGACGCAACCGTGTCTCATCTTCAACACGCTCCATTTACGTGTGTTTTGTTAACAACACACCCACGCTTTACAGCTGGGATGCGTCTACTTCCGTCTGGTTGCCATGGATACACAATGCTCCAGTCTGTTGAGCGACTGCTTGGGGCGGTGATTTGAAAGCAGATGTGAAACGGAGCCGTATCAGTTGAAAATTGAAACATTGTAACCTTTTCAGTGATGCGGCAGCGCCTGGCCCCACCCACATATGTGTGAAAACGACCTCAGAAACTAGCTACCCCATACGGTTGGAATTTTCAAGATCGGAGATGCAGAAGTTAAAAATCCCATTTTTAAGCTTCTCTCACGGAGATATTGCGATTAGGGAAAGAAATCTGCTGCTTGACGGGAGACCCAAAACTGCTTCCAAACCTCTTTCCCTTCTCATTTTAGACACGACCTACCTCATACAGTTGGAATTTTTATATACATATCCACAGTATGTATATACAGTATATATACACTGTACATATATATATATATATATATATATATATATATATATATATATATATACATACTGTATATATACTCCTAACAACATGTAGGCTAGCTGATGTAGAGAGGAAGCGCTGTCAAGCCTCAAGTCCCCTGTCTGGGAGCACCTCGGTTTTGACGAAGAGGGAGGGGGAAAAAAAAAAAGCAGACAAAACAAAAGCAGCGTGCTGACATTAGGGTATGTAACGATTACCGATAAATGTAATGTAATAAAATAAAAATATTTTTTTGATCCGAGGGAAATTGTATTTTGAAAGACTTTTTTTTTTTTTTTTTTAAAAAAATTAATTTTCTTTTTTTTTTCTTTTCTTTCCTAATTCCTCCTACTAACTCTTTTTCTTCCTGTTTAATAGTGTCCTCCATCATCTTCATCACTTAGTGTCTTTTTTTTTTTGTAATTTTTGCTAGTTCTTATTCTCATACAGATTTCTTGATTTTTTCTTGTTTTTTCTGTTTTTTTTGTTAAATGTACTATAAATTGCCTTTTCACAATTTTAATATATGAATCATATTTTTCTTTTTAAATATTATTTGTTTTTTTTCTTGTCTTTTTGTCGTTTTTATTATTTTCATTATTTTTGTCCTGGTCCATTTTGTTGTTTTTTTCTCTTCCCCTCCTCTTCCTTTTTTTATAGTGCTCTCTTTTCTTCTATTTAAATTCATCTTTTTCTTTTTTTTTTTTCTTTCCTTCTCCATTTCATTATATATCGTCTTTCTTTCTATTACTAATAAAAACAACAACATATAATATTTCTTTTGTATTTTTTTCTTTTTTTTTTGTTTTTGCTCCCCTCAAATCTCAACTTTCATCTTTCAATTTCATGTTTGTTGTTTTTTTAATTTTTTTTTTTTTATTTAATTTATACCTGTCGTTTTTGTTTTTTATTCAACCAATTACATTTCTCTTTTTCTTTTCTTTTTTTCTTTCATTTTCTTTCAATTTTCTTTGTTGTGTTTTTTCTCCGTATTTTTCTCTTTTGTTTTCTCTCCCTTTTTCTTTTTTTTTTTCTTTTTTTATTTATTTTTTTTTTCTTTCTTCCTTTTCCCTTTTTTTCCATTTTCTTCCTTCCTTTCTTTTCTGTTTTCCTCTGTTCTCATTCTTTTTTGTCTGTCTTGTCATTTTTTTCGGTTTCTGTTTTTCTGTCTTTCCTAACTTCTCCATTTTGTTTCTTTTTTTTTTTGTCTGGTCTTGCTCTTCCTTTTCTCCCATTTTTTTCTTTCTTTTTCTTCTCTCCTCGCTTTCATCTTTTTCTTTTTTCTGTTTTCGTTCTTTTTTTTCTTTATAAATTTTAATTTTATATTCTCTTCATCTATTTCTGGTGTTGTTTTTGTTTGTCGGTTTTTTTTCTCATATTTTTGAAAATAATAAATAATTAATCTGAATGATAATGTAAGATCATGAGATGTTGGATGATATTCATTTGTTGGAAATTTTTCTGGAGTGATATGATATGATAAATAGATTTAAATCAATAGTAGATTTCAATATTAACATTAACATAACTACATATGTTTATCTTCATCGTCTCTTCTGCTTCTCCTTCATTGATTGATATATAAGGATTAGGAAAATGTAATAGGGAAAAATTAAAAAAAAAAATAGTAAAAAAAAAAAAGAAATACCAATAAAAAAAAAATAAAACTAATAAAAAATAAAAAAAAAAAGAAATAATAAATAAGAAAAGTAAAAAAAAAAAAATAAAACTAAAAAGATTAAAAAATAAAAAAGAAAAATTCCCAACGATTAGTAATATCGTTTCAAATTTTAATTGTCGTTAAAACCGTGACTGATTTGAAAACTCACTATGATGCTACTTATTGCCTTGAAAAGCATCAACAGTCCCAGTTTGCATTGTTTAATTTATGAAAACAGGGAAAGCCCGCCAGGTGTCCCCGCCTCTCGCCTGATAATGCTGGGATAGACTCCGCAACCCCCGACCCTGAACTGGATAAGCGGTACAGAAAATGACTGACTGACTGGTGGAAAGCAACAAAAGCACCCACATGGACAGTGGTGTGGAGATTCTCCCTTTTAAAAAGGGAAAAAGACGTCTGAGACCCATTTTGGATATTTTTAAAGATGCTGGTGGGGTATTTCAATAATACCGCGATAATAATGATAACCGTGATATGAAATTTCATATCGTTACATATCTAGCTGTCATGGTCGGATATGTACACAGAAACACTCCCCAACATGTTTTAACTCATCGAAAGCAACACCAAACAAGTTTGAATGTTACTGGTATGACTAGAAAACAGACTAATCTTGCGCAAACACATGTAAAAACAGCAGCGTGTTACTTATTTATGCTTTTTTTTTTTATTCAGGCAATCTGACCAGAAGAGGAACCTGCTGTGATGTTTAGTTTTGTGATGAGGATGAGTGAAATGAAAGTGGAGCTGCTTCTGTTAAATGCTGCTCTTAAAACTCAGATGGTGAAGTGAAAGAATTTTTTTTTTAAATTTTTCATTGAAAAGTGTTACAAACGGCAAGATTTTATTTTAGAATATTTTATTTTTTTATTCTTTTTATTTATAGTTATTTTTTTACGCATTCAAACAACATGCCAGAGAAACAAAAAGAAATAGCTGTGATGTTAAATTTTAGTGAACTTGTTAAGAAAACACATTTATATTTTTTTCCATTACTCTACAAATAAAAAACGTGATTTTTATTTTTGTGTATTGTTACAGCCCCAATATATATGTATATATATATATATGGAGATATATATATATATATATATATATATATATATATATATATATATATATATGTATATATATTTCTTTTTTTAAAAAAAAACATGCATTGTGATGTATCTACCTATGGCACCCCAGTGAAAAATTCCTGGCTCCGCCTCTGCCAGTCACTAAGAGTTTTCCTTCTCCCCAGCGAGAGCAGCTCTGAACCCGTCCTGAAAGTTCACCACTGATCCTCATAATAAACACAGCGCAGCAGCGGTGGTGGGGGGAGTGGAGGGGGGGGGGGGTCTTATATAAACAGGTCTGGACAGATGGATGCGACGGACTTTTCTTTGTTGCAGACTCACATCTGCACAAGTCGGAAACAGTGCACATGTGGAAACGTTGCCCGTGTTTGAGTGTGTGTTAGTTTAACTTGTGACCCGCTAAGCAAACACACCGATCACTGTGTGTGTGTGTGTGTGTGTGTGTGTCGCTGTAGAGCCAATGCAATCGGTGTGTGTTAAGTGAACCGCTAAATAAACAGGCAGATGTGTGTTTGCATTAACGCTGCAGGTGTGTGTGCGTTCACTTGTAATCAGACCGGTTATAAAGCTCTTCTCCCGCAGCACGTTTAGTTTTACAGATTTACATGCGGTTGTTTTTGAGACAGCAAGAGGTCACATATGCAGTTAGAAAACTTCTTACCTGCATGAACGAACCAACTTTGGATTATTTTCAGGAGAAGTCTTGCTGTCAGAGCGGGAAACCCGTCTTCCCTGCATGGACAGCACTTTTCTAGTCATGCTGACCCCAACTGCTTTTACACTCACATTCACGCATTTATTGATTAAAAAAGACATTGACTAATATGTTTTTCATGACAATGTCAAAGTTAGCTTTGAAATCTTTGAGCAGTCATTCGGACAGCCACGAGAATACAAACATGAATACAGTTGTGCGCGTACATCTCCTCCCATCAAAGAAAAGCCTACATTCATAATTGTGATTCAAATAACAAGAAGCTGAAAAAAAAAATCCGAAATAATGATAAATTATAATTTAGTAAAATAAAATGTTGATTTTGAATTTTTGTTTAAAAAATAATAAAACTGACACAACTGTCCCAGACCAATTAGAGCACCTTGCTCATGAGCAGTGAACCAACATACCTGTCAACAGGTGCAGAAGTCTGATTGGATGTTACAGAAAACACCTGATTGCAGTGATTGTCTCAAAGTGTTGCTCAACATTTTAGTTCAGGAGCCCATCATGCATGTTTACTTGTTTTTATTTTTGTGTGTTTGTTTTTAATATTTCTCTTGAACCACAATTCAAAATCAATGTCATGATTTTCATAGAATTTATTATTTTTGTCAATTTCAATTTATTTCACTGACAGCTGAATTTTTCTAAGGGATATAAGCTTTCAAGCACAACTGTATATCAGTTCAAAGCTCCATAACTAAAAAAAAATATTGATTTATTTATTGCCAATGCTTCCTATATCTATATATTTCCATGTTAGGTTATTTCAGAAGTGGGACTTTGATGAGTTAAATATGATTAATTGATTACAGCAGTCCGCAATTTTGTTGCTATATTTAGCAAGTTTTCAGACCCGTCTTTTAATATAAAGCAGCGCTAAGAGGTTAGGGACATTTCTGGTGTTTGATTTTAGAGACAGACGTGAAAAAACGTAACGTTTACTTCTTTCTATTAGCTTTCCTATCCTCTGTCTCAAAAGACAGACTAGAGGCTGCAGGAAGCATCAGCTGCAGACAACAGTAGACATCCACCTCTGCTCCATCAACCAGACTGGAAATAGAACTGAAAGCTGCCATTGATCGTCACATGTTAATGCCTCTTCATAAAAAGTGTGGACAAACATTTGGACAAAAGTGTTGGAGACTGTTAATTAGAAAACAGTCAGTTTAATTGATATAATGGTATAGACTAATCAGGCCAAACGCCACAACTAGACCATCCGCCTTACGGGGAGCCTTTCTGTACATGTGTAATTAGAACAGATGAGAATCTGACTTTTTTCTTAACAACATGGAGGAAATCTGGAAGGACGTCACATTCCTGGTTGTTGGAAGCGCAGAGGAAAACTTTAATGTGATAATAAGTAAATAAGAAGATCACAAACATTTATTTCATTAGGATTTCTGCTATTTGTGACAAAAGTGGACGGTGCTGCTCAGTCCACTGATGTCAGTGTGTTCGTATCGAGGAGGAATATCGGACACACAGAGAGGAGGAGGAATAACTTGCTGCCACAGTGGAGAAAACACTGGATTTAATCCCCAACAACAAAAACACGGTAACTTATGGTGAACACTCATTAATCTGACACTTTATTTCACGTATCTATGCTCCCGAAAATACTCCTGCACAACGTTCTCATGCTAGCTGATGCTAACAGAGACAGCTGGGGTGTTGCTGAGAGTTAATGACTAATCTGGGAGATATTGTGAAATATCAGGTTATTGTCTCTGATCAGGCAACGTTGGGACCAGAAAATAAAACCAGTTCAGTCAGAAACACAAACGGATCAGGAAGACGGTGTCCTGCAGCCTTTAGTTTCATCTGCAGGACATGTGAAGCTACGTGGTCTGTACAGTCCTGAAACAATACCAAAAGCCAAATATGTGATAAAATAGAAAAGGAACCACCTTTGAAAGTTTAGTTTTTTAATCTTTGATAAGTAGCTATTCACGAGATGTGCGTGTTATTCCAGTGGGCTTGTAATTAAAGCCAGTTTCTGGAGATGAATAATAGTTTAAATTAATGCTCCGATGTAAAAAAAAGTAAATAAATAAAAAATGTCAGAATACTTTAGAGATCTCCGGATAACATACCTATAGGTTATCATGACCTTAGATGACTGTCCAGCGTTGTAAATCCAGATATTCACGCTGCTTTCCATGTTGGCAGATAGGAGGTCATTGGGACTCATTCCCCTTGCAATGGCGGCGCCGCAAGATGGCGCAGCACACAAAACGCTCGTCGGATTAGTCTATACTTCAACTTTAGGTCTGTTCAGGTTTTGGCCAGGGATAATTTTTTATGTCTTTTCTGTCTTTGTTTGTTTCTTTGTTTCTTTTTTAGTTGAAATACAATTAAATGCATTCGGTGAGACAATAATAGAGCTGGAGTTTACAATATTAATGTCTGTGTCAGTTTTTGGATTTAGTCACCAACTAAAATCCATTCAGTGAAGAAGATGTTACTTTTCAGGACAATTTTTGTATTGCAATTAAAATGCGATTAATCATGATGAATTCATTACAAAGCTTTTTTTTTTCATCAAGTCCAACCCCGATTCTTTACATGTATTTCTTCATGCATTATCTTTTTAGCCCATATTTTCTATGTGGTTGTAATAAAATGGGTGTTTCTAACCTAGTTCTTACGCAGAATTGATCACCTTGAAGAATCGGACAGAAACAGTTGTGTGTGGTGGCCAACAGCTCATCTTCTCTTCATTTCTGATCTGGGATCTGACCAAAAGCAACAAATGTCAGGACAACACTGAGTGCAACACTAACTAGAAAAGCACTCGAACAGCGCAGACTTCAGTCAAGCAGCTCATGTTCCCCTCATATTGTGACTTACAACAAAAACTTCTACTCCTGCATTCATTTAATCTCCATGAAAACATACCAACAGCATCTGGAATCATGCTGGTATCACTGTTACTTCAATTGTTATTTCCAAAGATCCATATTTCCACAATGGCGGTTATCTTTCTGGATCTAGCTCCGTTGCTGTTGAAGATGCGTCAATTCCGTTGACATACTCTCGATTCAGCAGAATCTTGGCTACAGTTTGTTGTTAGTTGCATGTCTGTATCTTCGTTTGTTGCCTTTCAGCATTGAAAATTCCAATGACTCCCTTATTTTTTCAGAATTTTCTCTGGATCTGAATCAACCTTCGAAACATTGTAGAACTCATTGAGTTCTTTCCTTGTAATTTTTTTTACCGAACATTTTGTATGAATTATATGCAAAAAATTCCAAAATGTGGCCTAAGTCACAATGATAAAGAATCCTTCAAAAAGATTCCTGAATCCAGAAGGTGATCTGGACCACCACCAAAATTTAATGGGTTTGGGTTTTGGGTCACGATTGGTGAAAATTTCAGGTCAATCCGCCCAGAGCTTTTTCCGTAAAGTTGCAGACAGATAAACGGGCAAACAAACCAATGCTCCAAAAACATAACCACCTTGGCAGAGGTAATAATGTGCTGCTAACTGGTCACCACAAGATTAAGAGAAACAAGAAGTGCTCAAATTCTCAACTAAAACCAACAAATCTTAAAGTAATAGTACAACCACAGAATGATATGCCTTCATCTTCTACTCACCCTCATGCTGAGCAAGACTCTGGAGCAGTTTTTTATATTTAAAATGCAGCCGGAGATCAGACAGGTTTTCGTTTTCCCCCAACCTTCATATAATGGAGTTCACCGGCAACTGAACCAAAAAGGTCCATAAAAGTCCACAAAAACTTGTCAATATTCCTCCATACTGCTCATCCAATGTAATCCAAGTGTCCCTCCTGAGTGGGTAGCATTCATAATTTACTCGAAAAGACATAATTTAGTATATTTTTATAGCCTAAACAGTACTATATTGCCCTTTCTATATGCGCGTTTGTAGGTCACGACACGATGGAAGCCTCGGTGTTCAGCGCCTACTCTGCCGATAATACAGGCGTAGAAGACAAAATTTACATTGCGCTAAGAGTGAATGAGCTATGGACAAACCGGGACAAACACACGAGGGGTTGGTTATTGATTTAAAACAAAGAAAGAAAGAAAAAGAGAACACCCGATCTGCTGCAGCTTCCGTAGTGTCATGAACTCGCAAGGGTGCACTTCGCGGCAGCTAGACTGTTTAAGCTATGAAAATATACTAAATTATGTCGTTTTGAGTAAATCATGGATGTTACCCACTCAGGACACTTGGATTACATTGGACGAGCAGTATGGAGGAATATTGACAAGTTTTTGTGGACTTTTATGGACCTTTTTGGATCAGGCCCCGGTGAACTCCATTATATGAAAGTTGGGGAAATCAAAACCCTGTCTGATCTCTGGCTGCATTTGAGATATTAAAAAAGTGCTCCAGAGTCTTGCTCAGCATGAGGGTGAGAAGAAAATGAACGCACATCATTCTGTGGGGGTACTATTCCTTTAAAGTCTGTTTAAGTTTATCATTTCTTCGTGATTTGAACCAGAATAACGTCATTATCCAGCAGTTTTGAAAGAAGTCAACACTGCATGAGAGGTATGACACTAATAATGTCAGCATCACATCCTTGTTAACGAACTTCAACCCCACGCATTGCAACGTTCTGCTTCTCCCTCCACATCCTGTATGAGTCAGACATGAATCAACAACTCCTTAGAGGACTAAAGCTCTTACATAGAAATTCATATCTTTCCCAGACTAACGTGTGCACACTAATAGACCTTTATTACCGATACCAATATTTAGTCTGGTTTATTCCAGTGGTGCCCCATTATTAATGTTTTCCATAAATAATTTTAATGAACATTAATAACTGTCCTTGGACACATGATTCATTGTAAATACCTTAACTAGTTCCCACCAATCCTCGACATACGTAGTCCCCAGGAACAGTTCTCCAGACTTCTTGAAGGACTTTCTTTAGTTCTTCTTTCAATGTTTCTGCTTTTTGCAATGTTTTGGGAGGATGTGTCCCCCCATCAGACCCGTTTCCACTGATCTTCAGTCCAGCTCTTGGATCATGTGACATAGTCTGCCTCAGCCTTTTCTCCCTGTTTCCCTTCCTTGAAAATGTCTTTCTGACAGCCACGTTTCCATGGAGACCTGATGAGGTTTCAGCCAACATTAGATGGATCAACTAAAGGTCCAGATGCATCTCTCAGGTCCTGGTTCAGGTCTTTACTGGATTTGTTCCCATTTCTTCAGGATATATTTTTCAGATCTTGTTAACCTGGTACAGGAAAGTTTTATTTAAGTCTCTATACCTCATAAATTGAGCAGAAAAGAATGAAGTGAAGAGCCAAAAAGGATTAAATGATCAGTTTTCAGGATGAGTCATGCTATGTGGGGTAGAGGATGATGGATTGTGGTTATGCAAACAATGTGAAACTCCTTCTGCCCTCATGTCCTCTGCTTCAGCAGTTTATAAAAATTAGATTTGCTTTAGAATTAAAGATGTCACGATTGTTTTTAAGGCCCAGAAGTTCATTGCTGCTACCCGAGCTGCAAGCTGACACGATATAAGGCAGCAACAGGCCTGAAGCCACAACCTCCGCCTTCCCATCCACCTCACAGCTGCCGTCTGAGAGCTGCAGAGTTCCCTCTACAAAGTTACACTGAAATGAGAAGAGGCACACTAATTGCCTTGTAAGTATTGCAGAAAGCAGCTGGAGATTAGCAATAACAGCTAATTAGCTGAGCTACAGTGGAAATCAAAGCTCGCACACGAGGATAAACACACAGTCTGGTGTTTGTCTGCTGATTATAAATCTTTACGAAGCACCAAGTTGTCACATTCATGGATTTTAACAGCTCCGGTCTGAGAGCCAGCGAGACGTGTTGTGTTTCAACAAAAGCTACAAACTTTCCCTCTAAAACGGCCAACACGCGTCTGTATCGCCACTGGCCCGTAGCGACTGTTAAAATGCTGCAACATATGACTGAGCTCTTGTCCTAACTCAACATTGAGGCGCGCTGAGGAATATTTTCCCTCATAAACACGCTGAAGTAAGTGGTTCCCCCTCAGCCGGCCTCATGCTCAACACCGACAGTGATTAGAGCCTCATTAAAGGCTCGTTTGTTTGAGATGAAAACCAGTTCTGCCACTTTGGAATAAATCTTTAAAACTTTACAGATACAGACAGACAGGATGGTTGCGAAATACGTTTCAGACAAAAGATGTACTTTTAAGTTATCTGTGTTACGAACAAGTTAACTTGCAATAATGTCGAATATGGAAGTGATTCAGATGAGGCCTAATTAGGCAAAATATCTTCTGATAGCTTTCTGTTGATCTCGACAAGGATTTACTGTATATTTGGATAGGTTTGGTTTTAGTAAAAACTTACTTGAACAGATTCAGTGTGAATTTACAAAATGAATAGATATTTCATGCTAAAACCTATGAATGATACCATACCTGTAAATAATACCCCTTACAGTTAGGTTAAAGTGGGAATTCAGAGTTTTTGACATTGGGCCTCATTTTCAAGTTAGCAAAACAGAACAGATCCACTTTAACACAAGACTATCCGTGGAAATGCCGTGTTAATGGAATAATGTTACGAATAAAACTTGCTTTGCATCACAAATTACGCATTACATTTTGAGGGACCAGTTTCTCTCCAGCTGTGGAGTTGTACTTTGCTTCCAGGTGCTAAGTTCATAGAGTGTTATTGACTTAATCCAGCATTGTCTTCGTCCCGTGTCTTCCTTGAGGTCGTCCTGAATGACGGCTAATCCAGCATCGTCCATTCCGTCACTTCTCCGAGATCTCCCCCAACGACAGCTAGTCCAGCATCATCTTCGTCCCATCTCTTCTCTGAGATCTTCCCCGACGGCTAATCCAGCATCGTCCATTCCATCTCTTCTTCGAGATGACGGCTAATCCAGCATCGTCTCTGTCCCATCTCTTCTCTGATATCTCTCCACCCAGTCTGATGCTGACTCTTGTCCTATCTATTGCTCCGTCCCTTCCTCTCTCTCTTTTCTCCTCTTTTCCCAACATCACCGACTGGCTGAATCAGCCACGGTTTTCCTCCAGTTCAGCCAGTGTGTTCATATCCGATGATGCTTACATGTAAACTTGTGTAAAGTTTCTGCAGCTGGAAAAAATGAAGCAATCAACATCTCGAAGAGATGAAGAGCTCAGACACTGACTGATGTTTTCACTCAACGCTTGATGGCCGTTCAGTTTATAGAGATTTCTCTATGACTCAGATTTAAATTGTTAATTGTGTTTTTCATAAACTTTGCAGCCGATATGCTTTGAAGTTGAATTCCAGCCATAAATGCCGAAACACTTTCTTGTTGAGAAGTCAATCTGTCTCCACCTCCACTCCCAGAGTGTCAGAAGGCAGCGGGGAGCAGCGAGCGGCTACAGGATAATGTATGTAAACTGCCAGGACGTGGGTGTAATGACATATTTCTCACCGATGGAGAAACTCGATCACAGCTGACAGCCCGTCTGCTGGGCCTCGCTCTGGAAACACACCCAGCTCCGGCGGTAACTCGAGCCTAAGGGCCGACACGAGTCCTCGGCAGGCGGCCTGCTGCCCCCGCTCGGACTCAGCTGGGTGGACGGCGGAAGGAGGCCTCCCCTCTTTCAACAACCCCCTCAGTTGAGCTCTCATTTCCTAATCAAGGGCTTCCCCTCCGACTCTCAGATTGCACAAAAACGTCTGGAGTCCCTGAGCTTTGTTCTGTCGGGACGATCAATCGGGCCGTGGAGTGAGTGATGAAGGGAGCTAATAATGTTTGTCTCCGTAGCTCAAGTAGAGATTCAATTGTGGTTTTGTTTTTTTCAGAGCAGCCAAGGACATCTGGTTTGCTAATTTCCTTTAGACACCCTTAAACACTTACACTTTTTATTTAAGCTGCTCTATAAAACTGTTAGAAAAGGAAAGACAAGAAAAGAAAGGAAGGTTTTCTTGTGATTTGGACTCAGTATCTTAAATTTTCCCAGTTAATCTTCATGATGCATCTTTGAAGCACTTTTTCATTAGAGAGGTGTTTAATTGTCAGCACAATCTTGCAAAAACCATGAAGTTAAGTGAAACTGGCCAGGGAATGGATTTGCTGGAAGTCGGGGAGGTTTATTTCCAGCCTCCTCCTGCAGAATCTGCTCTCCCACGGCTGCAGCACACTTTCTGTTTGGCCTCTAATTTGGTCCAGAAGCTAATAGCTCTTTCAGACTAATTGTTGTCCTGATGTGCTTTGTCTTCTGGCCATTGGTGGTGTTTGCTCAAGCTAATTAGCCACCAAACCAGGCCAAGCAAGGACTGGAATAAGGTCAGGAAATATGCATATGACTGCCGCTCTCGTTAGCGCCATCTCTTTCTTAATAAGTTGCAGGAAATTCATTAGACGAGGCCGTAAGATGAATCATAGATGAGCAGTTATTCTGTTTGAAGACGGACTGTTTTCTTTTTGTTTCCAATATTTAACACCCCACGCCCTAAACACACACACACACACACACACACCAGTTTGGAGCTCATAAACCGGCCCTCTGCAGATGCTCTCGTCCTGTTCTGATCTGCTGAAACGGGTCATAGAAGAGGCACAAGTCAGAATCAAATGGTGGCCGTGTTCTCGCTGTCTCTTTACCTTCAGGCCCGTTACAAACTCCACAGGACCGAGTCAGAACCCGGTCTTGAGGCCGAGAAGTCAAGAAAAGTTTGTTTTGGTCCAGTAAATTCATGATCCACGAGGAATTCCATCAAACCTGTTTAAGTCCAGGTTCTGAGAAGGATCCGTGCCTCCATCAGGCCCGTTTAGGTTTCGGGTTTTGGGGAAGATCCGTCCTTCCATCAGGCCCGTTTAGGTTTCGGGTTTTGGGGAAGATCCGTCCTTCCATCAGACCCGTTTAGGTCCAGGTTCTGAGAAGGATCCGTGCCTCCATCAGGCCCGTTTAGGTTTCGGGTTTTGGGGAAGATCCGTCCTTCCATCAGACCCGTTTAGGTCCAGGTTCTGGGAAGAATCCGTCCCTCCATCAGGCCCGTTTAGGTTTCGGGTATTGGGGAAGATCCGTCCCTCCGTCAGACCCGTTTAGGTCCAGGTTCTGGGAAGAATCCGTCCCTCCATCAGGCCCGTTTAGGTTTCGGGTATTGGGGAAGATCCGTCCCTCCATCAGACCCGTTTAGGTCCAGGTTCTGGGGAGGATCCATCCTTCCATCAGACCCGTTTAGGTCCAGGTTCTGGGGAGGATCCGTCCCTCCATCAGGCCCGTTTAGGTTTCGGGTTTTGGGGAAGATCCGTCCTTCCATCAGACCCGTTTAGGTCCAGGTTCTGGGGAGGATCCATCCCTCCATCAGGCCCGTTTAGGTTTCGGGTTTTGGGGAAGATCCGTCCTTCCATCAGACCCGTTTAGGTCCAGGTTCTGAGAAGGATCCGTGCCTCCATCAGGCCCGTTTAGGTTTCGGGTTTTGGGGAAGATCCGTCCTTCCATCAGACCCGTTTAGGTCCAGGTTCTGGGAAGAATCCGTCCCTCCATCAGGCCCGTTTAGGTTTCGGGGTATTGGGGAAGATCCGTCCCTCCATCAGACCCGTTTAGGTCCAGGTTCTGGGGAAGATCCGTCCCTCCATCAGACCCGTTTAGGTCCAGGTTCTGGGGAGGATCCATCCTTCCATCAGACCCGTTTAGGTCCAGGTTCTGGGGAGGATCCGTCCCTCCATCAGGCCCGTTTAGGTTTCGGGTTTTGGGGAAGATCCGTCCTTCCATCAGACCCGTTTAGGTCCAGGTTCTGAGAAAGATCCGTGCCTCCATCAGGCCCGTTTAGGTTTCGGGTTTTGGGGAAGATCCGTCCTTCCATCAGGCCCGTTTAGGTTTCGGGTTTTGGGGAAGATCCGTCCTTCCATCAGACCTGTTTAGGTCCAGGTTCTGGGAAGAATCCGTCCCTCCATCAGGCCCGCTTAGGTTTCGGGTTTTGGGGAAGATCCATCCCTCCATCAGACCCGTTTAGGTCCAGGTTCTGGGAAGAATCCGTCCCTCCATCAGGCCCGTTTAGGTTTCGGGTATTGGGGAGGATCCGTCCCTCCATCAGACCCGTTTAGGTCCAGGTTCTGGGGAAGATCCATCCTTCCATCAGACCCGTTTAGGTCCAGGTTCTGGGGAGGATCCGTCCCTCCATCAGGCCCGTTTAGGTTTCGGGTTTTGGGGAAGATCCGTCCTTCCATCAGACCCGTTTAGGTCCAGGTTCTGGGAAGAATCCGTCCCTCCATCAGGCCCGTTTAGGTTTCAGGTATTGGGGAAGAATCCGTCCCTCCATCAGGCCCATTTAGGTTTCGGGTTTTGGGGAAGATCCGTCCTTCCATCAGACCCGTTTAGGTCCAGGTTCTGGGAAGAATCCGTCCCTCCATCAGGCCCGCTTAGGTTTCGGGTTTTGGGGAAGATCCGTCCCTCCATCAGACCCGTTTAGGTCCAGGTTCTGGGAAGAATCCGTCCCTCCATCAGGCCCGTTTAGGTTTCGGGTATTGGGGAAGATCCGTCCCTCCATCAGACCCGTTTAGGTCCAGGTTCTGGGGAGGATCCATCCTTCCATCAGACCTGTTTAGGTCCAGGTTCTGGGGAGGATCCGTCCCTCCATCAGACCTGTTAAGATCCAGGTTTTGGGGAGGATCAGACCTCTTTCCACTGATTTTCAGTCCAGTTCTTGGGTCATGTGACATACCTCTGCCTTTTCTCCCTGGCCGTTTCTCAATACCAAGTTCGCTAAGAACAAACTTGTGTACTTGCTAGTATGGACTTGTTGGAAGTAAAGACTTCTGAGGACGGAAGGACGCAAGTACACTCGTTGCACATTTGGAACAGAAGCATACTTGATTACGTCAAAGACGTTGCTGAAGTTGTGTCATAACAGATATCTAATATTAAAATGATAAGTAGCAATAACCCTGCTTGAATGTGACAGTTAAAGACAGCTAATCTGCGCAACCGTCTTACTCACTGTTAGCTACCGTTAGCTGTTCAGCCCGTTTGTGAAACCGCTACTCACTTATAATAACGGTTTAAAATTTATCAAACCACCAAGAAGTTGAAGTAAAACAACTCTGTTGTAGAAAAGTTATTTAAAACCAACGTTACGTAAAATAATGAGTATTTTCAGCACTTATAGCAATTACTTTTCTCCTCCACCATTGTTATGCCGCAATGCCTTATGGGATAGAAAGGTGTCTGAAGTCCACAAAAGTCATCTCCAATGCAGACTCGGAAAAGTGGGCGGAGCAAGTACACATCCGGGAATATGGAGCGTACTTGTCTTGATGCGTTCTTTGAATTGGAACAGTACTTGGACCTCTACTGATGACGTTTCAAAAGTACACAAGAATGCAAGTCCGCAAAAGTACGCATATTGAGAAACGGCCCCTGTTTCCCATCCTGGAGAATGGCTTCCTGACAGCTACGTTTCCATGGAGACGGTTTCTGATTAAGCTTTTGCTGCTAAACCTCAGACAGGGCTGTAAACACGTTGACCAACCGATGAACATTTTCAACAATCTCCTTTCAAACCAGAGTTCATTCTTTGATGGAACTGATTAAATTCCCGAGATTTTAAGAGCGTTAACATCTTTGTCACGTGACTTGAGTTACAAAAGAACATCCTTTGGTTTGAAACACACCTTTCATGTGGAGAACTTGTGCAAGGACTGGAGCAGGTGTGAATATGTGATGAGTTTGTTTGAGACGTCAGGAAACAGACATAAATCTTTGTGCGCTGGTCAGTTGTTTGGCAAACTGGTTTAATGTTGGTGACTTACAGGGATGGTGAGAGAAGGATCAGCTGGACCTGCAGCAGCTGCAAATTCTCCTCTCACAACGAAAACAAATGTTTGATGAAGCTTACCGGTCTGAGACTATTGCTCATAAAAGTTCCCCTTTGCTCTGGTTCTGCTGGTCCAGCAGCGTCTCTCCCTGCAGGAGGACTCGCCTTCACGTCCGTGCAGCCTCGTGCAGTCTGTGCTAAATTGTCTGCAATAACTTACTGAACTGATATTGACTTTTATTTAAATACATCTCAACTTAGTCCGAACCAGGAGTTTCCTCAGTTATCCTGTTTTTACAGTAAACCTGTGACAGTGGTACAGAACAGATAGAGCCCTGTGGACTGTTTTCAGGTGACATTTGCCCCCCTGACAACTTCAACTTCCCATATCACTCGTTTTATTAACTTGTTAGTGATTAGTTTTATTCTCAGTACTACTTAGAAGCCAGATTTCTTACTGAACAGATCAAAACTGAACAACATGGACAGGGATTACCAAATCTGTACCTCTTGGGCCACTTTCCAGAAGGTTTTCAATGAGTCTCTGTGCCTATATATATATATATATATATATATATATATATATATATATATATATATATATAAAGGTCGTCCTAAACATTATTCATACCGTCCAATCAAAGAAAAGGTTAAATTGAAAATAGTAATTAAAATAACAAGAAAATTTTACAAAATTCTAACTTATTAAAATTAAATATTGCTTTTGAATTGTGGTTGGAAAGAATTATTTTGAAAACCAAACAAAACAAAACCGTCCCAGACATATTAGAGCACCGTTCCCATGAAGAGTGGACCACAATACCTGTCAACGGATGCAGGAGTCGTTTTAAACATTACAGAAAACACATGATTGCAGTGATTGCCTCACAGTGTTCCTCAAGAAAATGTTTGCTTCAGATTGGTTTATTTTTGTGTTGTAGTTTTAAATGTTTCTTTTAAACCACAATTCAAAATCAATGTCATAATTTTTTAGTTTCTTGTTATTTGAATAACTATTGTGGATTTAGCATTTTCTTTATTTGGAGGGAGTGAATAATTTTGACGACGACTGCATACAGATATGAATAGAGGATTAGCTTTATAATTCAAAATATAAAAATCAACCATTTTAATTCAAATAATAGAGCTTAAAGAATAAGAGTAGTATTAAAAGAGAATTATAAAATAAAAATACTGTGAAAATTATTTTTATGTATCATTTGTACACAGAGACTCAATACATAAAATGGAATAAAAAAGATAGAAATAAATTTTATATGAAAAAGACTGCTTAGAATACAATAATTTTACAGTTTAAAAAAATCTTCTTTTGTGTCAGTAATGATCTGAATTAGCACATATTTTTAACGGTTTCTTCATTTATTTCCTCATTCTTTCCCAGACTTTTTACTTTGCTCCTTTGATTCTATGAACCACTAACTTTACACCGCGGCTGTGAAAGACGTCAAAACAAACCCATGTCCTGCCATTTTCCCTCCTCCTCCCTCCGGTCATCATCCTCCTTCTGCTCAGGCTTAAATCAGGGTTTGGGGATGATTTCAACGTGTAGTGAGATCATTTTGAGATCTCCTGTAAGCTGGCTGACCTGCTCCACATCACTGAGACGACCTCAGTGTGTTAATCAGGATTAGAAAAGTCACTTCTTTCTTTACTGCAGATGTTTCCCACATGTTGCTGTTGGGTTTTGTGGAGGGGGGACACTGAAAGAGTAGAAAGATGGTTCATGTGGGAGCAGGGTTGGTAAGGGGAACAATCTAACATTGTGTACAGACACTTCATCAGGTGTCCTCTGTTCTTTCTGTTAAATGTGATTAAATGGCGGTGTTCTGGAGGGATTTCGCAGCAGGAGGATCTGGACCTCACTGTCTGCAGCAAACTCTCCAACAAGCTCACTGCAAAGTTCCTTAAAAGTCAAGAAACAGACACTTTTACATTTCAGAAGACCTTATTGAGTCATTTGAGCCCAAAACATGGGTTTTATTCTCTTATTTGTAGACTGTGAATCAACCTCCAGTTCTCTCAAATAGCCTGACATTTGTGTGGACCGATACAAAACATCTGTTGGACCTGAAGCCCAATAAGCCTCAACTTATGTTCATTACTGCATGTAGAGAAGAGCTTTTTAACTGTAGATACCAAGAGGTTACATCTAGCTATCCAGATGGCCCCATGCCCAGATGAAGGCCACATGACCACTCATCCAGGCAGTTGATCCGAATTTCAAACCTTGATTGAGCCACAGTTCTTTCAGATATAAGGTGACATTTTTCTTTTGGGAACAAGAAAGATGTGCTTGCCAAACTCTTGAAAGAACTGTAGAACCCACGATGAGAATCTCCCGTTCCACCTCGTCATGAAAAGAATCTCTCGTTCTACCTCATGATGAGAATCTCCCGCTCCACCACGTCATGATGAGAATCTCTTGTTCCATCACATTCCAAAGCTGCACTTTTGGACCGAGATCTGGTGACTGTGGAGAACATTGGAGTCCAGTGATACAAGGTGACATTATTCTTTTGGGAACAAGAAAGATGTGCTTACCAAACTCAAGAGAGAACTGTACAACCCATGATGAGAATCTCCCGTTCCGGAAATAACATCAGAAGATGCTCCACTGTGGTCATAAAGGGATGGACATGGTCAGCAACAACACTCAGGTAGGCTGTGGTGGTTAAACCGCCACGTTGGTACTAAGGGGCCTTATCCATTGCAGCTGCACAGGCCACGGTACAGCACCACATGTTAAAGGCGACCAGGACGATTTTTGTTTCCACACAGTAGAAGTAGTAGTCTACCACCTGGAAGAGGGCGTAGTTGGCCCAGTCGAGACTGCCGTGACCCTGTTGGTCAGGAAAGTAAAAACAAAATGGAGGCATTGGATGATATTGAGGCATTACTGCTGTTGTTGTTTTCTCTTATTCTTGCTCCTCCTGAAGTCAACAATCATCTCTTTAGTCTTGCTGGTATTTAAGATGAGCTGATTGTTACTGCACCATTTCACAAACTGACTGACAAGTTCCCTGTACTCTGCTTCTTGTCCATCACTGATACACCCCACAACAGCAGAGTCATCAGAGTATTTCTGCAGATGACAGGTTACAAAGTTATACTGGAAGTCTGAGGTGTACAGTGTGAAGAGGAATGGTGAGAGTACAGTTCCTTGTGGTGCTCCAGTGCTGCTGACCACCATCTCAGACACACAACCTTTCAGTCTCACAAACTGTGGTCTGTTTGTTAGGTAGTCGTAAATCCAGGTGGTTGTGGAGGATCCACCTGGAAGTTATGGAGCTTCTCACATAGCAAAGCAGGCTGAATTGTATTAAAGGCACTTGAAAAATCAAAGAACATGACCCTCAAAGTTCTGCCTGACTGGTCCAGATGAGAGTGGGCTCTCTGAAGCAGGAAGATGATGGCGTCTTCAACCCCAAGCCCATTACGATATGCGAACTGTAATGGGTCCTGAAAGGTGTTATGATGTTAATATGATGTTAATCCTGCTACAGCTGGACTCTGAAAGCTGTTCTGGTGAAGCTGTGACAGCGAATCGGACATTTCTCATACCTCAGCCCGTCACACCTCCTCCATGCGTCCATTATTTGAGCTGCTTCTTTGCAGGAAGTCAGCTGCCGGCCTGCTCCCCGTCACACGCTGCAGCTCAATGTCAATGAGTGGAAGTCGGCGGGTAGAGCCTGGGGAGCAGCTGGGTCAAATATAGAGGCCGTCCTGCTTCAGCAGCTCATGTCAGGTGAGCAGCAGAGCGACACGGGAGGCGGCCTAGTGCTGACGCGACAGAACGGACCCTCCATCTATTTCTGGTAGATCCAAGCGGAGGTCCAACACAAAGAGGAGGAGGCACATCACTCAAAACATTCCCCTGTGTCCCTTCCTCCTCCTCCACCTGCAGAGGCCTCATTAAGACGCCACAACAAGCATGGTGCAGAGCTAACACTGAAACCCGACTCCCTGCGACCGACTGTTATTCTTAGGTCCTCCCCTCCTTCGTCATTTTGGAGAAGAACTAGGTCTTTGTTTAATTTACAGATGGAGTAATTTCCCATTGAGCCGCTGCACCAGTCCGGGGCCAGCCATAATCCCAGGCGCCCTCCTAGCAAGGGTGCCAGCGGGGTAATATGGATGTTAGCTGGGGAGCACAGTGACAGCCCCAGAAGCGACTATTTAATTCATTGCATTTTAATTATCGCTCTCATTCACGAGCTACAAGCTCTTTCTCTGCCGGCTCTCGACAGCAAGTCTTTATCACGGCCCGTCCTGGAAGATAATAAACTTTTGCTTTAAGGTAATTACTTAATCTGGACAAACCTGTGTGTTAAGCAGTGCTATTAAGCGAAGGGGTGATAAATCAGGCATGCGTTGGAGGTGGCTGATTACTCGACGGCACAATCAGTCTTTGAACCCTCGCAGTCCTTTAAGTAGCTAAATTACACAAACAGCATGCTAACGACATGCTGCTGGAGGACGGCGAGCAGAGGAGGCCGTCAGCGCCAGTGCCATGTCTCCGCCTGCACTAACCTCCAACCAGCTGATGCATGGAGGTTATTAGCCTGGCCTGAGCCCAGCTGTCCAAGGCTGATAACAAGCTCTCCCTCGTGGCCGTTTGCCACCGGGGCCGCCTCGCTCCAGCCACACAGCGGCCTGGACGGATGGAGGGGCGAGGGCAGGCAGCAGGTTGACTACAGAAACATCTTCATTCTTTATACTCATCTGCTCCCAGACTCTCATGACTTCAGTCCAACCTCTGATCAATAACAATACAGCACATTACCTCTATAAAATCAGATGTTTTGTCAGGTGCCAAGGAAGAAAGACATCCACAATGATCTTAGAGAAGCAGCTGTTGCTGCCCATCAGCCTGGAGAGGGTTAGAAGAAGAACAAAACTGCTGATCTTCCCGGGAAAAAACCCGGGAGCCTCATCTCAGACCCTTTGCAGAACTACTCTGATTGGTTTTGCATGTGTGACATGCATAATACATACACAATGGCCACTTTATTAGGTACACCTGTCCAACTGCTGATCAACACAAATTTCTAATCAGCCAATCACATGGCAGCAACTCAATGCATTAAGGCATGTAGACATGATCAAGATGATCTGCTGCAGTTCAAACCAGCATCAGAATGAGGAAGAAAGGTGATTTAAGTGACTTTGAATGTGGCATGGTTGTTGGTCTGAGTATTTCAGAAACTGCTGATCTACTGGGATTTTCCCCACAACCATCTCTAGGGTTTACAGAGAATGGTCCAAAAAGAGAAAATATCCAGTGAGCAGCAGTTCTGGCACAAATGCTTTGTTGATGCCAGACATCAGAGGAGAATGGCCAGACTGGCTCCAGCTGATAGAAAGGCAACAGTAATTCAAATAACCACTTGTTCCAACTGAAGTCTGCAGAAGAGCATCTCTAAATGGACATCACATCCAACCTGGAAGCAGATGGGCCACAGCAGCAGAAGACCACACCGGGTTTCACTCCTGTTAGCTAAGAACAGGAAACTGAGGCTACAATTCACACAGACTCACCAGAACTGGACAATAGAAGATGGAGAAATGTTGCCTTGTCTGATGAGTCTCCATTTCTGCTACCAAATTCGGTGGTAGGCTCAGAATTTGGCGTCAACAACATGAAAGCATGGATCCATCCTGCCTTGTATCAATGGTTCAGGTTGGTGGTGGTGGTATGATGGTGTGGGAGAGATTTTCTTGGCCCACCTTGGGCCCCTTAGTACCAATGTGGCGGTTTAACCACCACAGCCTACCTGAGTATTGTTGACCATGTCCATCCCTTTATGACCACAGTGTGGCATCCTCTGATGGCTACCTCCAGCACAATAGGGATGAGTTTTACATGTGATTATATGGATTCCACATGTGATTATGTGAGTTTCACATGTGATTATTTGATTGAGTTTCACATGGTTATTTGGGTTTTACATGTGATTTTATGAGTTTCACATATAATTTAATGGCTTTCAGGTGTGATAAGTCTCCAGCTGATCAGAATGCTGAGCAGGGTTCTGACTAGAACAGCAGGAGAGATCATATTTCTCCAGTTCTGCTTCTTCATTGGCTCCCTGTTAAATCCAGGATAGAATTTAAAATCCTTCTTCCACATATAAAGCTCTCCATGACCAAGCTCCATTATATATTAGAGTCTCATAGTTCCATATATTCCAAGCAGGGCACTTCGCTCTCAGACTGCAGGCCTTTTGGTAGTTCCAAGGGTCTCTAAGAGTAGAATGGGAGGCAGAGCGTTTGGCTATCAAGCCCCCTATTATGGAATCAGTTACCACTTCAGGTTCGGGAGGCAGACACCCTCTCTACCTTTAAGATCAGGCTTAAAACCTCCTTTTGATAAGTCTTATAGTTAGGGATGGCTAGCCTTCCCTTAGTTAAGCTGCTATAGGTTTAGACTGCTGCGGGACATCCATGATGCACTGGGCTCTTCCTCTCCCACCATCTCTGTCTCTCCATGTAGAAACCTGTGACAGTATTGCATCATTAACTGTGTTCTCCTCTCTCAGCAGATCTGGCTGGATAACGTTGCAGTGTTTGTTGGTCTCCCTTTCTGTCTTCTCCCCCCCAGCCGGTCGAGGCAGATGGCCGCCCTACCTGAGCCGGGTTCTGCCGGAGGTTTTTCCTCCCTGTTAAAAGGGTGTTTTCCTTCCCACTGTCGCCACCCCTCCGTGCTTGCTCAGGATGGGGGATTGGACCGGGTCAAGTCAAGATTCGATCCAATCTGTTGGTTTCCTTAACTAGGCTATTATGAATCTGACCTGAATTTTTCTGTCTGTTTAAGCGCCCTGAGGTGACATTGTCATGAATGGACGCTATACAAATAAAGTTGAATTGAATTGAATTGAATTGATAATGTGAGTTTCACACGTGATTATATTGGGTTCTATATGATTATAGAGAAATTATGCATTTCACATTTGATAATATAGATTCCACATTTGGTTATGTGAGTTTCACATGCGATTGTGATGGTATGGGTTTCTTTTTTTTTTTTTTTTTTTTTTTGTTATACTTGTTTGATCCTCGAGGGGAAATGAGGGCTCTGCATTTCACCCATCTCTGTATTGTGAGTATCAGAGAGCAGTGGGCTGCTACTTAAAGCGCCCGGGGAGCAGTTGGTGGGGGGTTAAGGACCTTGCTCAGGGGTCCACAGTGGTTCACCCAGGAGTCGTGTCGGGGGATCGAACCCGGGTCCTCCGCGCCCAAGCCCATGACGCTACCACTGGGCTATCAAATTTATTCAAAGTTTCAAATGTGATTATGGGTTTCCCGTTTGATTATATGGGTTTCACATGTGATCATATGGTTTTTGCATGTGATTTTGTGAGTTTCACATGTGATTATTTGAAATTCACATCTGATTTCTTGAGTTTCACATGTGATTATTTGAAGTTCACATGTGAGTATTTGAGTTTTACATGTGATTATATGGGTTTCACATATAATTATGAATTGCTGATTTTATGGGGTTCTACATGTGATAATATAAGTTACACATCAGATTATTTGGATTTCACATGTGATAATATGGATTCCACATGTGATTATGTGAGTTTCACATGTGATAATATGCATTCCACATTTGATTACGTGAGTTTAACATGCAATTATTTCAAATTCACATGTGATTACTTGAGTCTCACATGTGATTATTTGGGATTCAAATGTGATTATACAGGTTAAACATATAATTATCAATTTTACATGTGATAATATGCATTCCACATGTGATTATTTGAGTTTCCTATGTGATTATTTGAAATTCAAGTGATAACTTGAGTTTCACATGTGATTATTTGAGTTTCACATGTGATTATTTGAAATTCACATGTGATATGCATTCCACATGTGATTATTTGAAATTCACATGTGATTATTTGAGTTTCACGTGTGATTATTTGAAATTCACATGTGATTGCTTGAGTTTCACATGTGTTTATACGGGTTAAACATATAATTATCAATTTAACATGTGATAATATGCATTCCACATGTGGTTAAGTTTCACATGTGATTATTTGAAATTCACATATGGTTATTTGAGTTTCACATGTGAATATATGGGTTAAACATATAATAATCAATTTTACATGTGATAATATGCATTCCACATGTGATTATTTGAGTTTCACATGTGATTATTTGAAATACACATGTGATAACTTGAGTTTTACATGTGATTATACAGGTTAAACGTATAATTATCAATTTTACATGTGATTATTTGAAATTCACATGTGATTACTTGAGTCTCTCAATTGTTCCCATGGTTACTGATTATTTGAGTTTCACATGTGATTACTTGAGTTTCACATGTGATTATTTTAAATTCACATGTGATATGCATTCCACATGTGATTATTTGAAATACACATGTGATAACTTGAGTTTCACGTGGGATTATTTGAGTTTCACATGGGATTATTTGAGTTTCACACATGATATGCATTCCACATGTGATTATTTGAAATTCACATGTGATTACTTGAGTTTCTCATGTGATTATTTGAAATTCACTTGTGATTATTTGAGTTTCACATGTGATTATTTGGAATTCACATGTGATTATTTGAGTTTCACATGTGATTATATGGGTTTAACATTTAATTATCAATTTACATGTGATGATATGCATTTCACATGTGATTATTTGAGTTTCACATGTGATTATATGGGTTAAACATATAATTATAAATTTTACATGTGATAATATGCATTCCACATGTAATTGAGTTTCACATGTGATTATTTGAAATTC
Organism: Atherinomorus stipes; assembly: GCA_023101725.1. Taxonomy (NCBI): domain Eukaryota; kingdom Metazoa; phylum Chordata; class Actinopteri; order Atheriniformes; family Atherinidae; genus Atherinomorus; species Atherinomorus stipes. Next base: position 183,951 of record JALJCO010006735.1, read on the forward strand.
ACATGTGATTACTTGAGTTTCACATGTGATTATTTGAAATTCACATGTGATTATTTGAAATTCACATGTGATTATTTGAGTTCCACATTTGATTATATGGGTTAAACATATAATTATCAATTTAACATGTGACAATATGCATTCCACATGTGATTATTTGAGTTCACATGTGATTATTTGAGTTTCTCATGTGATTATATGGGGTTCACATATAATTATCAATTTCACATGTGATAATATGGATTCCACATGTGATTATGTGAGTTTCGCTTGTGACAATATGCATTCCACGTGTGATTACCTGCATTTCACATGTTATGATTGTTTCAAATGCGATTATGAGTTTCCCGTCTAAAAATTCATGGGTTTCACAAGTGATTGAGTTTCATGTGATTATTTGGGTTTTACATGTGATCATCTGAGTTTCACATGTTATTTTAATGGCTTTCACGTGTGATTATGTGAGTTTCACATCTGATAATATGGACTTCACATGTGATTGTGTGAGTTTCACGTGTGATTATTTGGATTTCACATGTGATTTTGTGAGTTTTACATGTGGTTACATGAGTTTCACATGTGATGGTATGGGTTTCAAATGTGATTATGCATTTCTCTTTTGATTAAATGGGCTTCACATGATTATGTGAGTTTCACGTGTGATTATTTGGGTTTCACATGTAATTATATGTGTTTCACATATAATTATGAATTTTACATGTGATAATATGGGTTGTGCATGTGATTATGTGAGTTTCACATGTGATTAAATGGATTTCACATTTGATTATATGGGGTTCTACATGTGATTATATAAGTTTCACATGAGATAATTTGGATTTCACATGTAAAAATATGTATTCCACATGTGATTATGTGAGTTTCACATGTGATTATATGAGTTTCACATGTGATTATGAGTTTCTCATGTGATAATATGGATTTCACATGTGAATATTAGTTTCACATGTGATTATTTGGGTTTCACATGTGATATGTTGAATGTTACAATTAATGACAGACCAGTAAGAAAAAGACTGAACAAACAGACTTCTGGAACATTGTCTGTCTGACGTTTGGTCAGAATGCAAAAGAAACCAAACACAGCATATCAGCACAAAAGCCTCATAACAACTATGAACACGGTGGTGGAGGCATGATGATCTGGGCTTGCTCCGCAGTGTATAGAGACAAAACATGAGGCCAAGCATGTGTCATGCACTGGGACAGTGATCCCAGACACAGCAGCAGATCTACAACAGAATAACCACCTTCACCATCAATAGTTTGATTCTTTTCTTTTCCAAAGGGCCTCGAGGGCCACTGGGTTTTTTCTTCTAATAGTTTCCTGTTTGACCTTAAAGCGTTTTTAATCCTTCTTGTGTTGCTGTGTCATCATAAACTGCTGATCTAGAAATCAGGCCTTGAGATGAAAACATGATCAAACAGCAGGATGAGCGTCGGAGCTTCTGTGGGCTGGTTCATGTATACAGGACCAGAGCCAACTTTTTCTGCTGCAATTTCCTGCCAGGATCTCCAAATTCCTGCCTCACATCGTGACTAAGACCAAAAAGATTCGACTGAAGAGGTCTGCTGAGAACTGGCTGGTTAAAGTGATGATCTGCTGACACGTCAGACAGGACGGAGGCCAGATTTCAGAGGAGGGAAATGATGCTACTCTGTGTTCAGCTCTCATGCTTTTACCAGCAGTTCTTAAAGGAATAGTACACCCACAGAATGATGTACGTTAATTTTCTACTCCCCCTCATGCTGAGCAAGACTCTGGAGCCCTTTTTTAATATCTCAAATGCAGCCGGAGATCAGACAAGTTTACCTTTTCCCCCAACTTTTATATAATGGAGTTCATTGGTGACAGAGCCAAAAAAGTCCATAAAAGTCCACAAAAACTTGTCAGTATTCCTCCATACTGCTTGTCCAATGTAATCTAAGTGTCCCGAATGGGTAGTGTACATAATTTACTTGAAACAACATCATTTAGTATATTTTTATAGCTTAAACATTACAGTACAGCTGCCGCGAGTTCACGACACTACGGAAGCCACAGCAGATCGCGTGTTCTCTTTTTCTTACTTTCTTTGTTTTAAATTAATAGCCAACCCCTCTTGTGTTTGTCTCGGTTTGTCCGCAGCTCGTTCGCTCTTAGCACAATGTAAACAGCAAATTTCTTCTTCTACTCTTGCATTATTGGCAGAATAGTGGCTTCCGTAGTGTCATGAACGTGCACAAACGCGCAATTAGAAACGGCAATTAGAAACGGCAATGTAGGACTGTTTGGGCTATAAAAATATACTAAATCATGTCGTTTTGAGTAAACTTTGAATGCTACCCACTCAGGACACTTGGATTACATTGGACAGCAGTATGGAGGAATATTGACAAGTTTTTGTGGACTTTTATGGACCTTTTTGGTTCAGTTGCTGGTGAACTCCATTGCATGAAATTTGGGGGAAACGAAAAACCCGTCCGATCTCCGTCTGCATTTGAGATATTAAAAAAGTGCTCCAGAGTCTTGCTCAGCATGAGGATGAGTAGAAGATGAACGCACATCATTCTTTGGGTGTACTGTTCCTTTACAGGACGGAAAGTTGACTGCAATGAAATTCATTCAACTTTTGGAAGTTGTGCAGGTTAGAAATGTGAGGAAGCAGGTTAGAGAAGCTGCTCCACCCGCTGCAGCACTGGCACAAATACTATGAAGCGAAGACTAATAGATGGCTGGAACCTCGGCAGCAGGGCTTACGCGGCATGCGCTGGGGGAGGGGGGGGCAGGGGCCCCGTGAATCAGGTAAAAGCAGCTCTTGAACTCTCATGAGCACTCGCCTTTTGTTCTTGCCGTGGCGGCAGAACAATGGAGCTGTCTCAGTGATGGAATAAGGCAGCCTGGACGCCAGGACCGGCCTGGGCCCGCAAAGGGAACCTCAGCATGGACGACTGGCTGAATCACTCCCTCTGACTGGGAGGAATACGGCTGGATATACTTTTAAATGTCGGTATCTGTTGTTGGAGGATAGTAGTGACTCAGCCTGAACCAAAGTCACAATATTTCTTTTGTCTTCTTACTATTTACTTGTATTTTATTCTCATATTTGCACTTCGGCCTTTACCTCAGCTCCTTCTTCTGCAGGACTGACCGTCATGTCTCGTTGACCCAGATTTACCACTTTGAGCTGCTCTTTGTTTCCCCATCCTCCTCCTCCTCTTATCGTTCACCCCCTAACTGTTATGAATGGAGCATTAACTCGAGCTGTTCCTTCAATGGAGCCCTTTAGCTCTCAGTCTCCCTTACATACATTCAGTCTGCCTTGTGTGGAGTCACAGGGTAATTACAGCAGACTGAGTCACATTACAACAGAGGACGGTCAGAGGGGCGGCCTGGTGGGTCGGCCAGGAGAGGGAGAAATACGAGAAGCACATCCCGGTTTCCTAAAACGTAGTTCCAGGGTGATGTTTACCATCGTGTAGCATCCCCTTTTCTTTTAAAAACTGTCTGTAAACGTCTGGGAAGTAAGAAGACCAGTTGCTGGAGTTTTAGGAGAGGAATGTTGTCTCATTCTGGTCGGATGCAGGATTCTAGCGGCTCAATAGTCCTGGACCTGGTTGGACCGGACATTTTTAAGATCACTTTAATCATGAAATGTGAAACATGTGAGAACTGTTTAGCATCTCCCCGGGTGTCCAAATGTGTGAAGCCTCACTGCATATGAGTTTGCGTTCTCATTTGATGTCTTTGCAACACATCGCGCCTTTCAGTACAAACAGTTGTTCTGATTGGATGTTATTGCTGTCAGATATTTTTATCTTGTTATAGTTTTGATCCCCATGCACAAGTTTTTATTAATTTTTTGTATCGTATTTGTTGAGAAAAATAGGTCGTTGATGAGGGGGGATGAGGGGGGATAGAGCATTTTCTGTGGCAGGCCCAAAGTTGTGGAACTTGCTGCCATTGTACATCAGACAGGCCTCATGTCTGGCAGTTTTTAAGTCCCTTCTTAAAACTGGCCTGTTTGCCCTGGCGTTCCACCCTTCATGAGCCATTTTTCTGATTTTGTCTGTTGTTTTAAGTCTTATTTTTCCTGATATTTATACTGTTTTTACTGTTCATTGTGTTGATTGTTTTTATGTCTGATATTTGTTTTAATGTTCTCACTGCTGGATTTAATTTCTGTCTTTACCTCTGTTCAGCGCTTTGTTATCGGTAGCTGCTGTGTTTAAAGCGCTATACAAATAATGTCGACTTGACTTGACATGAAAACAATGATAAAAAAAATTTTGTCAACAAAATTAACACCACTGCAGGCAGACCAGTTCAGTAGCCAGACTCTGGACTGCAGGCAGACCAGTTCAGGAGCCAGACTCTGGACTGCAGGCAGACCAGTTCAGCAGCCAGACTCTGGACTGCAGGCAGACCAGTTCAGCAGCAAGAGTCTGGACTGCAGCAGACCGGTTCAGCATCCGGACTCTGGACTGCAGGCAGACCAGTTCAGTAGCCAGACTCTGGACTGCAGGCAGACCAGTTCAGTAGCCAGACTCTGGACTGCAGGCAGATCAGTTCAGTAGCCAGACTCTGGACTGCAGGCAGACCAGTTCAGCAGCCAGACTCTGGACTGCAGGCAGACCAGTTCAGCAGCAAGAGTCTGGACTGCAGCAGACCGGTTCAGCATCCGGACTCTGGACTACAGGCAGATCAGTTCAGCAGCAGGAGTCTGGACTGCAGGCAGACTAGTTCACCACTCAGACTCTGGACTGCAGGCAATCCGGTTCAGCAGCCGGATTCTGGACTGCAGGCAGATCAGTTCAGGAGCCGAACTTTGGAGTGCAGGCAGACCAGTTCAGCAGCCTGACTTTGGAGTGCAGGCAGACCAGTTCAGCATCAGGAGTCTGGACTGCAATAGCCCAGTTGAGCACCCAAACTCTGGACTGGAAACAGATGTCTCTCTAAAACCTGTATGGGGCCCGTAGACAACAAGCATCCAGTTTGGCTTTCAGCCTTGTCCCGTCCACACAGAGATTCTTCCAGATTCTCTGGATTTCTAATGATATTCTACACTGTAGATGGAGGATCTTCAAAATCTTCATTAATTCATATGTAGGGCTCTTTGTCAAAAAGTGTCCCACAACTTTTAGAGACAGTTTGTCTCAGATTGGTGAACCTCTGTCCATCTTTCCATCTGAGAGACTCTGAAATGCTCCTTTTATACCCAGTCATGTTACTGGTCTGTTGCCATTTAACCTGATTACATATTAAAGTCTCCTCCTATTATTATTTTCCACCTTTTGTTGCTCCTGTTTCAACTTTTTACAAACGTGTTGCTGCATCAGATTCACAATCAGCTCATATTTTCCATGAAATGACGTAATGTCTCAACATCTGATACAGTATGTTGTTTATGTTCTGATATTGGTTAAAGATCTTTATGAATCACTTTATTCTGTTTTATTGATCATTCATACAAAATCCTAACTTTTCTGAATTATAGGTTTGCAGTTTGTGTCCCTGCGATCTTATATTTAATGTAGTTACACACTTATTACGTCCCCTTTTGAGACAAAAATGTCAAACATGAGGACGAAGCCCAGGTTGTCTGATTAAAAGTGCATTTCTGCTTGTAAATTGACTGCTCATCTGTTTTTACAAGCTTTGCATGTTTCATCGTGCATCCATTTAATGGCCCTTTTTAAATTTCATTACAGCCCTGTTTTCCTTTCAGGGATTCTGCTCAGATCTGGGAAGTTTACCCAAAACATCAGAGCTAATTAAGTATTGCCATAACACTAAACCGCAGAAGATGTCCTGACTTTATTTTACCGTCACATAAATGGAGCCTTTCGGGGCCTTTAACCGACTTTATGGAGTTATGTTTCTTGTTAACATTTTTCTCAGGTTTTCAGTCTGGAAACGCTCCATGAGGGCGTTGCCGAGCGCCGTCTCTCCGTTCCTCTCATCATCTCCTCCTTCATTCACCCTCCGTACAGTTTTCAGATCCTTTTAATTGTAACCTGGTGTGTCTCGTCTCCGGGCTGCCTGATCGTGGAAGACAAAGAGGGGAAAGATGATGATGAGGAGGAGAGCCAGCTGATCTCTGGATTGCATTAAAATTCCTCCAGTGTCTCACACACACACACACTCTGTGGGAATCTTGCAGGATGACCTGGGATTTGGGATTGGAGGGGTCAGGGCCACGGATCATTATCTGCTCCCTGGCGAGCAGTGGGGATGGATAGCGGGGCCTCCGGGGTCTCCCAGGGGCCTCGGACCTGAATGAGTCAGCATTCCAGGTCCATTCCTCTCACTCTGCACCCTGACAGTGTGACGGACAGGAATGGTCCCGGAACGCCAGCAGAAATAGCTCACTTTGCATCCGATGAGGCTGGATTCCTGCAGACGGCCACCGTCGTCTAGACCCTGTCAAGGTTTTTATTGTGACACCGCTGTCTGAGCTGTGTTTGGGCTGATAGAAGACCTGATCCATGCAGCAGGACTTGTTTTCCTGACTTCATTTGTTCTTTTTACTGAGCACTGACAGATCAGCTGAATGAGAGGATGATGGTCTGGACATTTTCTCTGTTAGAGGTTCAGTAGATGAATTAATATCCACTCTCTGAACTTGAACCATGAACCTCAACTTAATAATGATCCAGCAGAGTAATTAGCAGTTGATTTTAAAGGGGAAGTTGGGTTTTTTCCAACTTGGACCTATTTTCTAGCATGAAATACATTCATTTACTCACCCAGACAATTTTGGTGTAACTTGAGTTCCTTCAGGAGATATTTAGATCCACTCCAGATCAGCGTATGTCCAATATAATGTAAGGGATGTGGGCAACCTCGCACAGCCTCTAAATAAGGCATTATCTGCCACAAACTCCTTCATTTCACCAATGTTTTGTTACCAAACATTAGTCAGACCCCCCTGTTAGCTTGAAGTGGCTTTTTTGTGGTGATTAGTCCTTATTTACAGACATTTTTACGGCGGCTTTGATGACGTCACCGTTATGTGACACCATCGTAAGTAAATGTCTGCACGTTTAAACTTCTGGAGTCATTAAAGAGTTTTTAGGTGTGAATTAAAGGAGTAGAAAACCCCTCTGAACTGGCCGCTGATGCATCCATGCATAACCCTGCAGTTGACCGGTTCTAGCCAGTTCTTCCTCCACAAAAGAAGTGATTTCAATTTCCTTTTTTTGCAGATTCTTTTCAAAGTCCTGATACTAATGACAATGTAGTGCTGATGTGCCAAGAGACTGAGAATCTCCTGATTTGTAAAACCTGAAGTACATCTTCACCAAATGCTCCACCACACAAATTTTTTATCAACTTTCCTCTTCTAAATCTAAAATATTAAGACTTTGGTAAATTTATGACTTTATTATCATAAAATAACAACTTTTTTTTTTTTTTTTTTTTTTTTTTTTACAAAATTACAACTTTTTTCTCATAATTTTACAACTTTATTCTTAATGTCTGCAAAAAAATATTTTCTTAAAGGAATGGTACACCCACAGAGTGATGTGCCTTAATTTTTTACTCGTCGTGAACTCTGCACAAACGTGCATCATGAAAGTAAGATGTAGTACTGTTTAAGTTATAGAAATATACTAAATGATGTGGTTTCCAGTAAAGTATGGACGCTACCCACTCAGGACACTTGGATTACATTGGACGAGCAGTATGGAGAATTATTGACAAGTTTTGGGGACTTTTATGGACCTTTTTGTTTCAAGCGGTGAACGCCATTAAATGAAAGTCGTGGATAACAACCCCCCCCCCCCCCCACACACACACACACACACACACACACACACACACACACACACACACACAAATCTCCGGCTACATTTGAGATATTAAAAAAGTGCTCTAAAGTCTTGCTCAGCATGAGGGTGAGTAGAAAACAAAGGCACATCATTCTCTGGGTGCACTATTGCTTTAAAGGTGGTATAGAATCAATTAAAAGCTTTAAATAGATACTATTATACATCAGCTGTGAAAGTAATGGGACTTAAAAAACATCTGTCAATCATATTTGCTCTCATCATGTGTTTTATGTGTCTATTGCCTGAGTGATTGATCAATAGTCAATGGCTAATAGCTGAGAGTGATTGCTTGGTGAGAGGAATACTACTTGCTGGAAGCGGCACAATCTTGTCTGATGTTTACAGCAGGTCAATAGCAATCATTCTGCTGGCTGTTACAGTAGATGTCAATGTCAGGACTTGGCTCGTGGACGTTGTCTGAAAGATGTATCCAGGGAGGGAGCTGTGAATCTTGCAGGCTGGTCATGCACATGCACTTTATTCAAAAACTTGCTAACAGTCTCTATTTTCTGAATTGCCACAAATATCTTCTGTACTACCTTTAACGTGGCCCTAATACTCTGTTGTGGGAATCAAGAGAACAGAACTTTAAAGGTTTAAATCACATTTTAATGGTAGAAGTTTCCAGGATTTGTACATTCTCCTCCTCTTCTGCTTGACTCTCCTGTGGGATTCCTCAGGGGTCTGTTCTGGGTCTGATTCTTTTTTATTTTTATATGCTTCCTCTTTAAATCAACCTGATCTCACAAAAATACGTGACATGAGCACGAAAAGTTTTAATCATTTACGTGTCCCCGACACGTAGCTGCTTCAAATACGTGCCACTGACATGTAAAGCTGCGCAATGTTAAGTCAATAGTGAAGCTTTTTGTTTCCTCAGACATTAACTTTTCTGCTTCAAAGTATGTGCTGCTGACACGTAAAACTGCAATGTAAAATCAACAAGTCCTCAAAAAAAATAAAAAAATAAAAAAAACATATTAGGTCCTTTGTGCACAAAAATACAGACTATATTAAGTTTTTAATATCCACTTAGTTTATATATACGATCCACAGTTCTCCTCATTTTGACGTAGACTAAATGCAACTCTTAGAGGCATTTCTTCCCCAATGTCATCTGAATTACTTCATGCACTGTCATTCAGCTTTGCACACGTAACGAGTCAAGTTGCATGACAGCAGCTTGAGGAATAGACTTAGACACAGAGCAGGTGTCCGTCATCCTGAAGTTGGGGAGATTGATTCCAGGTTACCCCAGGCAACATGCAGCCAAAAAACCTAAAAGGATTTAGTCTGCGTCAAAATGAGAAGAACTGTGGAAAACGTAAAATAGTCGTGTTTTTAAAATAATGTGTTTTTGTGCACAAAGGACTTAATATGGGTGTGATTTTTTAGAGGACTTGTTGATTTTACATTGCACAATTTTACATGTCAGCAGCACATAATTTGAAGCAGAAAAGTTTGTGTCTGGGGACACGAAAAGCTTCACCATTGACTTAACATTGCGCAGCTTCACGTAATTTGAAGCAATTACATGTCAGGGACACGTAAATGAATAAAACTTTGTTCTCATGTCACGTATTTTTGTGAGATCAGGTTGCTTTAAATATATATATATTGTATCTCAGATGATAATCATAAGTACTGTACATTCCTCTGTAGCACAACAGGCAAACTTCTGTCTACACAAGGCATCACCAAATCCGGACCTCTTGGGCCAGGTTTTCAATATTTCCCTGCTTCAGCAGACCTGACTCAAATTAAATGGATCCAACGCCCAATGAAGTTTTGCTCAGTGATTTGGGTATGTTGGCACAGGGACTCATTGAAAAATCTTCCGGACACTCGATCAAGAGGTCCAGATTTGGTGATCGCTGCTCTACACTGATTTTTTAGAGCAGGATTACCCAGTTCGGTCCTATAAGGGCTGCCATCCAGCAGGTTTTCTATGTTATGTGCTCCAACACATGTTAATGAGTTATTATGCAGAGTTTGATTGGCTATTGGATCTATTTAATTTGAGTAAGGTGTGTTAGACAAAGGAGAGATCGAAGACCTGCTGGATTGTGGCCCTCGTAGGACTGAACTGTACAACCCTGGTTTAAAGGATATAAAGTCCCAGATGGACCAAACATTCTCACTCTGAATGAAGACAAGACTCAAGCTGTTTGGGCCTCCAGACTGCCTTACTAGGCAGAAAGTTAATCTTGGTCCCTTGCGCCTTCAAAATAATCTATTATAAAGAACCTCTGAGTGATTTTTTACATTTCCTGTTAAAGTCCTGTTGCATCACGCTCCTTCGCTGGGATCTGCCAATCAGGTGCTCCTTGTGGTCCTGAGGTCCAGGCTGAAACAAAGAGAGGCAGCGATAGAACAGTAATTTTCATTTTCAAACATGGGGTGCCTTTATGACACCAGGGAAGACTAAAGCATGAATTAGCTGCAGGAAAACTTTCTGTCTGAATTTATGTGAAGTTTCTGTTGGTTTTTGTTGCTACCAGGAGCTCATTGTGTTTCCATTTTGCTTGAGTCTTGACTAAATCAAGCTGTTGCCTCCTCTCAGTGTGTGTTGTGGAAAAAACCCGGAGGTGGTGTGTTTTAATGGAAGTGAAGCAGTCTAATAAAGGCACCACACCTGACATTCAAAAGTCAGACGTAAAGGTGAACAGCTGTGAGAACTGCAAGCATTGGCGTGGTCTCACCATGACAAAGGGACGTAGATAAGTCTTTGTATGTATCGCCCCTCATGTATCACTGTTTTCTGCTGTGTTGGGTCTTTAATCGTCATCAGAAAACTCATAATTTCCTGTACTCTGCACATAAAAGTCGTAAGTAACCACTATGATGCCTTATATTGTTAGGCGGACTGATTTCAAGCACTGAGTCTACTGTTTTCAGACCATCTCGGGCTGTTGGAGAAAAAAATACATAAAATGGATGAATCTGATTGAAACATAGTATACATACAGTATCAGTTACAAGTCTGGACATATGTACCCAACAAATTTGAATGGGTAAGAAAGTGTTGGTTGGGTATGTTTGGGTATTGAGATTGTGAATGTTTCCCGTTGTGAATATCTGAGGAGCATAGGGGTCAACTGGCCAAACAGCGGGTTGTGGACCCAGAGGTCCCTCTGTGGAACCATGTTGTCCAGAGAACCCTGTTGTCTGCTATATGAAATGAAATGAATAAATGAAAATGAGCACCAGGCTTCCATAAAATGATGATTGTCCCAAACTACTTCAAAGATATTCTTCAAGTTTAGAGTCCATGCTTTTTCCTCTGATACCTGTTAGGACATGATAAAACACAGATCTACAACACTGGATTAGAAGCCAGTTCAACACTGCTAACAAAGAACAGCCAGCTGCCTTATACTCTTTATTTTGGATCAATCGGTAGATGAACATGAGCAGACAGGGCCTTTTGGGATGTGGGATCCGACAGAAGAAGAATCTTAAAGTATTTAAAAAGAAATGGAACAAAAAGGAGAGATGTGGAATGAAAGCACAGCATTTCTTTAAAATATATATTTAGCTTTAGAATAAATGTAAAATAAAATTTTAACAGGTTCGACAACACAGAAAGAAATCACAGCCATCCTGTTTGAAGCCACTAACACATTGCTATCAACGCTCATTTTAGTGTTCTGGGTTTCTTTGAGAGGTTTAGGTTTCTATGATTGTTCTGGGTTTCTCTGACAGGTTTAGGTTTCTATGAGTATTCTGGGTTCCTCTAAGACAGGGTTTCTCAATCCTGGTCCTTAGGTGCCCTGCATGTACTCCAGGTTTCCAACTCCACCACACCTGATTCAGATCAACTCAACTGCTCATCAAGTTCTTTGCAAGCCTGCTAACGAGCCATTAATCTGAGTCAGGTGTGTTTAAGTAGGAATATCTTGAAAACCAGTACTGCAGGGGTCCCTGAGGACCAGGATTGAGATACACTGCTTAAAGAGGTCTAGGTTTCTATATACTTCTGGGTTTCTCTGAGAAGTCTAGGTTTCTATGAGTGTTCTGGGTTTCTCTGAGAGGTCATGGTTTCTTTGAGTGCTCTGTGTTTCTTTGAGAGGTCTAGGTTTCTGAGAGCTCTGGGTTTCTTTGAGAGGTCTAGGTTTCTATGAGTGATCTGGGTTTTTCTGAGAGGTCTAGGTTTCTGGGAGCTCTGGGTTACTTTGAGAGGTCTAGGTTTCTATGAGTGGTCTGGGTTTCTCTGAGCAGTCTAGGTTTCTATGAGTGTTCTGGGTTTCTCTGAGAGGTCTAGGTTTCTATGAGTGGTCTGGGTTTCTTTGAAAGGTCGAAGTTTCTGTGAGTTTTATGGGTTTCTCTGAGAGGTCTAGGTTTCTATGAGCGTTTTGGGTTTCTCTGAGAGGTCTAGGTTTCTATGAGCGTCTTGGTTTTCTCTGAGAGGTCTAGGTTTCTATGAGTGTTCCAGGTTTCTCTGAGAGGTCTTGATATGTATGAGTGTTCTGGGTTTCTCTGAGAGGTCTGGTTTCTATGTGTGTTCTGGGTTTCTCTGAGGTCTGGTTTCTATGTGTGTTCTGGGTTTCTCTCAGAAGTCTAGGTTTCTTTGAGTGTGCTGGGTTTCTCTGAGAGGTCTAGGTTTCTATGATGTTTTTGGCTTTTTGAGAAATCTAGGTTTTATGGGTTCTGGGTTTGTCTGAGACGACTAGGTGTCTATTCGTTCTGGGTTTCCCTGAGAGGTCTAAGTTTCCATGAGTGTCTTGGGGTTCTGTGAGAAGTCTAGGTTTCTATGAGTGTTCTGGGATTTTTCTTGAGAGGTCCAGGTTTCTATAAAAGGGCAAGGTTTCTGTAAGAGGTCAAGGTTTCTATGAGTGTTCTGGGTTTCTCTGAGAAGTCTAGCTTTATATGAGCATTCTGGGTTTCTCTAAAAGGTCTACATTTCCATGAGTTTCCTGGGTTTCTCTGAGAGATCTAGGTTTTAGGTTTCATGGGTGGTTTAGGTTTCTCTGAGAGGTCTAGGTTTCTATGAGTGTTCTGGGTTTCTATTGGTGCTGTGGGTTTCTCTGAGGGTTCTAGGTTTCTATGGGTGCTCTGGGTTTCTCTGAAAGGTCTAGGTTTCTATGAGTGTTCTGGGTTTCTCTGAGAGGTCTAGGTTTCTATGAGTGTTCTGGGTTTCTCTGAGAGGTCTAGGTTTCTTTGAGTTTTCTGGGTTTCTATGGGTGTTCTCGGGTTCTCTGAGAGGTCTAGGTTTCTATGAGTGTTCTGGGTTTCTCTGAGGGGTCTAGGTTTCTATGAGTGTTCTGGGTTTCTCTGTGAGGTCTTGGTTTCTATGAGTTTTTGGGTTTTCCTGATGGGTCTGAGGTTTCTATGAGTTTTCTGGGTTTCTATGGGTGTTCTCAGGTTCTCTGAGAGCGTTCTAGGTTTCTGTAATGCTTCTGGCTTTCTATGTGAGGTCTTGGTTTCTTTGAGCATTCTGGTTTTCTGTGATAGGTTGAAGTTTCTGTAATGCTTCTGTGTTTCTCTGAAAGGTGACTATGTTTCTGTGCGTGGTCTAGCTTTCCATGCGTGTTCTGGGATTTTTGACGCATTCTGGGTTTCTGTGAGTGGGCTTGGTCTCTGAGCTTTCTGGGTTTCCTGTAGTGTTTTGTGTTTTTATGAGCAGTCTCCACTTTTTGGAGCATTATAAGCTTGTTCTTGGGTTCTCTGGTTTGCTGAGCGTTCCGGGCTTCTGAGCATTCCGGGCTTCAGAACGTTCCGGGTCTGGCTTCGTGTCTGCAGCTGCTGAGGAGAGTGGGGCTGTTTGTATTGAAAAGCAGTGGAAAGCTTTTTCCAGTGCTGTCAGTCCCAGTTTGAGTAGAGGCTGCAGCTTCTCTTCACACAGTCCATCATCCCGTCTAGTTCAAAGCCCTTCTAGCTGCAGGTCTTTGTCAAAAGCCTGGTTGGATATCTTTTATGTTCAAGATGTAGGATTTCTTAGGACGACTTTGATTATTTATTTATTCCACTTCTCTTGTGTGATAGTGCCAATATTTTACACGAAAGTGCTCAGCTTGCTCTGAAATTCATGTTGCTTTATTGTAGCCCTTTTGCCTTTGAAATTTCTTTTTTCTTTTTTTGAAGTTTCCTGTCTCCCTCCCGTCCTCATCTCTTCTTCGCCTCTGTGTCCTTGCAGCCCCCCACCACCTCTTCCCCACCTTCCACACACCGATCCCGATCGACATGCGCCACCACGAGGGAAGGTACCACTACGAGCCCCACGCCCTGCACGCCATGCACAGGTAAACGCTTTCCAAACATTTACAGGCTGATGGCTGCAGGCTGATCTGGTCTGAAGTCATCAGAGCTTTTTCATGCAAATCTCCTTCTCATATTCAGTTACAGACGAGCTTGTTTTGTGGTTTTAACGCTGATGAGAGCTGAGAGGTTGCCAAGTTCAGTATCAAAAGCAGATGACAACATGCTGACTTCCAAAGTGAATAAGCAATGCTGGTTCGACATTTCTGCTCTGCAACCCTTGTTTCCCATACAGTCTGATTATGAGGGCAAGCTTCGCTCTGTTGGCTCCAACCATCAGGGGATGAAACACTCTGAAGCTGTGAGGAGTCTGAAGTTTGGCTGCAGGGATTTGAATCTCAGCGAGAGAAGTGAGGAATCTCCTCTCTTTCTGTAATGGAGGTGCCACTGGGCGAGCTTTTAAGCAGAGAGAGGAAGTTTGACCCTTCAGTGATGTTGACTCTTGAGTTATTCCTGCGCTGAGTTTGGAGCCCAAATATCTTCTTTATTTATGTTTTTAATTTGATGTTATCATTTCAGATTGAAGAGTTTGGGTTGGTAACAGCTGATATAAAGGATCTGGAGGCTCTTCAGTTTTTGGTTTCTAGTTTTCTTATTTTACATTGTTGAACACCTCATAAAACTGGACTCAGCATTAGGTGGAGATGGTGTACCTACTATGTGTTTTTTGCAGGATTTTTACAGTCAAGCTGTTTCAGATTTGTTGTTGAGGCAGGAAGAAAATGAAAAGTTAAGCTATGTAATGTATTCATGTTGTGAAACTGGACATTTTACCTTTTTATAGAAAATATGAGCTCATTTTGAGTTTAATGGCAGCAGCACATCTGGGGTGATGTTGTAACCGTGCAGATATTTGCTCTCTATCGCCCCCTAGAGTCTTGAGCTGGAACGGTACTGTCCTAAAACCAAATCTTGAGCCAAGGCTCATAAAACAAAAATATTTTTCTACCATTTGGCCTGTCATCCACACATAAACGCAGATTTTTGGCATCAAAGCGATTCTTTAAAAGACAGGCAACGTGAAGATTTTTGTTTGTCTATGTTTATGCATCTGCGTGTGGACTTTAATAACCAGGCTTTAAGTTGTGAAGCATCACTGCCTGGGACAAAATATGCTCTGGCATCACATCTGCGACTTGTATTTACAATAGATCTGCTCCATTGACTGCCCAGGCGAACAAGCTGCAAGCCAGGTGGGCTGGGTTTTCACTTCGTCTAAAGGCAGAGACACACCGGGCCGATTTCGGGCCGTCTGGTGTCGTCGTGGAGTCTTCTGAACTCGGGATTGTGAATCAGTTTTGTGTGACCTGTGCTGTCTGCAGCCGTCGCCAATACTATCGGCATTATTTTCAGCCGATTGAACATGTGTAATCGGCGTCAGCTAGTCGTTCAGCCGGCGATGGGCTGACCAATCAGACTGGAGGAGGCTTGACCTTGCTGGCGAATAAGCAAACGAGAGGACCCGAAGTGAAGGTTTGGGGCCACAATATAGATCAGCGCCGCCTGCTGTTGTGGCAACTTTATATTTTGCGCATGTGTAGAAGGTACATCCAGGTCTGGTGACAGCCGCGATGGTCGGCAGTCTGTCCGATGTGTCTTTCAGAGGTGGGTAGAGTAGCCAAAAATTTTACTCAAGTAAAAGTACTGTTACTTTAGAAAAATATTACTCAAGTACAAGTAAAAAGTAGTCATCCAAATAATTACTCAAGTAAAAGTAAAAAAGTACTCACTGAAAAAACTACTCAAGTACTGAGTACTTTATGAGTAACACCAGATTTATTTTAAATAACAGTAGGGAGAGCTGGGATGGTTGTAACACTTAGTTTAACTAGTTAGAAAGGAGCTGTGATGTCATCAACACAGTTTGTGGCCACTTGAAAATTGATCTCACTGGCAAAGTTTTATGTCTCTGAGTGAAAAACTGTTCTGAAGCCAAAACAACATTTTTCAGGTATAAAACCAACAATTTTTATTACCAGTATTTTTTGCCTATTTTGCCTATTGTGTTGTAGATTTGATTGTTTCACTTACATCAACTCAGCTAGTAGTTTCTCTAGTTTAATTCGATGTGTTGTATTAGTGCTAGCTTTGAAGCTAAATACTAAAAAAGGTTAGTTTTTTAATGGCTGCCTGGCATGAGGTTGGTTGTAACAAATGTCACAACTATATTTGCCACAACTGCCAAACCTAATTAAATAAATGTATTATTCCTTCGGCCATTTGCTTAGTTGATGATCACGAGTATTTATAGTATTTCTGCACCTAAAATACACAGTTCAACTGTTCAGTTGATTGTTAGGCTACTTGGTAAGTATCCTACTCGGTACATCTGCACCTCTCAAAAGTGGCTTGTTGGTGGTTCATGGATCTCCAAAGTGTCCAAATGACATTTTCACATTAACCTGTTTCAAGCTACAAAATATAAACAAAACACAGAGCACTTCATACTTTATTATTCTTTATTTAATTTTATTTATGTCATACAAAGATTTTTTAACAAGCGATTTAACAAGCGCAAACCTTTCGTAAATCAGGCCCCAAGTGTTGATGTTTTTTAATCATAATAATTTGAGTGTTACATCCATCCTCAATTACTGTTACAACTCACCCTGGTGCTGGGGGAGGTTGTAACAACTCACCACTTTGTATTTGACATTAATTTAACTACTCTGTGATGGTTTAGTAGAAGTCAAAGTGTATGTCATTTATAGCAGACAGATATGGGATCACATGTCCAAATGTAAGAGCTCTAGCACAAAGGACCACTGAGTAACACTCGCTCAAACAAAAAGTGTTACTATCATCCCCGGTCTCCCCTAAATGTCAATCTTTTTTTTTTTTTTTTTTTAAATAAACATAAATAAAGATCCACCACATTAAATAAAGTGCTTTTTCATAACACTGTTTTCTTGCTGTCATGGTCTTTTATAACAAAACTACTGAGACCAGAGTCCAGCCCAGATTAACGACACAATTAATTGCACCATCAAAAAGAAAATATATGAGTAGGCTGAGAACGAACGGGTAAAAATGTGTATATGGCAGCTTTCCTCCGGCGTTACATGCAAACTGAAGAGGGGGGGTGAGGAGAGTGTGATGCTGCTGTGGTCAGAGTCGCGCACACAAGCTGAAAAAAGAAGTGATCCGGCATGAAGTTGGATGTGAAGCTACAGACAGCTGCTCATCATCACAACAGGTGGAGGGAGGGAGAGAAAGGACCAGAAAGTTGCACCAGATTTAGATGCTTCCTTTCAGGGATGGTGAGAGTGCATGCACCCGAGGTTAATGTGCGAAACATATTTGTTATTACTGTAACAACACGAGCACGCGCAGGCTGCACAGCAGCATGGCAGCCTTCAGGACTTCATCCTGCGGCTGAGACGCGCCTACATCCCCGATCAGCTGAGAGGAGGCTGACAACAGAGCTGTAACATGACATGGTGACGTTCTTCTAAGAAAAACCGCGAGAGAAAACTAAACACCGTTAAAACAAGTTGACGAAGGTTCACGTTCTACCACAGATTCAGGTCTGATGCAGGATTGTTTTAGCAGCAAACACAACTCAGATTATTACAACTTTACAGCGTAAGTCTGAGTTTTTGTACCTGAAACGTGACTTGCACAGCTGATCTTTCTCTGTCGTCTGGAAGGCAAACATCGCGGGAATGTGCAGGCGGGAATATTCTGTCTCAACTTCCGAACCACTCGCTGTTGTTTCAGGCATTCTTCGTGTAGACTACCGCTACATCCCTCTTGCGTTTATGTTCTTCAGCTTGCAGCTGTTCTTTTGAGCGTTGGCGTGGCAGCGTGACGTGACTGCCTGGCTTCACCTGATTGGTGGTACGTAGTGACATGTTGCTCATTACGTGTGAGTGGGTCAACAGCAAGCTGTGTTTGTTTGGTGAGATGTTCACGTGTCTCTCTAACAAAAAAACTGTGATGTGCGCACTTATAAGACCAAAAATAAAAGTAACGCCTGGGATATGCCACTGTAGCTGAGTAGAAGTCGCGTTTCTTTCTCATAAATGTACTTGAGTGAAAGTAAAAAGTATATCATAATAAATTTACTCTTAAAAGTACAATTTATGTAAAAATGTACTCAAGTAAATGTAACAGAGTAAATGTAGCACGTTACTACCCACCTCTGGTGTCTTTGCCTTAAAACGGGCAGTCGGCCAGATGACCCATTCAGATCTGTCCTGTTAAGATGACTTTTATTATTTTTTATCAACTTTGTTCCCAAAGATCCTTCTTTTGTTTTCATAAAGTCTCTTTCCACCAACAAACGGACTCTGGACTGCAGGCAGACCAACTCAGCAGCCAGACTTTTCTACTGTTTGCAGCCATGCTGTGATGGATCCAGTATGTAGTCCAGGTCTTGCTGAAATCTGCAAGGTCTTCCCTGTAAGAGACATTGGCCGCGTTTCCCAGATTAGTTAAGACACTCTTAACACTGAAGTCCTCCTTAAATTACTTCTTAAAGTGGGTTTGTTTTTTGTTTGTGTTTTGCTGAGATGATCTTAAATTAAGAAGTTTTTTTTTTTCAGGGGGGGGGCGGCCCCCTCTTTCGATCCTTCTTTATCGTTCCCCCTGAGAAAAAAAAAAATTGAACTAGTAAATTTATAATTTAAGAAAAAGAAATAAAAAAAAAAAAAAGAAAAGAAAAAAAAAAAAAATAAAAAAATTAGAGATATGGAGGTGATATTGGGTAATGTTTTTTATTTTATGTCAAAAATATCATATATTAATAATGAAAGAAAGGAGAAAATATGGAAAAAAAGAGAAAAAATGAGGAAAAAGAGAAAAAATATTGAAAGAATAGGGTAATAAATGTCTTAAGATGGTAATAGATGAGGAAAAAATGAGGGAAAAAAAAAAAAAAAGAAAAAAGGAGGATGAGGAAGAGAATTAAAAAGTGTAATGTAAGTATTAATGAGATGTTAGTTAATAGATAAGGAAGAGATGGGAATAAACGAATAGAAGTATATGAAAACATGTAGAAATGTATGTAGACGTATAGGAGATATTATGGAAATTTTAGAAAGAATTTTAGGAAGAGGAAGTAGGGGGAGTGAGGGGGGGGAGGAGATGGGGTAAATTGTGTGTATGTAGGTGAGCTTAGGGGTCGGGAAGATGGGGTGAGAGATGGGGGTAAAAGGGGAAGAGGGAGATGCGAGAGAGGATATGAAGATAAATCAAATAGATGAGCCAGAAGTAGAAGGGCCAAAAGGGGGAGAGGTGGTGGGGGCGGGGGGGGGGTGGGTGGGGGGGGGGGGGGGTGGGGGGGGGGGGGGGGGTGGGGGGGGGTGGGGGGGGGGAGGGGGGGGGAGGGGGGGGCGGGGGTGGGGGGAGGGAGGAGGGGGGGGGGTGGGGGGATATTAGGGCATGTTAGCGTTGTTTTGTGTTTTCTTCTTTTTTTTTTTCCTCTTTATGTGTCTATATAAATTGAATTTTTTTAAATCTGCAATTAGGTTATTAATCCTTTGGGGTGAAGGTGGGGGAGGGGGAGGGCGGGGGGGGGGGGGTTGGTGTGGGTGGGGTCGCTAAAAAAAGGTAAAAAAAAAAAATTTTTAGAGGGAATATAAAAAATTAGAAATCTACAAATTTTTATAGTATATTAGTAAAAAATAGAATATAAAAAAAGAGATATTAATGAAAATATGAAATAATGAAAATTAAAAATAAATATAAAAAATATATTTATAATATTTTAAATTAAAAAAAAAAAATAAATATAAAAATGAAAAATAGGAAGTAAAAAAATAAAGGAAAAGGGGAGTGGGGAGGAAGACTTTTATTGGTATTTTTAAGGGGGGGTGGGTAGGATGTAGGAGATAAGAAGGGGAAAGAAAAAGAGAAAAAAGAGGGAAGGGGGGAGGGGACATAAAATGCATTGTCTGGATGGGAGCAGGTGTTGCTCTGAAACCTCAGTCTGTGGGGTCCGTAGACAACAAGCATCCAGTTTGACCTTCAGCCTTGTCCCACACACACATACTCCTCCTAATTCTCTGGATCTTCTAATGACATTATAGATTGTAGATGGTGGATCTGCAAAGTCTTCATAATTCTATATTTAAGATTCATTAAAATTTGTTCCACAACTTTTAGAGCCAGTTTGTCTCAGAGGCCGTTCACATGAGGATGATTGCGGGTATAGAATAACAAAATATTTCATCGGAAGTGCCTTTCGTTCACACAGCAACAGCGTTATTCTGGGTTGAAGACGCAAAAATCTGAAGACTCATTCCAAAGTTGAATTCCTGAAGTCGCGACGCTGTTGCGTTCTTGTCTGCACAGCCTGAAACGCAAAAATGATGGCGGACCCGCTCACGCCACGCTCACGTCCCATGTTGACGTCACACACATACAGGAAAAACAACAATGTACGTAATGTACGTAAACCCAGTGGATCTAAGGTAGATTTTACACATGGTGGAGTTCTATCACAATCGAATTCCACACTCTTGCATCCTCCTATGCACGCAGATTTCTTCATGAAGACGCTCGTGTAAACGTGGGTAAAAAGATGAAGACTTTTGCGTCTTCTCTTCTGATTGTCGCCGTGTGAACATAGCCTCAGATTGGTGAGCCTCTGTCCATCTTTCCATCTGAGAAACTGCCTCTCTGAAATGCTCCTTTATACCCAGTCATGTTACTGGTCTGTTGCCAATTAACCTGATTACATATTAAAGTCTCCTCCAACTATTATTTTTCAGCCTTTTGTTGTTCCTGTTCCAACTTTTTACAGATGTGTTGCTTGCTTCAGATTCAGATTTCCCCTGGGGGATCAATAAAGTATCTTTGATTTGATTTGATTATAATTAGCTCATATTTTCCATGAAATGGTAAAATGTTCATGGAAACTACAGTCAGATGAGAGATAATCTGTTGAATAGACTCCCAGGTTTTGCATTTAGAGTAGACATACAAAAACTAAACTTGTGATAAATTGGGTTTTTTATTAATCTCTAAACTCAAAAATGATTGCAAAAACCACAAAGACTTAAAAGATCAGGCTTTTCTCATTTTCTAAAATACTTATAGAATTTACACGTCAGGTATAGCAATGTTGAAAATACCTGTATCTACAGTTTGGGGGGTAAAGGCTCTGACGCAGCTCAGCCCATTAGCAGCGATCAGCAGGGCTGGATCCATCACTGATGACATCATATAGCCAGCACCTCTTTATATTCATTAATGGCTTGTTGGGGAGCTAATCTGTGTGGTGCAGGCCATGTTGCCCTGGAGCGAGCACCATAATTAAACTCCCAGAGTGTAGAGGTCACAGCTCAGTGGAAAGTCCAGGCTGCTGGCTTCTAGAAGAGATGCAATACCATTGAAGGCAGTGTTTGGCAAACAGTGTTGACAAATTTTCCAGTTTATTCTTTTTTTTTTGTCTATAAAACATTCAAATCTAAGTTGAACTTGGAAACTGTATTCTGTCCATATGCTACATGTTTAGGAACTTGTTTAGACTGTAAAGATTGACATGGGTGGAGCAGTTTGCAAGTCCCGGCTGAGATGCACCAACACATTCAGGCCCCGCTCAGCACTTCTGAGAGCAAGTCTGGAGTTTAAAGTTACTTTATCACACAAGAAAAACTAGCACTGAGACCAAAAAAAAGTCAATACAACTCTGGGAATGGTGCTCTTACATTTAAATTCACAGATTTGATGGTGATGCATACTTCACGCCTGGCGGAAGCAGGGCTATTCATCACACCAGTTGGGAAAGTGGAGGGCGGGGGGAGGCTGTCTGCGGACTCGGCCACCTTGATTAATGTGATTTGATCTTGACAGTGGACCCCTAATTCATCAAGACCTTGATCTAGCTGTCGCTCCCCCCTGCCTGTGCCAAATTCACCTAATTACAGGAACATTGCGCAGCAAATTAAGTGCGGTGTCATTTGTCGCCTGGTGCGGCACTTTGTTATACACTCGTGGCAGCGTGTCAGAGGTCCCCTCCTTGATTGTCTAACATGACATCCCAGCACCGTCCTCTTCATCATTGTTTGCATATACTGTAATGAGAGGGCTGGTTATTTTGTCAGGCCTGTCATGAAAAGCAACCGAGAGGGAAGCTTTTTTTTTTTTTTAAAGCTTCCTTGGTTTTTCTTTTCTTGCTGTTGCATTCAAATGACAGACGAGAAACCTGGAGGAGGAGGAGGCTTGAGGAAGAACTCATCCTCTTTTGTGGCTGCATCTCTGAAAACTGCTACCACAAAAGAGTTCGTACATGTTTATGTGTATACTTTTATGTAAAGTATATTTTCTTCAACTAGATGAAAGTAATGATTATTTGAATTCTTTCTTTCCATAAGCTTCTGTAATCACAATATAATCGGCCACGCTTTCTTTCCTGCATGAATTATAGACATTGCAGCTGTATAAAACACTTGGATTTTTAAAAACAGGAAACTAAACGCTGATTTAAAATCTGCCTATATAGATGGACAGATCAGTAAATCAATGCTTTCCAGTGTGAAGAGGATTTATTTGATGTCACCCCTTTTCCCAAAGTTTGGCCTCCATTTATTTTCTGGAAAATTAAAGGTGTTTTCCTTGTTTTTCTGAAACGTCACAAACTACATACAATTTTTCTGAGGAGCATTGCCTGGTGTGCAGATCCCTATTTTTTCAGTTTGCACTCTACCCGCATCCAGCACCCAGTTCAAATTTCTTCTGGAAGGGCAACTGTCTTTGAGTTTTCCTTGTGTTTCACAAGGAATTGTAATTTTGTTTCTGTTATATGGTTTTTTTTTGACATGTAAGTCCATAGATTTCACATGTGATTTTGTAGGTTTTAAATGTGATTCAAAGGTTTCATATGTGATTCCATAGGTTTCACTTGGGGATCTAAAAATTTTCCAATGGGTTTCCAAGGGTTTCAATGGGGTTTTTTAGGTTTTAAAGTGGGTTCCCAGGGTTTATTTGGGGTTTCATAGGTTTCACTTGTGATTTAGTATTTTTCACATGTGATGGGGTTTAAGGTCCAATGGGTTTCACATATTTTTTCTTAGGTTTCACATGTCATCCCATAGGTTTCACATGTGATTTTGTAGGTTTTACATGTGATTCCATTTTCTAAAATGTAATCTTTAACTTTCACATGTAAAAAAAAAAAATTTAAATTTTCATCCAAAAATTTTAAAATATTATTTAAATTTTTTAAATTTATCCCAAAATTTTTAAATTTTATTTTAAAATTTTTAAATTTCATCCCACAAATTTTATATATAATATTTTATTTTTAACATATCATATCTTATTATAATTATCAAATATATTATCATTTACATCACATCATCAAAAATTTTAAATATAATATTTTATATTTTTCAAATCAAATAATATATTTATTATATATTTTATTATATAATACATTTCATAACATATAAAATTTATATATTTATATTTATAAATTACATCTCATAACTTATATTATATATATTATATATTATATATTACAAATCATATAAAATATATTTCATTATATTTCATTTTCAAATAATATAATAAACATATCTCATCCCATAGAATTTAAAAGATATTACATATCATTCAATTTATATCATATGAGATTTCATTGAATTCATATGTCATCCATTATTTTTTATATATTAATTAAATGTTATCACATATCATTCAAAATTCATCACATATGATTTAAAATTCATTACATATCATTCAAATGTAATCATAATAATAAAAAAAAAAAAAAAAAAAAAAAAAAAAAAAAAAAAAAAAAAAAAAAAAAAAAAAAAAAAAAAAAAAAAAAAAAAAAACAAAAAAAAAAAAAAAAAACAATACACAAATTATTTAACATGTGATCCTATACGTTTCACGCCAAGTCAAGCCAAGCCAACTTAATATGTATAGCGCTTTAAACACAGCAGCTACCGATAACAAAGTGCTGAACAGAGGTAAAAAACAGAAATTAAATCTTGCAGTGAGAACATTAAAACAAATATCAAACATAAAAACAATCGACACAATAAACAGAACAGTATAAGTATCAGAAAAAATAAGACTTAAGACAACAGAAAAAATCACTAAAAAAATGGCTCATGAAGGGTGGAACGCCAGGGCAAACGGGTGAGTTTTAAGAAGGGACTTAAAAACTGCCAGAGATGAGGCCTGTCTGATGTACCATGGCAGCAAGTTCCACAACTTTGGGCCTGCCACAGAAAATGCTTTATCCCCCCACTCCCGTCGAGACCTCGGTACATCCAACAGCAGCAACTCAGCTGACAGAAGAGTGCGAGTGGGAGCATGAGAATGGAGAAGCTCTGAGAGAAAAGAGGGGGCTAGGGCATTTAAAGATTTAAAAACATATAAAAGAATCTTAAACTGGAAAGGTTAAATTTATAATGGAAAAAAAAAAAGTGAAAAAAAAAAAAAGAAAAAAAAAAAAAAAAAAAAAAAGGGAGAAAAAAAGGGAAATACAACCCTAAAAGTTACAGGCAACCAGTGAAGAGAGGCCAGGACAGGGGAGATGTGCTCTCTCTTCCTGGTGTTTGTCAGCAGCCGTGCTGCAGCATTCTGGACCAACTGGAGGCAGGACAGGTGTTTCTGAGATACGCCAAAGAGGAGTGCATTACAGTAATCAATTTGGCCGGTTATAAAAGCATGGATGACTGTCTCCAGGTCGCACTGGGCTAAAAAATGTTTAGCCTTTGCTAAACGTCTTAGCTGAAAAAAGCTGGCCTTAACAGTGGCTTTTATCTGCTTATCAAGATGAAGAAAATTGTCCAGCTGGACACCAAGATTTGTGACCACAGTCTTTAAATGACCGGACAGAGAACCTAGATCAGCAGATAAAGGCTTGAGAGCAGTGAGGTTGAAGACGATGACCTTGTTTTTATTTTCATTAAAGTGTAAAAAGTTGAGAGACATCCAGATTTTGACATCCTCAAGACAGACTAGCAGACCTGCTAATGCAGAGGGATTGTTGTGTTTAAGTTGGGACGTAGACCTGAGTGTCATCAGCGTACAGATGAAATGGACATTTATGTTTCCTGAAGATTTGCCCCAGGGGGAGCAGATAGAGGGAGAAGAGCAGAGGCCCCAGAATGGACCCTTGGGGGACACCACAAGGTAATGAAGCAGGGGGAGATTGGCACTGACCGTAGTGCACGGAGAAGGTCCTATCGGAGAGGTATGATCTACAGTAAACCTCTCCAGTGCCACGCCCTTTGCTCAAGGCATGTCAGCAGAGTGGTGTGATCAATCGTGTCGAAACCTGCAGTCAAATCCAGTAAAACCAGAACAACGTGGTTGCCAGAATCAGCTGCTAAAAGAATATTGTTAAAAACCCTCAAATGGGCTGTTTCTGTACTGTGCAGAGGTCTAAAACTTGATTGAAATGGTTGAAAAACACCATTAGCCGTGAGAAACTCTATCAACTGGAGATACACCGCTTTCTCTAGGATCTTTGAGACAAATGGGAGCCGAGAGATGGGTCTGAAATTGGACAACAAGGAGGGATCAAGACCAGGTTTCTTGAGTAAGGGGGAAACCACTGCATATTTAAAACCATAAGGGACAACACCTGAGGACATACTGCCATTTATAATGTGAAGAACAACCGGTCCCAGTGTATAAATGAGATTTAAACAGACGTGGAGGGAGGACGTCCACAGGAGAACCAGAGGATCTTAAACAACCCATAAGATTGAGGGCGGATAAGGTTAACGGCTCAAAATGTGAAAAGACTTGGTTTTGAGAGAAGGAGGACATGGTTTTCAGGTGCGATTCCATAGGTTTCACGTTTCATCCCATAGGTTTCACATGTGATTTCATAGGTTTCACACATCATCACATAGGTTTCACATGTGATCCAATAGGTTTCACATGTCATCCCATAGGTTTCACATGTGATTTCATAGGTTTCACATGTCATCCCATAGGTTTCACATGTGATTGCATAGGTTTCACATGTCATCCCATAGGTTTCACATGTGATTTTGTAGGTTTCACATGTGATTACAATTATTAAACATGTGATCCTATACATTTCACGTGCTATTCCATAGGTTTCACATGTGATACCATAGGTTTCACACATCATCCCATAGGTTTCCATGTGCGTTTCAATTTTTCACATGTGATTTTATAGGTTTCACATGTCCTCCCATAGGTTTCATATGTGATTTAGTTTGTACTACATGTGATTCCAATTATTTAACATGTGATCCTATACGTTTAACGTGCCATTCCATAGGTTTCACATGTGATTTCATAGGTTGTCACATCATCCCATAGGTTTCCATGATTCCATAGGTTTCAGATGTGTTTTAAATTTTCACATCGATCCTATAGGTTTCACATGTCATCCCATAGGTTTCACATGTGATCCAATAGGTTCACATGTGAACCCATATATTTCACATATAAGTCCATCATTTCACATGTGATTTCATTGGTTTCACATGTGATTAGGTGTCACTTTTGATTTTGTTCATTTTAAATGTCATCACATACTTTTCACATGTGATTTCAATTATTTCACATGATCCTGCAGGTTTCACATGTAGTCCTATATGGTTCACATGTGATCCCATAGGTTTCTCATGTGATTCAAATTATTTCACATGTGATCCCATAGGTTTCTCATGTGATTCAAATTATTTCACATGTGATTCCATAGGTTTTACATGCAATTAGGTTTCACATTTGATTTTGTGCACTTTAAATGTGATCACATACGTTTCAGATGTGATTTAAATTATTTCACACGATCCTGCAGGTTTCACATGTAGTCCTATATGGTTCACATGTGATCGGTTCAAATTATTTTACATGTGATTCCATAGGTTTAACATGGGATTCATTTTCTTGCCTTTTACAATCCTTTTTACAAGGATTTGTTGAACATGAGTTTACCCAGGTTTCACATTTAATACCATAGGTTTCACATGGGATGTGATAGGCTTTATGTGTAAATTTTTTACATTTTGTGAAAATGCTGCAAAACCCCACGTGTTCCACATATTTCACATGTAATTTTAAAATTTAAGGGTGACCACATGTGCAAAGCCTCATGTGATTATGACTTTGACATTTGCATGTGTTTCTCCTGGGATCCTATAGTTTGGAAAATATTCCACAAATACATTAAATATGTGCCAAATATGTATTCCACATGTTATCCACACATTTATCATACCTTCCACATATGACACACATTTTTTTTCTGTCATTAAAAGTGTCAACATGTGCACAACCTCCTGGGTTTCACATGCAATTTACATGGATTTTACCATGAAAATCTTCTAAAACAGGTTTCACGCATGCAAAATTGGCGTTTCTCAGATGCTTCACATGCATAGTTTTTCCGTTCGGGTATTTAGGCCCAGACACAATTTTGTACTTTTACAAAAACCTTTAAGTTATGGTTTCGTAACAATAAAAGGTTTTATGTTTGGAGAGGAGTCAGAGCTTTTGAGCAGTATATTCACATTTTCACATTTGTAGTTGTGATCACTGATCTGGATCCAAGCAGACATTATTCTGGTTTAATTTGCTCTTCACTCTTACATCCTCTTTCACCGAGCTAACAGATGCCTAAAAACTGAAAAATGACCAGAGACAAACTTATTGGAAGGCTTCCCTGGCATCGCTGACACAAGAGCCAAACTGTGCAGTATGCTGGGATCAGTGCAGCCTTTTGGTTCTAGCAGGTCATATGAAGTGTTTTTACAAACAGAGATGTCAGTAAAGTAGAGAATGACTTCTGCAGCCTTCGTAAAACTTGTTTCAGACACAAGAAGAAGCTGATATGAGTTATTTTGCTAGAAGTTTGAAGCTGTGAGGACAATACAAACCAAAGGATGAAATGACTTTTTGAGGAGGACATGATTTGCAGCTCTGTGTTCTTGTTTGTTTGTATCTAGGTCATTTCTCTCAGTGCACAAGGAGGAAGGCGTTCTGGGGTTTCAGGGGAGGTGTTGCCTGTTAAAGTTTGAGGGGTTCACTTCACACAGCATGCTCATAAACCTACAGTGGGAGTTTATTCAGCTGCATGCTGGACTGTGTGATTTATCTAAATCAGAGAGCTTCCTGAGCTCGACACCAGAGACAAGAATCAGTGTCACACTGTAATTCATCTCTGGTGTCATCTAGAGGAGGCACACTCACACAAATGTGTATACAAACACTCACACTGCATGTACAAACACAAAGAACAAAGAGGAACATGTTTTAGATGCAACTTCTTCCAAAAGAGACATATTTTAAAGGAGTTTTTGACAATTTTTAATCTAACATGCAAAACTTCTTTGGTCTGCTGAGGACTGAAGCTTTCTGGTCCCAGTACAAACTGGTCAGTACTGGCCCAGTGAAATTGGAGCAAGACACTCAGCTTCAGGTGTAATCCATACTTTTATTCAAAAGAAAAATGTATGGATAAAGCAGCTCCGTCCAATGTAGCAATGATGTCCTGAACATGCAAAAATTCTTCAGCCCCGTCTCAAATTTAGCCAACCAACCAAGTCCGGTGTGACTACAGGGTTGTCTCATGTACAGTTGTGTGAAAACTTTGTTGTGATTTTTTTTTTCTTTTTTGCATGTTTGTCATTAAATGTTTCGAACCATCAAACAAATTTAAATATTAGAGAAAGATAACACAATTAAACACAAAATGAAGATTTTTATTTTTAAGGGGGCAAAAAAAATCCCAAACCTCCATGGCCTCTTGTGAAAAAGAGATTGACACCTAAACCTAATAACTGGTTGTTCCACCTTAGCAGCAACAACTGCATCAAGCGTTTGTGATAACTGGGAGTGAGTCTTCTACAGCGGTGTGGAGGAATTTTGTTCCACTCATCTTTGCAGAATTGTTTAATTCAGCCAAAATGGGGGGTTTTCCGAGCAGGACCCCCTTTTTAGGTCCCCCCCCACGCAATGGGATTCAGGTGGGGGCTTTGACTAGGCCACTCCAAAGTCTTCATTTTGTTTTTCTTAAGCCATTCAGAGGTGGACTTGCTGGTGTGTTCTGGATCATTGTTCTGCTGCAGAACCCAAGTGCGCTTCAGCTTGAGGTCACCAACAGATGGCCGGACGTTCTCCTTCAGGATTTTTTGGTAGAAGCAGAATTCATGGTTCCATTTACCACAGCAAGTCTTCCAGGTCCTGAAGCAGCAAAACAGCCCCAGACCATCACACTACCACCACCATATTTTACTGTTGGTATGATGTTCCTTTTCTAAAATGCCGTGTTACTTTTACGCCAGATGTAATGGGACCTCCACCTTCCAGAAAGTTCCACTTTTGTCTCGTCAGTCCACAGAGTATTTTCCCAAAAGTCTCGGGAATCATCAAGATGCTTTCTGGCTAAACTGAGACGAGCCTTTATGTTCTTTTTGCTCAGCAGTGGTTTTGGTCTTGGAACTCTGCCATGCAGCCATTTTTGCCCCCCAGTCTCTTTCTGATGGTGGAGTCATGAACACTGACCTTGAGGCAAGGTTCGCACTCTAATAAAATCCTGTTCGCACACATACGCACACTACTAAAAATCTTGATTTAAACCGCGTTTTGTGTTTACTTGTGTTATATTTGTCTAATTTTTAAATGTGTTTGATAATCTGAAAAATATAAGTGTGACAAGCATGCAAAAAAAAAAAAAGAAATCAGAAGGGGGTAAACACTTTTTCACACGAGTACGAGTACTGTGTTAAGTATTCTCTGTTCACCGCTATAGCTGGTACGTTTACAGTTTGTGCAAAGGTGAAAAAATTGCATTTGCAGAGTTACTCGCACTAGGCTGAAAAATGTAACTTATGGTCCATTAAAATAGATTTAATTACTCTATAATTTGTACACTAAAAATCTAATTCTGTAAGAATTTTTAAAAATGAAGTAATATTCACACATTTTTACATGTAATGCCAACAATGTGTGTTTATGAGTAATGTTTACTACATATATGCTCATACTATTTAATCTTATTTCATCACTTCACATGAACTCAGAAACATTAAGCAAGTTTTAATCTGAAAGCATGACGGCTTTGGTGTCGCTGCTTCTGGGGTGGGTTTATTTGAGTTTTTCCCATCATGCTTTGTGGCGCCCTTGTTCCATTCTGCACCAGGAGTAAAGTGTATATGTGACCCCTTCAGGTTCTCCCGTTACTTTACTAATGATTGTAAATTCTTCATAGTGGATGAATGGATTTATCTGTCCAATTTACTAAATACTTACAAACAAATTTTGGCATGTTTCGTAAATGTTCTGCCTTCCTGGTCTGGTACCTGCTGAAATACCCATTGAAATCATGTTTAATTAAGATTTACTTAATATTTTGATGTGTCTTAAAAATAATATGGATTTTATTTGAGTAGTTAAAATGAAAAAAAAAAAGTGAGTCCCTTTTGGTTTTTAAAGGGGAAAAAGGGAAGGCGGGGGGGGGGGGCCCACAATGGCCATTTTGGGGGGGTAAGGGGGTGATAATCCAGAAAAAATAAAAATGGGGAAAGGGGGGGGGGCCCCGGGAGGCGGGGAAAAAATTAAAGGGGGGGGAATTCTTGGGGAAAAAAAAAAAAGGAGAAAAAAAAAAAAGAAGGGGAGATAAAGAAGAATAGCTAATAAGGGGGGGGGAAAGGGAAAGAGAGGTGAAGATTGGTAATGGGGGGAAAAAAAAGGGGGGGAATAATTTGGTAAAAAAATAAAACAAAGAGAGAAAAAGGAGGGAAAAAGAGGGAGGGGGGGGGGGGGGGGGGAGCAGTCTTCCGGCAGGTAAAAAAAAAAAAGAGCCTTAATAATAAATAATATAAGAAAAAAAAAATAAAAAAAGAGGAGTAAAAACGTAGAAGGAAGAAAAAGGAATAAAAAAAAAAGAATCTGTGAAGTTGGTCTTTTTAACATGGGAGTCTCTGGGGATTTGCTCTGTTTTGCAGCCCCTAGTGGATGAAGGGAGAACTACGAAGAATGACTTCTTCTGGGTAGCCTCATAGTTGGCCACCAGAGGTTGCCGCTTGGGTTAGCTGCAAGCTTTTAGTTGGCTGTGGCTGCCACAAACACTCGTGACTGCCTTGTACCGGTGCCGGTCTAAGCAGCTTTTTATCAGTTGCGGGTCGACTTGGTGCTGGTCTGGGTCTCCTTACAGTTCTGAGTCTGCTTGGTGTGGATCTTGCATGTTGGAGCTGAACCGAGTGGACCTGGCTCTGTGAGAAGGTCTTTGACCTGACTACAGTTCTAAAGTCCGGTTCTAACCTGGAAGCTCTGTTGTCCCCATATTTCTCAGCATCATCACACTACTCTGAGCTGGTGATGATCCACCACACAATCCAGTTCCAGTCCAGCTGTTCTGGATGTCTTTCATGTTAACCACCACTTGGATTATACATGTAGCTAACCGTACTTGCTTCTACCTGTGATATTGTGTCATGGAGAGGCTAAATGCGAACTGCTAGCGAGCTGTGTCTTTTTAACTTTGAACATTTACGTGAATATTCGTCTGATTGACTTCTCCCTGCACAGAACTACTTATTTTGTTTTGTTGTATTGTTCTGTTGCTAAATTACTTTAAGTTAAGGTTGTGTCATCAGCATTTTTAACTATTTTGCTAGTTTTTCACAAAATGGTTGACTGTGCATATCTTAGAAATGGAGAGGAAATGAAAAAAATCGGCCTCTACAGCTCTTTTTGTCTTGGCATTTAGTATGAGCCAAATTTTGAAAATGACCGGAGCAAAAATGTAGGTGGAGTTTACAAAAAGACGTTTCGCATATTTCGCCACTTAGCAAAAAAATTTTCATGGGTGCAAATGGGCGTGGTCTATGACAAAAGATGCAGGAGGGTCCAAGGAATCTCATATAAGGCAATTTAATATACAGTATGCCAAGCTGTTTACGAGCCAGGCGCCAAACCTATTACCCCTTGGTATAGCGCCACCTAATGTCAGACATGTCTTTCTTTTTTTCTCTACATATTAGGTTCCAAGCCTTCTAAGTGACTTGTTAAGATTATTTTAGTTTTTCTCCCCATAGAGTTTTTGGTCGGAATATTACAATAAGGTTCCAGCACGCTGATGCATGCGTCATGGCCCGTGCGCTGCTCCGCGGGCTTGGACCCCTAAAAAGTTGAGATGCTTTGTAAAATGTAAATAATAACAGAATTCAATGATTTCCAAATCTTATTAATTCATATTTTATTCCCAGTAGAGCATACACAAGGTATCAGATGTTGAAACAGACATTTTACCATTTCATGGAAAACATGAGCTGAATTTGATGGCAGCAGTATCACAAACCAGCAAGAATGACACAGTTTTACTGACTTTACCAAACCTGCTAGCGAAGCAGCAGGCAGGTAATCTCCACCAACTCCTTCATCCCGGTAAATTATGAAAGCACCAAGGATCTGCGCGTGACCCTGAGCCGATTTTGCTGCCGAAACGCTGCAGTAAAGTCAAACACCTCATTAATGCCATTGATATCATGTTAGCAGCTGCTGCTGAGCATGCCATTAAAAACAAACGTCCTCAGCAGCGAGAGGAAGGAGGTAAGGTAACGTCTGTCGGGAGGTGCGAGAGGCGTCACGCCTCGTTTAAAGTGCAGACCGAACTAATGTAGAGGGAAATGTGTTTCATACTTCTCAGTTACTGCAGCCTGCTTCACATCAGCCTGACACGTTTAATTCAAACATCCAGCGTGATTATATTTTAGGGGCTGCTTTCCAACAAGGACACGTTTGGAGGCCCAGATAAATCCAGATGTCTTATTTTGGTTCCCAGGCCTGTAACTTCTACTCATTTCTAAATCCTTTAAACCTGAATGTTAATTATCAGCATGTTTTTCAGTGGATGCTGTCTGCATCAAGGCGTAGGGGTCATTTATCCGTCCAAACATCCCGTAACATCCCCTCTGATGGGTGGACTGATATTATTCCTGAAAAGAAAAGCGGCTCCTCACCTCTGCAAAATGTACGAGTAGGGACATGAGCTGAAACTGGGATTAGGCCTTTAAGCTTGCAGGCTCCATTTACAGACAAATACTTGTAGTTTTCACAGGATTCACGCCGCAGTTGCTGGAGGAGCTTGTTATCACCGCAGATAAAGCCTGGTAGACTGGATTCAAAGAGAGACGGCGCTCACCTGCCGGCCTTACACGAGGGGGGAGTTGAGTTAATAATTCATCAGACGGAGGATTATTATGTTTTTGGTTGGAAAATCAGACAAAAACAGTCTCATTCCTGATGAACTGTCTCCATGCAGGATAACAGTGTCTTTGTTAGGTTTTAAGTAAATAAAATGATGCTTTAGTAATATCAATAATAAAAGAAATAACTGTAATTTTTACTGTAATCTCCTAAAAATGTTCCTATTTTATTAGATTCTGTTTCATTTTCACATTTCTATCCTACAAGTGGGTGAATTTTTTCTAAAAAAAAAAAAAAAAAAAAAAAAACTCATGAGACTCACACTGTCCTGAGAAATAATGCTTTCATTGACAGGAACGTTTGGTCTTTATTCACATCTCCACATTAGCAAGTCTTTATTATTTATTTTCTAATACAGTTTAATCCAGTTAATGACCCGAAACAAAGCATTTTCAACTCATCTGAAAACAGGAATATGAGCTTACTGTCAGATATGTTAGGTAAAGTTTGAGTTTTTAAATGTTGTGGCCCTCATCATCGTCGCTCAGATTGGTCCTTACAGGCCCAAACATCCAGACAGAAGCATCAGGAAAGACCAAAAGCAGTCCAGATTTGAGGCCAGGCCACATAAGGGCCGCATACACGAGAGCGGCTTACGGCTGCTGTTTTGGTGGGGAGATAACGGTGGTTATCTCTGCAGGACATGCCTCCTCACACCCCCATCCATCCACAGCCAGGACCGCAGGTTAACTGCAAGTACAGTAGGTTCACAAAATGTTGCTGTTTTTCTAAGCACTGTAGTTAAACTTACACACTACATTTTATTCCATATCTATATCTGGATCCTGCAACATCAGGAATTTACTACCAGGCCTAAAACAACCAACACCCAAGAAAGCCAATCAGTGTCATGAAACATGACATCATCCATGGCACCAGGATCAACCCGGCCTTCCTCTTAGCTTCAAATGTCTCTCGGTTTCTTGGTATTAGTTACTCTCATCAGTAGGGGTGGGTATTGGCAAAATTTAATGATACAATACATATGTTATGTGGGTCACTATACACTACAGTCTTGCAATATTGTGGCACCGCAATGTATTCTGATATATTGTGATATATTGCAGTATATTTGGATATATTGTGATAAATTGCAAACTATTGCGATATATTGCAGTATATTGGAATATATTGTGAAACAATCCAAAATGTTGTGATATATTGTGGCATATTGAAATATATTGCAAAATATTGGGATGTACCTGTATAGTGGTATATTGTGATATATTGCAAAATTTGCGATACATTGTGGTATATTCAGATATTTTGCAATATTTGTGATATATTGAAGTATGCTGGGATATATTGCGATATGTTGCGATATATTGTGATATACTGTGGCACTTCAGAGAAATTTTAAATGCATGTTGAAATAAAAGTTGTACCTATAGGATGACTGAAACAACAAAATAAGGGAAAATCAATCAATTTAAGTTTCTCCATGTCCCTTTTATTAAACTTCATGTTTGCCACTTGGATCTGATGAAAATTTTTTTTTTTTTACAATTGTCCCCTTGAACTTAAATATTTCTCACTTTGGGAAAACTGAACTGAATACTGTAGATGTGACAATGAAATAAAAATAAAGTGCTTTTGAAAATATTACCACAACAGAGCTGGAATAGTAGAAATGTACAAAAATTCATGTGAAATTAGTTAAACAGTAAAACAAAGCAGTATATGAATATATGAAAACACATATTAGTGCCTTATGAGAAATAAACATTTCAGTCAGTCATAATCTCTATCAACTGGGTGGTCGATGAAAACCTGGACTCACAAGTTAACTTGTACTTTCTACTGTGTGTAAAGTTTAACCTGAACCTGCAGATGCACGTAGATATCAAAGGAAAGCAGAGACGTTCTACGTGCTGGACCAACGCTGATAAAACAACAAAATCTCACGAGATTTCATATTAGAATGATGAAATCTCACAATAGTGAAAAATATCGATAAAGGGTTTTGATATTATATTGATATGATATTGCAACATAACATATCTTGATATTTCAGTGTATCGATATTTTTGTCACACCACTACTCAGCTTTGTGAATATGTTTAGGAGGTAGTTCTTAGATAAAAGCTGTTGTTTAGGAGTCCTCCTGGCGGTGGGATGAGATACTTTGTGAATACGGACCCTGGTCCACAACCAAGACCAAAACCAAGGAACAGCCAGGTCAAAATAGAAGTTTAAACCAGTTAAGAGCCAGTCTAACCAAGTCCAGGTTCTGGGACACGAACGACCTGTAAACACAACTAACCCAGTCGCTGGTCTTGAGGAATCCACATTCCCTGTTTGAAGCTGGTCTCTACCTCTGCTGAGGGTTTTAATGTTGGCCCAGATGTTAAACTCAAAGATGCAGATCTGGATTTGTTAGCAGAGACCTGGGTCCAGCTGTGGTTCGTCTAAAAGCACTCCTTGATCCCCCCCCCAGAGGATTGTTGTCCTCTTGAAAAGCCACCACAGACAAACCGCCACAGGTCCAAGTGTGATCTGGATGGTCTGTGTGACCCAGATCTCCCCCCTCTCCTCAGACTCCCGATCAGAGACATGATGTCACTGTGTACTCTGAGGTGGAGGATCAGGTTTACAGATGGATTACTGCTGGGGGAGTCGGGAGTGGAGTCCCAGTCTGAGGGGGTGCTGGGGGGAACGGGCTCCAAGTTCTGACATGATGGTTTTTCTCTCCGCAGCCCTGCAGGCTTGACCGGCAGCCCCGTCATCTCCGACATCTCCCTGATCCGCCTGTCGCCCGCTGCCGTGGCAACCAGTGACTCTCCCTTCAGCCCTCCTCACCCGTACGTCAGCCCCCACATGGAGCACTACCTGCGCTCGGTGCACAGCAGCCCCACACTGTCCATGATCTCCGCCGCCAGAGGACTGAGCCCGGCAGACCGTAAGTTCATACTGGGACCAGTTCAGAGTCCCAGTGTTTCCTGCTCTGTTTTACCAGCTTGCAAAGATGGAATAATCCAACTAAAGTGAAGCAGAAAGTAACCTCAGAAACTTTAACCCCTTCTATTCTTGTCATTCAAACCACTTTAAAGCTTTTTAGGCTTTTTAAGCAGAACAATTGTTTTAACATTTTTGAATTTTTTTTAAATGTTGGTTATTTAAGAGTTTCCACAACTTTATCTGATAAAGTACCAGATTTTATCAAAGAAATTCTCTCAACCTTTGGTTGAGAAACCCAAGGTCCTGCAAGGGTAGTATTCTATAGTTTTTGGTTGTTGTTATTATTATTATTATAATTATTATTATTGCTATCAACAACAACAATAATAATAATAATAATAATAATAATAATAATGATTATGATTACAATAATTTATCATGATTATTACACTTTGGGGTAGTTTCCAAATCTTGTGTTTCTTCCCACACTTTCTTTTTATGTTTAGTTTTATTGTAATCTTTTCTGATGTTGTAGTTTTTAACAGATTTTTTTTGAGTTTGCTATACGATACGATACGATACGATACGATATGATGCTATGTGATTCAGTGCAATACAATTTAATACAATATAATATGATATGGTACTACACGATGTGCTGCGATGCGATACGAGGCGATGCAATGCTATGTGATACAATGGAATGTGATATGATATGATACGATACAATGTGATCGATACAATGCAGTATGATACAATGTGATGCAATGCGATACGATAAGATAAGATAGGATACATTACAATACGATCCAATATGATGCGATACAATGTGATACGATGTGATGCAATAGATTTTGTACCGCAGTCTACGGCAAAACACGCACTTATATCATTCATAAAAATGTAAAGTAACCGGACAAAACACACAGAGATTGTTGTATTTTAATTATATTGCATAAGTCTGTATTTTGATGACGAAACATGGTAAACTTGTTAAAACATGGATATTATTCGTGTTGGACCTCATTTGAAATTTGCCTGAAAAATTAGAGTTAGAAAGCGGCTTAAACTTTTGTTTAGACTCTTTGTTAAAACCAAAATAGGCCACAACAGTCTGCTGTCTGCAGCAGGTTCTGCTCTGGTGTCTTCACCACCTCCATACAGGAGCAACTTTTACTAGATTGGGATTAAACCAGGCAAAGACGACATCAACGCTATGTTTGGAAAGGAGGCGATCCCAGCTGTTAGGGACGTACCTGCGTTGCTGTCGGTAAGTCTCGCTGCTTGTGGAACGTTGTGCTTTATTGTGTATGAGATCCTGGTAGACAGCAGACAGACTAGCTAACTGCTAACAAGCTAAAAACTCAGACGCCATCTGATTTACGACCCCCGAACTTTGTATCGAAACTCCGGGATGCGTTGTTTTGTGGCGTGGATGCTTGGAAACGGCTCCACAATTATTTTCTTCTTCTTTTTATTTTCCGTGTCTGAGCAGAAGACAGCTGTCACACACAGCTACAGTGTTATGATGCAGCCGTGAACTGATAAATGACTGGTCACGGCCATGATACTGGTATTGTTACAGTACCAGTCTTCCGACTAGAACACGGGAATAATTTCTGCCACTGCGGTGGTTTAATCTGACATGGTAACCATGGTGAAAGACTAAATAAATCATGTATCTGAACCTGCAGAAGTTATCTGATGAGGAGACAGTCACTCCTACTGCCCTATATCGCCATTTTCAACTGTTTACATAAACGTTTGGATTTTTGCAACCGAACAAATATTAGGACTCAAACATTATATTTCCCCGACACTTTACGTCATATCTCAACCTCATCTGCATTAAAAGTCTAATTTTGCATGTAAACACACGTCTTCTCATAGTTCAGTAATACTTTTCATGTGTTTTCTTGCCCCCTCTTGCATCCTATCTGTGACGTTGCTCAAAAACCCATATATATGGTACGATATGATATAATACCAAATGATTCGATGCGATGCAAGGCTTTGCGCTGCAATGCGAGATGAGGTGATAATGCTAGCCATACGATGTGATACAATTCGATGTGATACGATACAATCCAGTACAATACTATGAGATGCGATGTGATACGATACGTGATACGATACCATGTGATGCAATGCGATACGATACAATACAATGCAATACAATGCGATGCGATATGATGCGATATGATGCGATACAATGCAATATGATACGGTGCGATGAGATACGATACTATGCAATGTGATACAATATGATGTCATACCATATAATATACTTTTTTTGTCAGATGTGTCCGAAATTTGTTTTGCATCATGTCAACCACATGCTTTCAGGACAGGAAACAACAAACGACATTAAAGCAATACGGTTTCATATAAGACACCAACCAAGCAGCACACACATGAAATCATTTAACCTGGAAGATGTTTGTTTCTCCCAGTTTTGAGGTATTTCTAAAATAAATTCCACTTTTTCTAAATTTATGTATTTATTTTATTTGTGCAAATTTAAAGGGAAAAACAAGGTTTTCAAGTCAATAACTGAACCAGGCCTTTTTCTTTTTAAACCAGGTACTTTTTCCTCCATTTCTTTCTTATTCCTTTGTTTTCCAAGTGTTAAATCATGTTGACATAAATCCACCTGATTAAATTTCCCCAGCTGCCTCATTAGAAACAAGCCCCTCCGAACTTTTTTTCCTCTCTATCTCCTCTAAAATCACAAATGCAGGAGAAACTGAGGTCTTCAGAAATGTTTTATCTTACTGTCCTGTCAGGACTTCCATACATCTGAGGGCATACAATGATATAAGTATTCACTCTTGTGATTCTTTGATTTTTATCAAATCAATTTCCTGTCTCTCAATCCTGGTTGGAATCCAAAAGTAAAACAAGGAAATGTGTCAGTGCATCAATAAGACATCATGTCATTGAAGTTTTAGCAGAAGTAATGACCTGAAGTGGAACGCACTCAGAAAAAGCAGTAGGAAGAACATTAACCAGATCCAGGTGCTTTGATTCCACGTTGGGATCCGAATAAAAGAGACACCGCGCTGGGGAACAGTCTCCACCCCCAGCAAACATCCCAGACCTGATGACAGTTCTTTCTTCAGAGATGGATGACGGGAACAAAGGCGGGCCGGGGCATAAATCAGCTGTAATGTGACCACACTTTAAACTTCAGGCTGCAGTCAAGCAAGATTCTGGAGATAGAGGTGTTCCAGGTGACCCCCCCAATCACCCGAGCTGTAACATCCCATCATCACCTCCTCTTTGTGTTGGTAGTACTCTAGTTTTTATGCATCTGATTGAGAAGCTCCTCAGGCAGAAACAAGCCTGTGAGGGCGAC
Source organism: Atherinomorus stipes (assembly GCA_023101725.1). Taxonomy (NCBI): domain Eukaryota; kingdom Metazoa; phylum Chordata; class Actinopteri; order Atheriniformes; family Atherinidae; genus Atherinomorus; species Atherinomorus stipes. The sequence goes on from JALJCO010006735.1 coordinate 223,459, forward strand.
TGCTTCCCCGGAATCAGCAGCAGCATCATGTCTGCTCCCATTTAACATCCCAGGCCTTATGTGCTCTGAAGGATGCGTTTAGAAACAAGGAGGAAGGGTCCCTGGAACCAGGAAGGAAGTCCGGTTCGCAGACTGAGGCGAGGAGTGGAAACAGACGGAGGTTTTTGTTAGTCTTACTGGCTGTTTGTTTACTTCATCATGTTCAGATTATTTAGCTTTTCTACACGTCCTGATCCAGACGTGGAACAAGGAACATGTCAGGATATGAGACCGAAACAGAGTCTGACCAGTTCTAAGGAGCTCAGAAGTCAATATAGGCTGAGCAGCTTCAATAGCCTGAACACTCATTTCTTCAGGAGTAGTTCTCCAGACCTGAAGCCTATTCCCCCTGCTGTTGGGACAGGCTCCACCCCCTTTCTGTTAGGATAGCCCCCAACAGAAGAGTGAAGTCTTAAAGCCCCGTTTCCACCAGTGGGTCTGGGTCGGGTCGGGCTTGATTGGTCCACGTGTTTTTTTGTCTCCACAGATAAAACTAGGATGGGTACCCTTCTATCTGACCCGACCCATCCTACTTTTTTGGTACCCTTCCGTAGGGGTACTGATCAAACCGATCCGGACCAAAGAGGTGAACCCCTTTTTTCTGTGACGTGTGGTATTTTGGTTAAAAGTAGGGATGTTCGATATTGGCTTTTTTACAGATATCCAATATACCGATATTGTCCAATTCTTAAATTCTGATATCCAATATCAACTGATACAGATAAATGCAGAGAACTGATCTCTCATAGTATTTTGATAGATACAACTATATTCTGCTCTGTGATCAAAGATCCCAAAATCTCCTTATATCAGATACTAGCAGGTATTAGCCAACATGTGGCTAATTCTAATGTTTTTGACAACTTGGTAACTTAACCAACAACTCAATACCAGACATACAGTAATATAAGCAGCTCCAACGCAAGTCAGTCTGTAGCAGCAGCTGCTGCACCGTAGTCACATGACTCTGAAAGGAATGCTGGGAAATGAAGTTCTTCCAGGATAACAGGGATTTTTCTACATGCTGGACCGTGCTAATGGAAGAGATTTTAGTACTGAAATCTCGCGAGATTTCATTTTTTCAGAATGTCGGCCCCAACAACCGATGCCGACATTTTCCAATATCACATTTTAATGACAATATCATCCGATAATATTGGTAGGCCGATAATATCTGACATCCCTAGTTAAAGGGGACAGTTCAGAATTTTTGAGATAAGGTCTCATTTACAAGTGAGCAGAATACGACTGATCACTGAAGACAGTTTCAACATATTTCATCCCGTTCCTCTAGTTCAAGGGGAGGTTGCTGATGGTTATGCTACGTGGAAATCAATAGGAATCTGCTAGCCTGTCATTAAAACCAATCTTATCCACTCCACAGAACATCTGAGGCAAACCAGCCAGCCTATCTGTGTAAATGTTGTGTTAAACTAGTAAACACGTGTATAAAAAAGTAAAACTAATCTTGTATGACAAATTTTGCATTACATATTGAGGAACTAGTTTCCTACCAGTCCTCATGTCTAATCTGTCAGTGTATTCTGGTTCATAGAGAGATGATACAGTTAGTTTAATGAAAAAGTTAGAAATCATCTTCAAAATCCGACATGTCCTCATGCCTTTCAGACGTGGTAGTAGTTTAGACTTTATATTTGTGTAATCAGATTCTTTCATGCACGTGGCAACAGTATGACTTCACTCTGCTGCCAAATACAGGAAGTAAAACTTTGCAAATGTTTCTCAGCAGCAACAATCAAATTGCAACGAAATTCAGGTTAGTTTTATTTGTAGCATTATTCTGTTCACACTGCATTTACACAGATTGTCTGAAGTTAGAAATGATTTGCCCCGGATGTTCTGTGGCTCCAATAAGACTTGTTATTAATGCCAGGTTCTAGGAGATTCCTATTGCCTTCCATAGCATCGACCTGTTTACTGGATCTAGAGTAATGAATGAAATATGTTGAAACCGTCCCTTCAGCTGACTTGTTTAGGTTCTGGCTCATTGGAAAATGAGGACCACCTATCCAGAAGACCTGTTTAGGTCCCCTTAAAAGACATTGCTCTGTGAGGATGTCACGATCACGTAGCAGTGCTATCTGGTTAATACTCCGCCTCCAGGGTAAGGGGACAGGTTGCTGTGGGTACGCAACGTGAAATCAACATCTCCTCCAGCAGACCTTTCTAGGTCCAGGTTCTGGCCGGAGAGATCCATCCCTCCAACAAAGACCTTTCTAGGACCAGGTTCTCTATAAAGATCCATTCTTCCAGCAGACCTGTTTAGGTCCAGGTAATCTCTGGAGGATCCGTCCCTCCAGCAGACTTGTGCAGGTCCAAGTTCTCAGGAGGTATCCATCCCTCCAGCGGACCTATTCTAGGTCCAGGTTCTGGGGAGGATCCATCCCTCCAGCAGACCTTTCTAGGTCCAGGTTCTGGGGAGGATCCATCCTTCCATCAGACCTGTTTACGTCCAGGTTCTCGGGAGGATCCATCCCTCCAGCAGACCTGATTTTGGTCTGTTCTCTGGAGGATTATCCCTCCATCAGACCTGTTTACGTCCAGGTTCTTGGGAGGATCCATCCTTCCAGCAGAGCTGTTTAGGTCCAGGTTCTCGGGAGGATCCATCTCTCCATCAGGCCCGTTTAGGTCCTGGTTCTGGGAAGGATGAAAGTAAAGATATTGGACCAGATGATGAGTGTTTGGGACCGGGTCTGACAGACTGGACTGAGACTGTAAGGAAGACTTTGCTGGACCTCAGAGAGCTGTGGAACTGTTGCTCATGGCCGATGTTTAAGTATGAAGTAACGAGTCTAGACCAGGAGCTGGGAACGGGGGGTTGGATGGTGGGAAACTGACACGGGCCGATGCACATCAGTGACCCCGCCCCTTCTGCCCCTCCACCCATTGAAAATTTCCCCAGCATGAGGCAGGCGCTGGACCCTCCCTCCCTCTTTCTATCCTCCCTTTATTCCTTTCCTTCCTCCTCCCACAGTGGCCCACGAGCATTTGAAAGACCGCGGGCTGTTCGGGCTTCCTCCCCCTCCTCCTCCTCCTCCCCCCGGAGCCAGTCCGGCTGAGTACTACCACCTGATGGCCAGCCATCGGAGCCCCTACAGCGAGCTGCTCATGCAGGGAGCGGGGGCCAACGCCGGGGCCCACCTGTCCGATTACATCACTCCCATCGATGGTGAGTTAAGATTCCAGATGTTATTTGTTTTTGTCCTGAACAACCATTTAACCCCAAACTGCTGCTGATCAGGGATAGAGATAGATTTATGGATTTTTGAAGGGAGCCGGATCTTATGGAGCCGTTCTTTCAAAAGACTGGCTTGTGCTTATTTTGTCGATCATTATTTTTAATTCCAAATTCAATCAACAGTAACTCATTTTTATCAAGTAAAATGGCATGGATTTATATGGCAAGATTTGGATCATAATATTTCAATATTACATACTCTATCAATATACAGTGGGTACGAAAAGTATTTAGATCCCTTTAAACTTTTCACTCTTTGTTTATTGCAGCCATTTGCCAAAATAAAGAAAGTTAATTTTATTTCTCATTAATATACACTCAGCACCCCATCTTGACAGAAGAAAGCAGAAATGTAGAAATTTTTGCAAATTTATTAGAAAAAAAACTGAAATATGACAAGTATTCAGAGCCTTTGCTCAGTACTGAGTAGAAGCATCTTCAGAGCTCGCACAGCCTCATGGCTCTTCTGGTCTTCTTGGGAATGATGCAACAAGTGTTCCACACCTGGATTTGGGATCTTCTGCGCTCTTACTTGCAGATCCTCTCCAGTTCTGTCAGGTTGGATGGTGAACGGTGGTGGACAGACATTTTCAGGTCTCTCCAGAGATGCTCACTCAGGTTTAAGTCAGGTCTCTGGCTGGGCCAGTCAAGAATGGTCCCAGAGTTGTTCTGAAGCCACTCCTTTAGGCGTTTTCGGACTGTAGGAACCTTTTAGAGTTCCCACAACCTTTTCGGGAACCAGGCCGTTTTTTTTGCGTATTTGGACATATAGGAACTAGGGACCTCGGACCACAGTTCCTATAACCTTTTTAGCTCTGACTCCGAGGCAGGGTCTTTTCGGGGTTCCATAGGAACTAAAATACGTAGGTGTTTGTTGATTGGTAGAACTGGCAAGCCACACCCCTTGCGTGAGCTCCACTTCTTACAGCCCCGCCATATTTAAAAAGTCTCACAGCTGTTTACCTGTTTACAGAGATCGTAATAACAAGAAGTATTACAATAGGAGTGTACCAATTCATTATTTAAAGGTGTCATCACCTGGAAATCCCACTTTTTCACGCTAAAACGTGTATTGGAACAGGACCTCAGTTATAACATGCCAGAAACTCCAGAAAGTGAAAGTAACTTCGTTTTTGAGTGTGGGCTCTCTCTTCTCACCAGAATCGGGCACCAGATCTGTGCCTCGCCACAATTCTGTCTCTGAGCTCCTTGGACAGTTCCTTCCACCTCATGATCCTCATTTGCTCTGACATGCACTGTGAGCTGGAAGCTCTTATATAGACAGGTGTGTGTCTTTCCTAATCAAGTCCAATTAGTTTAATTAAACACATCTGGACTCCAATGAAGGAGTAGAACCATCTCAAGGAGGATCAGAAGAAATGGACAGAATATGAGTTAAATATGAATGTCACTGCAAAGGGTCTGAATACTTATGATCATGTCTCATTTCAGTTTTTCTTTTTTAACTCATTGACTGACAGACCTTTTCAGAGCAGAGTGCTCCATATTGCCAGGATTTTGAAGCATTTTCATAGATTTTTGGAGATCCATGGAATATTGTGTACTATGCCTATGCAAACACTGAATGTACCAAAGGAAAGCTTAGACTCTCTTCTTTTATCAGAAGAAAACCATTTGTTTCTAGCTTTTTACATTCTTTAGTAAACTACAGTAGAACATGGGTTTGTTGCAGTGAAAATACCTGCTTCTGACCAAAAGGGTGAGAAAACGAGTTTTGAATGCTGCAATGTGCTTCAGGTGGAAAAGTGTCTTTGATGCCAATATTTCTTTACTTTAGTAACACCTTCATCATCTGAACAGCTGTTTACTTCTATCAAACGACAAATACAACACTGAGAAAAGAGTTTTGGTGGCAAAATTGGGGAAAATTTGGGGAAGTTCTATTCAGCCACCGCATTTTAGGTACGCAAGCACAGCCATCTGCCGGATCGGATGAAAATGACCAAAATAAAGACGATCAAAACTTGGTTCTCTCTGACAAGCTCTGCCAGGGATTAAAACAGCCCCCCCAATTAAAACCCATAGTTAACGTATAAACACGCAATTGGCAGTTAACGTTCGGATTTGAATTAATGTCTTTACATGTGATTGGCAGCCAGTGAGTTAATAAATTTGCTAAAAATTCTACATTTCTGTTTCTTTTTGTCAAGAGGGGGTGCTGAGTGACATTAATGAGAAATAAAATGAACTTTTTTATTTTGGCATGTAGCTGCAATGAAACAAAGAGTGAACATTTTTAAGGGGTCTGAATACTTTTCGAACCCACTCTATATTCAGTTGGTGACAAATATTCTGAATTGTAGGTCATAATTTTCATTAATCTTGTGTTTCCATTGTAAGTGTAAAGTGGCCCCATATCCCTGAGCTTTGACAGAGATCACTATTTTGGATTTTTACTAACTGAAACACTGTGGCCAAACAAACTAAGCTGGCTTCAACAATCTTCCACGCAAAACAACTTGACTCCAAATATTTTTCACACAAGGATATTTTAGTGATGCAGAGACTCAAATTAGAATGAAAGCTAATGAAAAAAAATATATATATAGGGGTCTATATAAAATTTACTATATGGGATTTGTAAGAAATGCAGGAAAAATGCAAAAGTAGAGTAAAAATATGAATAGAAAAAGAACAAACCTGAGCTACAGTACATCAGTGTAAATCTTTTTTAATTTTTTGGAACTCAGTTTCTGGACAAATTTTTTGCCTATGATGCATTCACATGAATCAAGCATCAGGCTCCCATGATGCATGAATATGGATATAAAAAAGAATGACTCACAACTGAGATCTGATTCTCATCATGCATTTGAAAGAGCCGATCAAAAGAAAAGATTCGTTCATGAACGTCACATCTCTAATCAGGGAGACTGACACAGGACCAGAACCTGGTGGAGCCAAAGATCCCAGCAGAGGTGGAAATAAAAGCCTCAGACAGCAGAGCTTATTTCCATAAACACTCCAGACTTCTTTCAGCAGGTATATTAAACCTCACCAAGGTTGGCTTCCACTCGTCGCCTTAAAAGGCCGATGATGTCTGTCTGGACCTGACGAACACCAGACGGTCCCCCCAGCCACCGTCCTCATAATAAAAAGCTCCTTTCCAGGTGATTGGGTGCCACAGCAAGGAGATCCAAACCCCAGAAGCCAGTGTGGGTTGAACCGTCCTCTCCGAGCTGTGAACGAGGCGTCGCAGTCGGCGAGCTGCCAGCTGTGTGAGGCCGGCCAGCCGGGCTCACTAAAGCTGTCATAACTCAGCTGCCGGCCGTCCTGGACGCTGCGCAGGCAAACGGAAAGCCCGTCTGGCCGGAGTTGTTCAGAGGGAGCGGCGGAGGGAGCAGAGCATGGAGTAGCAGACCTGCCAAGAGCAGCGAGCTGTTAAATGGCAACACGAACTGCTCAGAGAAGGCAGCAGAACTGCTGGTTTCTGTCCGGGTTGCCAGGTTTTCTCTGCCAGCTCATAGGAAGCGCGTCGTTCAGACCCACCGTCTGTTTGAACCTGACAGCAGACTGATTTCTGAAAACCAGTATTTGATGATTTATTTCCTTGATGTAACAATACAAGGCAATAATTCTCATACTGTGGGAAAACCTGTTTGTTTCCATTTTAAATGGAGCCATATTTGAGGGTTGAGTGCTTCTACGAGCCCGAGAGGGTCCTTATAAGTTCCCTCGTGATTGTTACTCAACAACAACGGTGATAAACGATGCATTAATGATGGAGATTATTGCAATGAGGCACATCAAATTAAGCTGCAGAAGCTCGGCTACAAGCAGCACAAACCTTTTTAAAATGTGCAAAACAACTAAAGTTATATCCAAATGAAATAAAGAATGTAAAACCTAAAAACACGGCATGATAGCAACCTACGTACAGCATTTCTGTCTCCACAACCCGCATCAGACCAGCACAAAATCCATCTGAAATGAAAGCAGAGACTCCAAACGTGCTCCACAGTCGTCTACACCAAAGATCACAGAGACATTAAGCGAAAGAGAAAGAGAAACGAAGAAAAGGTTTAACATTTCTCTTACCTTTGCTGTTTCTCCGTGAAAACTATTTTTTACCGGTAAATCCACACTTGGTTGTTTCAAAATAATTTCTGGGGCAACACATAAAAACATTTTTGGCGTAGCCACAGGGCTTTAGGACCCAGAAGAAGGCTTCACAATCCACGATGCAGATACCAGCCGCTGAACGGCCGCTTTCTGCTGGCTCTGATTGGCTGAAAGTACTGTCAATCTTTCCAACGGGGGTCTAGATACATTTTACTGGCTGTAATGAATTGATTGATGTCTCATTCACCGAAATCAACCAATCTGTTGTGGAGTTATGTGTCTGTGTAACCACACACAGACTGTGAGGGCGTGTGCAGAAACAGAAGTCATAAAAGCTGCAGTTTCAGGTTGTTTTTGTTGTTGTTGTTGTTTTTTTGTTTGTTTTGTTGTTGTTTTTTAAAGATATTTATAATGGAAGAATAGTAATAATGTGGATTGATCTTTACCAGCTGTGCCAAATTGTGCAAAATTGGCCATTTTGGAAACCTCGCCTGAACTTTTTCTAAAAAAAAAAAAAAAAAAAAAAAACCTCTGTAATTCTGTTCTGCTTTACTTTGGCAGGGGAGGTCTTTGCAGGAACAATGTAAACATATTTTACTTTGGATTGACAGAGATTAATAGCTTCTAAGGCATCATTTCAGAGAGTTGCTAATACTGAAAGTGTGTTTTTTTAAGGCGAGGTTTGAAATTTTGCTGTCCCATCTTCATTTACTCTTCACAAGTAACAAATATAATTATCTTTACAGATCTGCATGAATGTCTGAAGTATTTTCTTTAATTTGACACCAGATTTATTCAAATAGGACTTGTGGTTGCAGAGATACACTCATTTTAATTGGAGTATGCAATTTAGAGAAAAATGGGTTTCAGGTTCAAAGGTTAACATGTGGCTGCTACGTTTCTCTGTTCTAGCTCCGTTCTGATTATCTGCTGTTTGCATTAAGCTCCAACGGTTTTAATATGAGCTTCACTGAAGGCTGAAACAATCATACGATCATCTGAAATAATTGAGTTAAAATGATTAAAAACAAACAAGAGTCTGGATCATTTAACAGAAACGGAGCAGGTTTCATGCAGGAGAAATGTGTTAAATCTGGATGGAAAAGTTTATACGTCTCCACCGGCAGATAAACGCTGCTTCTCCATGTTTAGTCTTGGTTCTGGTCTGGACTCAGGCCTGGTCTCTAGTTGGGACTCAGGTCTGAATGAATGAATGAGTGAATGCAACTGAAGAATGAACAGGTGAGCAAACTTTAAAAAGTAAGGCAACCAGCTGCAAGGCCTTTTTTTTACAACAAAGTGTCAGGGCCACATTTTGGAAAATTCTTTCACAGACAGTACGGCTAATATTACAAGAAATATGTCGTAGTTTTACGAGAATAAAGGTATTCTACAAGAGAATAAAGTTGTAAATTTATGAAAATAAACTTGTAAATTTACAAGGATAAAGTTGTTATTTTGGAGAAAAAAAATTCCCGTTAAATTTCTAATCTCTTCTCATAAATGTACTAATTTATTCTTGTAAATAATGACTTTGTTCTCGTTAAATTGCAAATTTAGGCTCAAATTATGACTTTATTCCCTATGACATAACTTTATATAAACAGGTATATATATATATATATATATATATATATATATATATATATATATATATATATATATATATATATATATATATATACACACACACAATATATGTGTGTGTGTGTGTGTGTATATATTGTGACTGAATATAGGCTATTCAGTCGTGTGATGGGTAATCCCACATATCTGCTGTCAATAGATTTTGCAAGTGAGGCGGACACAAAGCATTTTTTATTAAAGAGGACACCAAACCAGTTTCCTTCTTGTTAGCAGCAGAAAACTTCTTCATGTAACCTATTTTAATGGCAATATGGTGAGAAGTTGCTGCGTTGTGACCTGCTCCAACCATTCTGATGACCATTCTGTAATCATATAAACCCAGGAATAAATCATTACCAGTTTTTACACATCCAACAAATACGGACACCATACAGTAGATGTGGCAGAGACGTGTTATGGCCATTGATTGCAGCTGTAACCAAACATCACCTTCAATCAGAATATCTCCCCACATATAATAATAATTATTATTTTTATTTTCATTTTTATGATTATTATTATTGTACCAAAATGGATTGATTTGCTGTATGATGATGAATAAATTAGACATATAAAAAAAACAATGATATGACTCAATATTAATAATAACAATGATAAATAATAATAAAGTCAATAATAACTGTCATTGTTATTATTTATTTATTTATTTATTTTACTTGTCCTGTCCAGCATCGAAGCAAGCAGAATGGAAATCTGATTGCTTTATTCTGTTGAACAGTTTTGCTTTACCAAGCGGAGCTTTATGAACATAAGGCTCCACTTGTCATTGTTATTATTATAATGTTATGTACAAGTGTCTTTCGAGGCCCACAAGGACACTTTACAAAATTAAAAATACAATAAAAACATACAATACACACTACGACGGCAGACAGTTGCCTCATTTATAAAGCTCGCTTACGCACAAAACCGGGCTAGGAAGTGCGTAAGCAACTTCTTACGCACTCGTTGGAAAGAAAGGATTTTTTAGGAAAAAAAAGGAAAATCAGCCACTGAAGCAGAAAATGTCTGTTATTTATGGAAGTTAGTAATAATGGATCAGGTTTATATTGCGCTTTTTCTTGCAGGGCTCACAGTAGGTCCATTATTCTTTCACTCCTCATTCATACGTGGTGATGGGAAGCTACGTATGTAGCCACAGCTGCCCTGGAGCAGATTGACGAAAGCATGGCAGCCATTTCGCACCTCCGACCACCACCGGAACATTCACATACATTCATACACCAGTAGTCCCCCCAGTGGAGGCAAGGAGGGTAAAGTGCCTTGCCCAAGGACGCAAGGACGGATGGCTTAGGGATCAGGATTCGAACTGCTGATCCTTCGGGCATTGGGTGACCTGCTCTACCACCTGAGCCACTGTTGTTCAATGAAATTTTGTGCTTTAATGGCCTGTCTAAACAAACAAAATACAGTTTTACAGATTATTTAAATTGAGCCCTTTTGTTTTTAATGTGATCTATTTCTGCACCATTTTATCTCTTTTTTAAATCAATTTCCATCAATTTTTCTGTTGTTCCTCTTTTTGTAGTAAAATGTTGTAGATTTTGGGTTTATTGCCTAATTCTGATTTGTTCTTTAAGTGGTCTGATTTTATTCCATGAATTATAAGTGTGATATAAATCATCAGTCAGTCATTTTCTGTACCGCTTATCCAGTTCAGGGTCGTGGGGGTTGCTGGAGTCTATCCCAGCTATTATCAGGCGAGAGGCGGGTACACCCTGGACAGGTCACCACTGCCAGTCTGTCCCAGGGCCGTGTGATATAAATGTGTGATATAAATTTTTTATGAATTCTTGCAAGATTTCGTAACAGGATGATTAAATATCTTGAGATTTCATTAGTAAAATAGATCAATACTGCATTTTTAAATGTCAATATGATATCAGCATATGAAAATATTACAACATTTTTGTGAATTCTCGCAAGATTTCGTAACAGAACAATGACATATCGCAAGATTTTGTTAGTAAAATTGATAGATACCGCGTTTTTTAAATGACAGTATTATATCACCATATGAAAATATCGCGATATTTCAGTGTATCGATATTTTTTACCACCTCTAGTCTTTAGAAATTTTAAAGTCTGTAAAAAATAAGTTTTTGAAGAGGGAGAAGTTTTTCAGATTTTAGAAACAGCGGGCTGATTGGTTAAAGGAGTGATGACGTAGCAGTAAAAACTGGTTCATGTTGTTGGCATTGCTGCATATGAAAATACTCCAAAGAAAAAAGCGGGGTATTGCTTTGAAACGCCAGACCTCCCTCCTCAGTAAAACAGTTGGGTTTGGTTATGATATGCAGCTTTACCCGGAGACCAAGTTGACTTCATTTTGATTGGCTACACCTTATTAGGCCACGACCTTATTTGGAGAATCTAGGTCAAGCTGCCTAGCGATTGAAGTTAGCTAAAGGCTAACTGCTAGCAACATGGGCACTTCAGACAGTGTGAGCTATGTTTATCAGACAAGACAGCATTTAGAAAATAAATAAACTTACAGGTAATGACAAGGTTGTGGCCCCCTCCCTCAGTGTTGCTGCAGAAGTTTTCTTTTAAATCCATTTGTTTGAAAATCCAGACCTGACTGCGCAGAAGTTACTACTAGCTCCATACACGCAGCTGAATCAGACAGGGGGAGGGGAGGGGGGAGCGGACGGTGCATAAACCGTTAGGAGAGAGAGAGAGAAAGAGAGAGGGGGGGGGGGGGGCGCTGTTTACTTGATAGTGTGCTCTTATTGGAGCAATTAAATTACGTAGAATGATAGAACTACGTAGAATGATAGAACTACGTAGAATGATGGAACTACGTAGAATGATAGAACTACGTAGAATGATAGAACTACGTAGAATGATGGAACTACGTAGAATGATAGAACTACGTAGAATGATGGAACTACATAGAATGATGGAACTACGTAGAATGATGGAACTACGTAGAATGATAGAACTACGTAGAATGATGGAACTACGTAGAATGATGGAACTACGTAGAATGATAGAACTACGTAGAATGATAGAACTACGTAGAATGATGGAACTACGTAGAATGATGGAACTACATAGAATGATGGAACTACGTAGAATGATGGAACTACGTAGAATGATGGAACTACGTAGAATGATGGAACTACATAGAATGATGGAACTACGTAGAATGATGGAACTACGTAGAATGATGGAACTACGTAGAATGATGGAACTACATAGAATGATAGGCTGCTGTCTGATTCAACTGTTTCTGAGCAGAGAGACAAAGCTGACAGACCATAAACAGGAACTTTGATTCTCACTCTGGACATTCACATGACCTCATCAGAGCACAACAGATCATATTATACACCCAAAACCCCAGAAAAGTGAAATTGGATGTCATGGCACCTTTAAATACTGGTTAAATATCGGTGGGGTAGCCGATGTTCCATATTTAGTTTTAAGGCCGATATTGGCCGATATCGATAGGGGGGCGATTATATTGTGCATCCCTGATATTTTTTATTGCTGTATTCATGTTTATCACGCCACATTTCACAGGTTCAGTCTGTCAAAGGCAAGTGGATTTGGTTTAGTTATTAAATAAATAAACCAAAAATGAGATTAATTGGGGGAGTGGGTAGCATGGTAGTTAACGTTGCAGGCTGGGGTGCGGCAGACCTGGGCTCAAGTCCTCGACATGACACTCAGGTGAACCACCGTGGACCCCTGACCAAGGTCCTGAACCCCCACCAACTGCTGCCCTAAATATCCCACCACCCTCAGGTCCAACCTGAGATGGGTTAAATGCAGAGAAAGAATTTCCTATTGGCTCACTCATTGGGATTAATAAAGTATATCTTTATCATTATTACACTAATACAGTGTTAAAATGTGATTGGACGTCTGGACCCAGACGGGCCCCATCATGAAAAAGGCTGAGAACCCCTGGTCCAAAGAATAAGTCACTCTAACCATCCAATCAGAGCAGACCGGGCCTCAGTGATGCTTTTCAAACATTAAAGTCTGTAAATCAGCTTAACGAGGATGAGATCAATTAAAAACATGAGCGTCACGTTGGGGAGAACTATACAGAAACACATCTCCACATCTCCTCGCACTCCTCCTCCCCCCCTCCAGCCTTCCCGGTGGCGTCTGCTGATATAAATCACAATGGAGGAGTGGGGGAGGAGGCGGCGGCGAATGAGTGGAGCCGGGGTTTTCCATTGGTCCATTTATCAGTGGAAGTGGCACATTAATAAACACATCTCCCCAGAGGTGAGAGGAAGTAACAGAGATGAATACGGCTGCCAGCGCTGAACGCCGTCGTCACCGATAACGCCACAAACACACCTGATCCTCCCCACCCGCCCCCCGCCGCCACCGTCAAGCCCGGCCACGTCTCAACTTTAGCTGGTTAAATGTCCAAATTAATGTCCCACGACAGCAGCCGCCCAATACGGTAATGTCTGCGGTAATAAACCCCCCGAGCCCACGCTTCCCTGGAGGAACAGCCGCTAATGATTTTCTCTTCTGCAGATTTGTTACATCATCATTCAAATTCCACATGTCCCCGTATGAAGACGGCGGCCCCCTCCTCCTCCTCCGGTCTCAGAGCACCACTTTCCAAACAGATAACACATGTTGGAGATTTGTAACAGACAAAACCTCTGAGGACGGCCGTGAAAGTAAACAACGCTGGATTAATCGGTGGGGGATCGTCGGACCGGCTGCTTTCTAGACTCTCTGAGAGGACGTAGAGGCTTGAGCTGCACCAGATGTAGCCTCCCCACCAACACCGCCCGTAAACTATCTGTTGTTTTGGCTTATTATGAGTTTTAAAGCAGCTGAAAGTCTCTGATGTCTCAGGAGTTTCAGCGTCCTCCTGAATTTAGATTGACTTAAACTATTTGATAAAAATGGACTAAAATGAGTTTCGAATACTGAGTGCACTCTACTAATTTGTAGAAAAGTTCAAGGAAAACTTTCTTCTTTTCAACCTGGACCTTATTTCTAGAAGTTTATACGTACACTTACTCACCTGTAAAGTTTCTGCATCACTTTGAGTCCTTCGCAAGATATCATGCTGAGTCGCCCTTCGGTGTTCCTCCAGTGAAATGGGAGAGACGGGGCAGCCTCTATAAACGTTTACAGGGGTCTGGGTGGGTGGGGGATGGTCAGTTTTTGTAAAAAAAAAAGGGGGGGATCCCCTAACACGGACTACTTTGACTGAGGGGAATATCTAAAGGAAAAGGGGAGTAAAACAAAAAATAATGAAAACCCGGAAAAAAAAAAAGGGGGACCTTTTGGGGGGGGTTGAAAGGAATAGGACATCTGCAGCAAAACTACTCGATTTCATCAACATTTTAAGAACGAATGAACGAAAAAAAAAAAAGTACTATTGTCCCGTGAGTCCAGATTTAGCTTTCTATTAGTGATCAGTAGGGATGCACGATATAATCGACCCCCTATCGGTATCGGCCAATATCAGCCTTAAAACTGAATATCAGACATTGTCCACCCCAGTGATATTTAACCAATATTCAACCGATCAGCCTGCTGTTTCTAAAGTCTAAAAGAAAACAAACAAGAAAAACTTTTTTTTCTTCAAAAACTTCTTTTTTACTGAAAAACTTCTAAAGACTAGGGGAGGGAAAAAATATTAATACACTGAAATATCGCAATATTTTCATATGCTGATATCATATTGACATTTAAAAACACGGTATCGATCTGTTTTACTAACAAAATCTCGCGAGAATTCACAAAATACAGTGAGAGTTTTTAACAGAACGCTGAAATCTCGCAAGATTTTTTAAGTCAAATAGATTGATGTGTTTTTAAATATCAATTTGATATTGGCATATGAAAATGTGGCCATATTTCAGTGTATAGATATTATTTCCCACCCTATTTTTCAAAGTTTTAGAAATGGATAACGAAACTTCTATTTGCAACGACTGCTTATTTTTTTCAGCTTTAATATCGGAAATGATATTGGTTATCGGCCACATGAGTTTTAAAATATTGGCATATCAAATATCGGCCAAAATTCCAATATTGTTCATTCCTAATTATCAGGGTGTTCTACACACTGTTCGGGGCTGCGCGTTCACGATGCACGCTTCCGTAGTACAGCTGAGACGAGCAGCTGCTACAGACAACAACAAAAACACAATTTGTGAAACTCTGAACTCACATTCATTAATTCATTCTGCTTAAAGCATTGATGAAATCAAGCTTTGCTGCAGATAATGTCTTTTATAGTGGCTGCACCGTCACCGCCATTTTACTGATGTACACTCTACCGAAGGAAGATATTACTCAGCGTAATATCTTCCGAAGGACTCAAAGTGATGCAGAAACTTTACTGCTGAGTAAATGCACGTATAAACTCCTAGAAATAAGGTCCAGGTTGAAAAAAAAAAAATTATCCTTTAAATGCGTGAATAATTTTAGATGTGCCATGCCAGCTTATCATTCTACGTAGTTCAATTGCTCCAATTAAAGCACACTATCAAGCAAACAGCTGTCTAAATGCTGTCTGGTCTGAAATGCACATTGCTAGCAGTTAGCCTTTAGCAAAGTCCGACCACAGCTTGACCTACTTTCTCTTAATAAGGTTATAGCCAAATAAGGTGTAGCCAATCAAAATGAAGTCATCTTTGTCTCCGGGTACAGCTGCATATCATTACCGCACCCAGCTGTATTACTGAGGAAGGGAGGTCTGGCTGCCAAAACAATCCCCCCTGTAAAAAGTGACTTTTTTTTCCTCGGAGTATTTACATATGCAGTAATGTCAACTACATGAACCAGTTTTTACTGCTATGTCATCACTCCTTTAAGTTTGATGGACTTAAGTTTTGGTCATGACCACCCAAATGTCAACATAACATTGGTTTTAATAGAATATATTCAGTAGATATAACTTAATTTTAACTTAATTATTAGCAATACTAATCTGTATTTCACTTCAACTTTTAAGTTCAGTGAAATAGCTACTTTCAGTTCACTCCAGTGAAATTAGTGATGATGAGGAAGCAGGTTTCCCACAATGCAGTTCACTTCTTTTAACAACAAATTAGAGATAATGGGTTTCTGTTCGTGGGGAGTTGAAATGGTTTTTCGGCAGGAATGGCTAATGTTGCTGCTCTGTTCCATTGTGTCATTAATAACCGCCAGCCGTACCGAAGTTTTATGGATTCCGACTGAAAAGACATAAGGAAGAAGTGGATGAAAGCGATTTGTCGGAGGAAGGAGAAATTTAAAATAAAAAGGTTGCACGTTGCTGTGTCGGATTAATGATGAGCTACACTACAGCTAGCGTTAGAAGCTCGGTTGGCTCGCGTTGCTGACGTTCCAACTTTTGCTTGGAAACATCAGCGTTGACTGGGTCTGTACTGTTTAGTGGATGGGGACTGAAAAAAGGAGACGCTTTAGATGATGTGTGTTTTAGCCGAGTTGGCACGGAGCTAGCTATGCTAACCTGATCACGCTGCGAGTCTGCCGGCTACAAACACGTGTGTCGTTTTTTTGTTGTTAGGCCCGGAGGGAAGTGCCAACCGGGAACTTCCGGTGCGGATAATCCCCTATTCACAAATTTAGGATTTATAAACAATGCTGGTGGTGTCATGTGACTGCTCTCAACTTGTTTGTTTATTCTAGGGATGCACAATTTTGGAATTTTGGCCAATATCTGATATGCCGATACTTTAAAACTCATGTGGCCGATAACCAATATTGATACCAATATTAAAGATGAAAAAAGTAAGCAGTCATTGCAAATAGCAGTTTTGTTATCAGTTTCCGACACTTGGGGTGGGAAAAAATAGCGATACACCGAAATATCGCCATATTTTCATATGCCGATATCAAATTGATATTTAAAAAACGCGGTTTGGATCTATTTTACTTACAAAATCTTGTGAGATTTCATCGTTCTATTGAAAAACTCTCGCGGGATTTCATTTGTAAAATAGATCGATACCGCTTTTTGAAATGTGAATATGATATCAGCATATGAAAATATCACAATATCTCAGTGTATCGATATTTTCCCCACCCCTAGTCCTTAGAAGTTTTAAAGTCTGTAAAATAAAAGAAGGTTTTGAAGGAGAAGAAGTTTTTGTGTTTTCTTTTTTACTTTAGAAACAGCAGGCTGATCGGTTGAATATCGGTCAAATATCTGTGGGGTGGCCGATGTCTGATATTCAGTTTTAAGGCTGATATTGGCCGATACCGATAGGGGGCCGATTATATCCTGCATCCTAGTTTATCCCTGTATATATTACCCACTGTCCTGCTACACCATGACAGAAACGTCTGTGGTCTGACATTAGTTTCAGCTAAAACCCAAAACAACTCTTTGCTGCGAATGCAAGAACATTTGAGTTCATCAATTACATGAGTTAGATGGACGTGAACTTGTCATATTAGCACAAACAGTTTGTGTGAAGCACAATGTGAAATTAATCACCCACAGTTTCCTCCACAACTTCATTCACTTACAGCTTTGTCACATTTATCACGTTCAAAAGAAGTTCTACGAACTGAAACCATTCTAGTTCATTCTGCTTCGTCACTCCCATTAATGAAAACTTAATTTTCCCACTACACTCAACTGACTTATCATTTTTAGAGCAACCGGTTTCCTCAAATTTTTTTAAGTAATCTCAACTTATGTGGGTTAAGAGTGGAGCGACTTTGTGTCTGCATTTACATTTGGGAGCTGAGATCGATCAGACGGCTCTGCATACATTTCCCTGCAGTTGAAATCAATTCTGGGTAAATTGCCCTCATTTACCACAGTGAAGTACAACCCAGACCGCGTGATGTTTATCTGCAGTGATTACGGGGGATTATTGTGGGAAGATTGATTCGTTATGTCTGAATCTTAATGAGGTCGCCACATGTGGGCAGATGTCGGAGCTCCGCTGGCTCGCGCACACACATTTTTGGAGTTAACTTGGGCTGGAGTTATGAAATCTAAGACTGTCGGAGAGTTTGCTTCAGAGGAATTCTTTGGATTTTCCAGAATGAAAATCAGACTTCTGAATCCCTCTAATATGCCGTCATGATATGAAGCTCATGTCAAGTTTCATCCAGAGTTTGGATGAGATGTGTCTGATTTTTATCATACAGGAGACAAACAGGAGTTACGGAAACATTTAGCATATTTTGATATCGGCGTCTACTGAGAAAACATTTGGGGCAGCAGCCGCGAACATAATCTTAATGATGTGTGTGTAAGCTAATCTTTATTAACAGCTAGCTGCATAGATGGGCAATACTGGAGTTGAATATGGTAATTTGGTTGAAACTGATGACAAAACTGTCATTTTTGTCAACAACAGTGTTAAACTCTTTCAACATCACTAACTTTTCAGGGTAAATGATCATTTCATAGTCCACACTAGTATAGCTGAAACACCAGTGAGATGTTTCCTACGGAAGCCGATTTCAGTCACCTGAAATTTATAAAATTATTCTGTTTTTCTCAATTAATGAGATAATAAAAAAAATTCTGTTTTTCTCAATTAACAAAGTAATTAAAAAATAAATAAATATAAATGTTCTGTTTTTTAGCTAAGGAGGTAATTTAAAAAAAGAAAAAAAGAAAAACACTCATTTTCTGAACTAATGAGGTAAATTTTTAAAAAATGAATAAAATGTTCTGTTTTTCTGAGCTGATAAGATCATTTTTACAAAAATAAATAAAAACACTTTTTTTTCTAAATCAATGAAGTAATATTTTTGAAAAATGAATAAAATGTTCTGTTTTTACAATTGACGATTATGCATTGATGATCATTTTTACAGAAATAAATAAAAAAGTTTTGTTTTTATAAATCAACGAGGACGTTTTTAAAAAAATGAATAAATAAAATTTCAATTTTTCTTAATAACAAGATCATTTTTACAAATGAATAAAAATGTGTAATTTTCTGAGTTAATGAGGTAATTTTCTTAAAACAAATAAAAGAAATAGAAACTTCTTTCTTTCTTCTTTGTTTTTAGATGCTGGTAGAAATAAATATTATAACATCCTCCCCATAAATACTGTCCTAGGAGGTTAATTCACATCTACACTGCAGGGTCTCACTTCTATTTAAAAATTCTTTACTCCTTTTTTTGTTAAATGTGTTGAGGGTCTGAAAGGCACCTATAAATGCAACATATTATTTCTATTACTATTATTATCATTATTATTATTAAGGGTTTGGGTACTCATGGATAACATGAGGGGGGGGTGCAAAGGGAGCATGTGGAAAGGTGGATACACACCAGTAGGGTTTTAGCATAACGTCCAGTTAAGCTTTATGTTTATCTGAGTAGAAAAACTTGTGGCTGCAACACGTTTGTGTTTCTCTGTTGCAGCAGTCAGATATCAGTCTGTCCAGGTTTGTGAACATCAGCCCAACTGCAATGTGAAACACCGGCTGTTGAAATAATTTTGTAGTCTGTTTAAAACACCTAAATGGATTTATTAGTGGGGGCATCTCATGGAAGTCCCGTCCAAAAATCAGAGCTTGCGTCAGTGAGAGGTGAAACCAATCAGGACCAGGTTCTGTCGGCGGCAGCAGGTCCAGAAGCTGCAGTTGCTGAGGTGTAACTGCATGCTCCGACTGCAGTCGGGCGGCTCCCGCCATGTTTGATGATCATGTGGTCTGGTCAGGTTTTCCGGTGCAGTGCAGGCGGTCTGAAGTCGGACAAAGTTTCTAACCTTAGTTTTGTTTTTCTTTTGTTCAGACAAAAGGTGTTTCAAGTTGTTTCATTTACTTTGACATGTTTCGACTGTCATCTGCAGTCTTCCTCAGAAGCGTCAGCTGATCGCTGTGACGTGTCCTTATGTGATGTTCCCGGGCGTGGCCAACCTGACAGATTGACCACGCCCCGCCCCGCCAGCCGGTGGTCTGTGGAGGAGAGCGTCCCAGGTGTGCGAGAGCATGAAAGCCCCCCTCATCCCGGTTCATGGTGGCCTTGTCCCGTTTCCTGATTTCGATGGCCTCTTTTTGACACGTCACAGCGATCAGCTGACGCTTCTGAGGAAGACTGCAGATGACAGTCGAAACATGTCAAGGTAAATGAAACAACTTGAAACACCTTTTGTCTGAACAAAAGAAAAACAAAACTAAGTTTGAACTACTGAAGACAAAATGAACCTAATGAAGTTAAAGTTTCTAGACAGCATGCAACACTCCAGGACCACAATCCCTCACTTCCAGCCGAGTTGTGCTGCAGAGCCAAAGACGAACGAGCCTTTTTGTTTGAACAATATCACATGATTTGTAACCTTTTGGTTCATACGACTTATGAGGCTGTGGTGCTTGCCTGTGAATTTAAAAAACTTTAAACTATAATTATGAAAAAATGTGCAACAATTACGGACGCCAACAAAAAATAATCTGATTAATGAAAAAATAGCATTGAAATGTCAAAGATCCCGGCCTCGACCCACCGTACTGGACATGTTGGAGTCTCTCTGGAGGAAATAGAAGAAAAGAAACTGCAAGCTCGGGCCTCGAGCGCCACC
The DNA here is from genome assembly GCA_023101725.1 of Atherinomorus stipes. Classification (NCBI taxonomy): domain Eukaryota; kingdom Metazoa; phylum Chordata; class Actinopteri; order Atheriniformes; family Atherinidae; genus Atherinomorus; species Atherinomorus stipes. Next base: position 243,987 of record JALJCO010006735.1, read on the forward strand.
TAGAGGGCCACGAAAAAAAACCTGCCATTTCTACATGTGGGCCGTGAGGACCGTATATTTACACTGTTATTTATGACTGGATGAGTTCCAATGTAGCCTCCCCCACCTGGTGGCGCTAATTTGTCAGAGTTCAAAAAACAAGCAGAGGAAGACACTCAGCTAGCCGCTAGCCTGTAGCAAATGTTGTAAAGAAGTATTAAAACGAAATAATTAAGACAAAAATGGTCCCAAAACGACAAAAATCCACTCCAATGTATTAAATACGGATTAGTAAGTGGAGATAACAAAGCAGAGCTGAGAAGTCTGGATGGAGCACCAGCTGATGCTAATGTTAATGCTAACGCTAACAGAAGCACTGAAGCCTTCATCTGCAAGCTTCATCTAGAAACAAACATCTAATGGATTTTTAAGATATAAAAAGAGAGAAAATCAGCTGTTGATGCAGAAAATGTCTGTTATGTTTAGAAGTTCTTTAAAAAAATTCTAAGAAAAGTTTAAGTGAATAAATTGTTCAATGAAATTTTGTGCTTTAATGGCCTGTCTAAACAAATAAAATACCGGTTTTTGTTTTATTTTTAATGTGATTTACATGTATTACTGCACCATTTTATCTCTTTTTTTAAATCCGTTTCCATCAGTTTTTTCTGTTTTTCCTCTTTTTGTAGTAAAATGTTGTAGATTTTGTGTTTATAGCCTAATTCTGATTTGTTTTTGTAGGAGTCTGATTTTATTCCATGAATTATACGTGTGATATAAATGTGTTTGTGACCATCTCATACTATATTTTTATATGATGTTATTCATGTTTATCACGCCTATATGTTCAGTCTGTTAAAGGCAGGTGGATTTGGTTTAGTTATTTAATAAATAAACCAAAAATGAGATCATTTTTGGACCCTAATTGGACCCTGGACCAGTTTGGACCAAAAAACTGGGCCCCATCCTGAAAAAGGTTGAGCACCCCTGATCTAGTATAATCACATATCTCATTAATTAAGAAAAACAGACGATGGTGGAGACTAAAGTTGAATCTCTTTTTGACCACAATAAATTAAACCTTTTACTCTGATTTTTTAAAGGCTCATGAAGACAAACCGAGCATGTGATGAAGCTAACAGCAGCTTGGACTAGCCTAGCTTAACATGAACTCTAAAGATGTGTTTCCTGGGATGATTTGCGCTGTAGCCTCACCAGGCAGTTTGGAAGCTCATACAGTACTTCCATGAAAGAGATGGTTTTATTTAGTTTAAGTTTGGATAAAGCAATACTCCCCACTTCTTCAGTTTTAATGCTAAGCTAGCTAGCTGGCAGACAGATGTAGCTTCATTATAACTGTCCAGACAGAGAGGAAGAGAAGAAAAATGTCTAAACCTTCTCTTACAGTGTTAAACTGTAATTTCAGGCCTCATTGTACTTCGAAACCAAGAAAACAAAAGCAGACTGATGACTGAAACTATCTGCGGATCAGTTTAAATGCTGCAGTTAGATATTTTTTAATGAGGTTGTGCAACAAATGATCTAAAAAGTGCAGCATCGTGACATCAAACAACCAAACTCCCGGAGCCTGCTGTTTAGATTTGTGTCAGTGGGACAGGTTTCATCCAGATGTAGGTCACTTCCTCACTACGCCTCGGTGAGAACGAGTTTACTCTCTAACACCCGCTGCCAGGCTCACTTTCCATCACCGAGGACAAATTGCCAGCTGTATTAGCGGTGAGTCCGTTTCAGCACTTATTGATAGGGCTTTTGTGTGTCCGTGGGGTTTTGATTGTCACGGGCCGGCGGCAGCAGCATCAATCTTCCTCCCCAACGAGGCAACCCCTCCATCTGAGAATAGCACAAATGAGAGGAGCAGCCGGATCTGAAGGAGGCGAGGAGCGGTGAGGAGGAGAGTGACTGCCTGGATTTCACAAGTCATTTTTTCAGATTGTGAGTGTTTAGAGGTTCATGGGTGAGAGCGGGGAGTCTTTGGATCAGGAAGGAGGATTTCCTGCATTTATCACCAGTGTCTCGTGGAAACTGTCAGCCGTGGAGACCGTTGTAGCAGGACGGTTTTATCAATGTGCTGACTATCCTGATCTTTAAGACTCTAGTTAGTAACTTAAGAAATTGAAGCATCAGCAGGTGTTACGACAGACTAAAACGCATAGGGCTGGGCGATGTGGACCAATATCACATCACGATATATTTATTTTTTAGATGATGCTATACGATACATACCAGCATTTTATCCTTAATTTGTCTGACAGTTTCATTTCATATCAAACACCTGTTTCTTAGTATTGAAACATGTTTAGCTTAAAAAAGGTATCGCTCCACTTCAGTGATGAAACTGACAAAACACTGGATAGAAATGTTTGTTAAATCAAAGTAATTAGAGAAAGTTGGCTGGTTTTTTATGATTTCTTTGTAAAACTCTTGGGGAGGTTTGTCTTCCAGACAGTTCAAATTATAGGGATAGGATGGAAAAAAATATTAATACACTGAAATATTGAGATATTTTCATATGCCGAAACCATATTTCTATTTTTAAAATGCAGTATCGATCTATTTTACTAAGGACATCTTGCAAGAAATCATTGTTTTTGTTGTGAAATCTTATCATCGCGGTGATTCTATTACAAAATCACATCAGATGACACAGAAACCCTTAAACAACATTCCATGGTCTTTGCTGGGAAACAAAACTAACAATCCCCCCCAGGAGGACCTTCAGGTGGCTTAAGTATCACAACCTCCGCCTCTGTGTGCGCAGTATCGCGGTTCTCCAGCCCCAGACTGACGCCCAGGCTCAGCAGGAAGCGGGCGCTGTCCATCTCGCCGCTGTCCGACGCCAGCATCGACCTCCAGACCATGATCCGCACCTCGCCCAACTCCCTGGTGGCGTACATCAACAACTCGCGCTCCAGCTCAGCCGCCAGCAGCTCCTACGGACACCTGTCTATCGGAGGACTCAGGTACCCGACTCACCGGTTTCTCTTGGTGATGTGTCGTCCATGTGATGACCTGATTAATGTGAAGTTTGTTTGTGGTGCTGCAGCCCGTCCTTCCCCTTCCCCCATCCCATCAACCCCGTGGCCTACCAGCAGCTCCTCTCCCAGCAGCGAGGCCTCAGCGCCTTCGGACACACCCCCCCTCTCATCCAGCCTCCGTCCACCTTCTCCAGCCGCCAGTCAGGCCTGAGTATCTCCTCGCTGCCTACCTCCGCCCACAACAGTGACCTAACATCCAAGGTGATACAAAAACTAAACCCTGGTTGCACACTAGTCTTTTTATCCTGATGATATAGAATTAACCTGGTTAATTAAAGATGTCTAACGACAGACTCTAGGATGATTAGGGATTGTGAACTGAAAGCTGTTCTGATGATTCAACTCTCTGATTGCTGAGTAAATCCTTACTCTCTGCTTTTGGGCTGAAGGAATTCCCCCCTTTGCTTTCCAGGTATCTCACGCTGCCAACTCCTAAAACAACTGTTTAGCCAGACCCTGAATTTTGCAGCTCCAGTTTCCATCTGTTTGTTCTCGCTGTAGATTTTGTTTGTCATTGTCTCGTTTGATGTCAGCGCCGCGGCCTCATTTCACCGACTCGCAGTGTTTTGATTTGTGGTGCTTGAAGCAGGGTCCCCCCACCCCGGAGATAAACTCTCAGTGGGGGAGACCCATCATTTCCCTCGGCCCACGCAGCAGGTTTATGTAATCTATGACTCAATGGAGATATACAATATGTGTGTGAGAGGTCAGAAAAGGAAAAGCTTTATAGAAAAATCTCATACTCTAATTATTTGCTTTTAAAAACTAGACTCACCATCCACTTTATCAGATTCAACTTCTGCAACTGGGATTGACCCGCTTTTCTTTCAGGAATACCTTAATTCTTGGTGTCATTGATTCAACAAGGTGTTGGAAACACTCAGAGATATTGCTCTGTATTGACATGATACTGTACTGCCTCACCCCGTTTCTGGATGCATCCATGATGAGAATCTCCCATTCCACCTCATCGATGATGAGAATGTCCCGTTCCACCTCATCGTGATGAGAATCTCCCCTTCCTCCTCATCGTGATGAGAATCTGCTGTTCCACCTCATCGTGATGAGAATGTCCCGTTCCACCTCATCATCATGAGAATCTCCTGTTCCACTTCATCGTGATGAGAATCTGCTGTTCCTCCTCATCGTGTTTTGCTGTTCCTCCTCATCATGATGAGAATCTGCTGTTCCACCTCATCGTGATGAGAATCTGCTGTTCCACCACATCGTGATGAGAATCTCCTGTTCCACCTCATCGTGATGAGAATCTGCTGTTCCACCTCATCGTGATGAGAATCTCCCCTTCCTCCTAATGTGATGAGATCTGTGTTCCACCTCATGTGATGAGATGTCGTTAATATATAGTCTCTGTTCTTTGTGTGGTTGTTGGTTTGCTGTTCCTCCTCATATGATGAGAATCTGCTGTTCCACCTCATGTGATGAGAATCTGCTGTTCCACCACATCGTGATGAGAATCTGCTGTTCCACCTCATCGTGATGAGAATCTGCTGTTCCACCACATCGTGATGAGAATCTGCTGTTCCTCCTCATCGTGATGAGAATCTGCTGTTCCACCTCATGTGATGAGAATCTCCCATTCCACCTCATCATCATGAGATTCTCCTGTTCCACCGCATCGTGATGAGAATCTGCTGTTCCACCTCATCATGATGAGAATCTCCCCTTCCTCCTCATATATGAGAATCTCCTGTTCCACCTCATCATGATGAGAATCTCCCCTTCCACCTCATCATGATGAGAATCTCCCCTTCCTCCTAATGTGATGAGAATCTGTGTTTACCTCATCATGATGAGAATCTCCAGTTCCACTTCATTGTGATGAGAATCTGCTGTTCCACCTCATCGTGATGAGAATCTGCTGTTCCACCACATCGTGATGAGAATCTCCCGTTCCACCTCATCGTGATGAGAATCTGCTGTTCCTCCTCATCATGATGAGAATCTGCTGTTCCACCTCATCGTGATGAGAATCTCCCGTTCCACCTCATCGTGATGAGAATCTGCTGTTCCTCCTCATCATGATGAGTTTGCTGTTCCACCTCATCGTTATGAGAATCTGCTGTTCCACCTCATCGTGATGAGAATCTGCTGTTCCTCCTCATCATGATGAGAATCTGCCGTTCCACCTCATCGTGATGAGAATCTCCCGTTCCACCTCATCGTGATGAGAATCTCCCGTTCCACCTCATCATGATGAGAATCTCCCGTTCCACCTCATCATGATGAGAATCTGCTGTTCCACCGCATGTGATGAGATCTCCCGTCCCCTGTGATGGTCTCCTTGGTTTTCTGTGTGTGTTGTTCCCTCTTTGGTTTGTCCCCGTCTGTGGTTCCGTTCTTCTCGTGTAGTTGTGTTCCTTTGTGGTCGTCTTGTGGTCTCCGTTCCACTTCATCGTGATGAGAATCTGCTGTTCCACCACATCGTGATGAGAATCTCCCGTTCCACCTCATCGTGATGAGAATCTGCTGTTCCTCCTCATCGTGATGAGAATCTGCTGTTCCACCTCATCGTGATGAGAATCTCCCGTTCCACCACATCGTGATGAGAATCTCCCGTTCCACCTCATCGTGATGAGATCTGCTGTTCCCGGGCGTGTTCCCCCTCATCGTGATGAGAATCTCCTGTTCCACCTCATCGTGATGAGAATCTGCTGTTCCACCTCATCGTGATGAGAATCTCCCGTTCCACCTCATCGTGATGAGAATCTGTGTTCCTCCTTTGGTCTGTGTCCCCTTGGCGTCCTCTGTGATGAGAATCTCCCGTTCCACCTCATCGTGATGAGAACCTCCCGTTCCACCTCATCGTGATGAGAATCTCCTGTTCCTCCTCATCGTGATGAGAATCTCGCCTGTTCCACCTCATCGTGATGAGAATCTCCTGTTCCACCTCATCGTGATGAGAATCTCTGTTCCACCTCATCGTGATGAGAATCTCCTGTTCCACCTCATCGTGATGAGAATCTCCTGTTCCTCCTCATCATGATGAGAATCTGCTGTTCCACCTCATCGTGATGAGAATCTCCCGTTCCACCTCATCGTGATGAGAATCTGCTGTTCCTCCTCATCGTGATGAGAATCTCCTGTTCCACCACATCGTGATGAGAATCTCCCGTTCCACCTCATCGTGATGAGAATCTGCTGTTCCTCCTCATCGTGATGAGAATCTGCTGTTCCACCTCATCGTGATGAGAATCTCCCGTTCCACCTCATCGTGATGAGAATCTGCTGTTCCTCCTCATCGTGATGAGAATCTGCTGTTCCACCTCATCGTGATGAGAATCTCCTGTTCCCCTCATTATAGAATCTCCCGTTCCACCTCATCGTGATGAGAATCTCCCGTTCCACCTCATCGTGATGAGAATCTCCCGTTCCACCTCATGTGATGAGATCTGGTTCCCCCCTTGATGGCCGTCCCCCTGTGATGGCCTCCGTTTCACCTCATCGTGATGAGAATCTGCGTTCCTCCTCATCGTGATGAGAATCTGCTGTTCCACCTCATCGTGATGAGAATCTCCCGTTCCACCTCATCGTGATGAGAATCTCCTGTTCCACCTCATCGTGATGAGAATCTCCCGTTCCACCTCATCGTGATGAGAATCTCCCGTTCCACCTCATCATGATGAGAATCTCCCGTTCCTCCTCATCGTGATGAGAATCTCCCGTTCCACCTCATCATGATGAGAATCTCCCGTTCCTCCTCATCGTGATGAGAATCTCTCGTTCCCCCATTGATGAGATCTCCCGTTCCTCCTCATCGTGATGAGATCTCCCGTTCCACCTCATCGTGATGAGAATCTCCCGTTCCACCTCATCGTGATGACAATCTGCTGTTCCTCCTCATCGTGATGAGAATCTCCGTTCCACCGCATCATGATGAGAATCTCCGTTCCACTTCATCGTGATAAGAATCTGCTGTTCCACCTCATCGTGATGAGAATCTGCTGTTCGACCACATCGTGATGAGAATCTCCCGTTCCACCTCATCGTGATGAGAATCTCCCGTTCCTCCTCATCGTGATGAGAATCTCCCGTTCCTCCTCATCGTGATGAGAATCTCCCCGTTCCACCTCATCATGATGAGAATCTCCCGTTCCTCCTCATCGTGATGAGAATCTCCCGTTCCTCCTCATCGTGATGAGAATCTCCCGTTCCACCTCATCGTGATGACAATCTGCTGTTCCTCCTCATCTGATGAGAATCTCCTGTTCCACCCATCTGATGAGAATCTCCGTTCCACTTCATCGTGATAAGATTCTCCTGTTCCACCTCATCGTGATGAGAATCTCCTGTTCGACCTCATCGTGATGAGAATCTCCCGTTCCACCTCATCGTGATGAGAATCTCCCGTTCCACCTCATCATGATGAGAATCTCCCGTTCCTCCTCATCGTGATGAGAATCTCCCGTTCCTCCTCATCGTGATGAGAATCTCCCGTTCCTCCTCATCATGATGAGAATCTCCCGTTCCTCCTCATCGTGATGAGAATCTCCCGTTCCTCCTCATCGTGATGAGAATCTCCCGTTCCTCCTCATCGTGATGAGAATCTCCCGTTCCACCACCTCTCAAAGCTGCCTTATTGGACTGAGATCTGGTGACTCTGGGGAACTTTGGAGTCCAGTGAACTCATGGTCATGTTCCAGAAAAGCAGGTGGAGATGATGTGATATTTGTGACATGGTGCATCATCCTGCTGGAACTAACATCAGAAGATGCTACACCGTGGTCATAAAGGGATGGACATGGTCAAGAAAGCCTCCTCTACACCATCACACCAGCAGCAGCCTGAAGCCTTGATCCAAGGCAGGATGGATTCATGCTTTCATGATGTTTCCAGCAAATTCTGAGTATCACCAACACTGAACATGACCATATAGTTACTGGCGTGTGATTGGCTGGTTACATATCTGTGTCAACAGGTAGTTAAACAGGTGGACCTGATAAAGTGGGTGGTCAGTCTAAATTACATCATTCCTGATAGATGATTTCTTTTCAGTTTGTCTTGTGAGTCATTTTTATTGGGTTGCTTTCTTTGTCCTACCCCTGAATTATACACTCTTATTCTTCTAAAGATTAAGGAGTTAAGGGCCAAGGGGAGGAACTGAAGGGTGTTTTTACACATTCTCATGGTTTCCTTTTCTCTTTGAAGGCAAGATAACTGAATATGTAAGTTCTGATGTAGGCACCTGTTGAACTACACAGAGGCATCAATCTGATTTTTGAAAACATGTCAGAAACGTGACAATGAAATTCTAATTATTTATGAGTGCCAAATCTAAAGAGCAGGCAGAGAAGGGGCAACAAAAGGCCTGCAGATTTAAGCCCGCGCCATTGCAGCCAGCATGGTCACCTTAGCATCACTAGGCCTACATCACCGTAAATAATATTCCATGTGCAACGACTGAAAATTATGGGTTGGATCAGAAATTAGAGAACTAATCAGACAAGAACAAAAATGAATAAAGCTGAAGGACGTCAAAACAACAGAAATGAGGCCGAACTCAACTCAACTTAAAGTAATTAAAATAAAATAAAAAACAAAGCAAATCCTGGTCATCTATTCAAAAGAAATAAACAATATTCATCTCGTATTTCAGTTTTTCAGAACGGAAATAGAATTTTGGGTTTTAAAATTTTCAGTTGAATATTGGCACTTACGGGCTTCCATACATTCAAACCTTTTGTGTTTTTTTTGCTTAAAAACAAGTTTATTTTCATTTTAACTGGGATGATCTGATTTATTTTTGTTATTTTTAACCTCTGAACGGTTCATTTTCTCTCATCCTCAGAATCACGGAGGAGACTCGGCCGTCAGCAGCTCGGTCGACCCCATGATCAACAAGCGATCGAAGGTGAAGGCGGAAGCAGATGGACCGAGGCCATTGTCTCCATGTTCGCCGGTACGATGCCAAACAATCCGAGTTCATCAGTTCAGATGTTTTAAAACAAATCATGAGTGGACCTGGCTTTGATTTCAGAACAGTGTTTTATATTTTAGTTTTATCGTTTCAACTAGGGATGCACAATATTGGAATTTTGGCTGATCACCGATATGCCAATCTTTTCAAACTCATGTGGCCGATAACCCATATCAATACTGATATTAAAGTTGAAAAACAAATTATGGAATATTCATTCGTTGTGCAAAATTAGAAAAATACCTCAACTTGTGTTTTGTGTAGCAAGTCAAACTTAGAAATATCGCGTGTTTTCAGATGCAGATATCATATCAATATGTAAAAATGCTGAATCAATCTATTTTACTACTAAATCTCGCAAGATTTTGACGTTCTGTTGCAAAATCTCACGGGTTTTCGTAAAATCTTGCGAGATTTCGCAAGAGAACGATGAAATCTCGCAAGATTTCGTAGGTAAAATAGATCAATATCGCGTTTTCAAATATCAATATGAAATCTGTATGTGAAAATATCACGATATTTCAGTGTATAGATATTTTTTCCCAGTCGTAACATTTGGTTATTTACACTAATGACCGTGTATAAACTGTTCACACAGTTTATACAACGTCATAAAAGAAACTGTCTTTAGAAGTTTTAAAGTCTGTAAAAAATATTTTTTTGAAGAAAAAGATTTTGGGTTTTTTTAGACTTTAGAAAAAAAGCCTGATCAGCTAAATATCTGTTAGATATTGGTTGAATATTGGAGGGGTGGCCGATATCCGATACTCAGTTTTAAGGCCGATATAGGGTGCCGATTACATCGTGCATCTCTAGTTTTAACTTTACCTAAAAGATGAAGAAATATTCAACAGGTGGTTTAAATATTGATGTTTTACAAAAAATCGTATGTGAGCAGTAAGAAGGATGAGGATGAGGATGTTTCTACCAAAGCGATAATTGTAGTTTTCAGATGAAGTCATTCCAGGATATTTCTTGGAAAATCGGGACAGGTTTTGGACGTCGAGGAAATGACTGTTTTCCCATTCAGACTCCTGATCCACAGTTTTGGCCCCTGGGGGCCGCAGCCTCCCGTGACCCCCTTGTAACGCACATCTGCGATGAAGAAAAACTCGCCATGATAAGAGCTTTGCATCCATTCATTTGGTCCTCTCCCCCCACCGCCCCTCCCTGGCCACTGTAAACTGTGCCACAACACTTCATTTTCATGAAATATTAGCCGGGCTTTATTGTCATCTGAGGAGCTTTTTTCTTCTTCTTTTGACAAATTTGCGGCTCCTCTCCGATAGCGGGGCAGCTTTGGGCGTGATGCATGGGGACGGCGCTGCTCGCAGTCGTCTTGGGGCCACCAGAATTGATGAAGAGAGTGTGTGTGGGGCAGACGAACATGCTGCAGTCAGCACGTTGTGTTGCAGTGTGTAGGTGTGTCTTTGTGTCGGAGGTGTACGGAAGCCGACTGCAACACCACAATCCTGCCCAAGACGTGTGTGTGTTCGCTCATCTGTTGGACGTCATCCTGAGACAGTTTCGATCTTATGCACCAAAAAAAGTGGAAAAACTGTCGTAGAAACATGAACATTTTTGAAGAAAATTTTCCTTTTCCCCTTTTTTCTAAGGGAAAGGGGATTTTTAGGAAAGCCATTTTTTTCAAATTGAGTGTTGAACCCTCATAGCTCCCTAAGAAGAGTTACATTCAGCTTCTTAATGGCACGGGCTCGCCAATGTCAATTAATGGCCTGTAAATGTTATATGAAAATGAAAGGTTGCATTTTTCTTTCATGGCATCTTTACAGAATTCTGGTTTAACCATCAATAGCAAAAAAAATCAGAGTTTTCAAATTTTAACCCTTTAAAGTTCCAGCTTGTACACAAAATGTTCCCACTGCCTAACACTAAAAAGTGTGTTAAAATAATAAAACAAAAGCCTGTGGGTGACAGGCCATTATTAGGTATGCAGAGCATTAGATTATAGAAACACAATTTGAAAAGCTCAAAGAGAAGTTGTTTCAAGATGAAATGCAAAAAAAAAAAAAAAAAAAAGTGGGAAAAATTCCAGTTTGAACTGGAATGGAAGTGCATTACAGAGGGAACTAAATTCCCTGCAAAAGACTGAACTAAATAATTAGCATATGATCAGACTGATCAAAATGCTTGGAAAAAAAAAACACCAAAATTTACAAATTTGAGACCCTTTCATCCGCAAATAACCGCACATGAAAGAAGAAAAAAGATTTTTTCTTCACTGGATGTGTTGAGCATTTTTGAGCTTTCGCAGGATGCTGATTTGCTGAAATAACATTGAAGTCTCTGGTTTCATCACTAAGATAAAAAGCAGGACCCCTTTTGAGTAAATGATCGTATGTGATGGAAAACAGGTCAAACTACATCATTGAAGTGTAGAGCAAGTGTGTGAGGCGAAAAAAATGATCCTAAAAATTTACTTTGAAATGGCATTTGATTCTAGAAAGGTCCTTTTTCAATGCAAGTCAATGTGGCACGGATTGGCACTAAGGAGGAAATGAGGTGGATTTGTTTTAGAGACCTTAGAAAAAGAGTTAGACACCCCACCTTCTAGAATATCATGAGTCAAGCCAAAATACACACCTTGACCAAGTTTTATGCTGTTTGTATTAGTGGAAAAAAGTAACAAGATAAAAGCTCATTCACTATAGTGTCGTGAACTTCTTGGATGCTATACAGCTATATAGCTTTATAGGTATAAGTTATAAAAATACACTAAATGATGTAGTTTGGAGTAAATTATGGACACTACCCACTCAGGACACTTGGACGAGCAGTATGGAGGAATATTGACAAGTTTTTTTGGACTTTTATGGACCTTTTTGGTTCAGTGGCCGGTGAACTCCATTATATGAAAGTTGGAGGAAAATAAAAACCTCTCCGATCTCCGGCTGCATTTGAGATATTAAAAAAGTGCTCCAGAGTCTTGCTCAGCATGAGGATGAGTAGAAGATGAATACACATCATTCTGTGGGTGTACTGTTCCTTTAAACACACAAAAATAGCTCCATTAAACTCAAAATCTTAAGGCAGCCTTTAACTCATTTTTAAGTTAAATATTTTAAGTATAGGTATGTAGCAGCCAACGTTATCACGTGAATTCGCAGCTCAACCCGGGTCTGGCGTTCCCACTGCATGCCAATCGGAGCTAAGACGTTTGAAGGCGGTGAGCCTTCCCACTGCCACCAAAACCGATTGCTCGTGGGTTTAAACGGGTTTTTGGCCAGTGGGAAAGGGGTATCTGACTAAAAGTAATAAAACTGACAGATATTTTGCAGATATTTCATTATGAGGATTAAATATTTTAGCAGAGGCCTAAAAATAGGCGCAGTGCTCACTTGAGATGTCTTTGCTGTAAACTGATGCTCTAGAAATAAAGCGGAATTATAGAAAAGTTAAATGAGAAATGTTGAGAAAGTGGCATGCAGCTGAACACTGAAGGTTCGCTTTGACGTGTTCATGTTTGATTTATTTACGTTAACGATGCTAAATTAGAAGGGAACCTTCGGTTATAAACAGTGTGTTTGTGGTGAAGGTTGTCAAAACAAATCTGATTCCAGCCTCTTTAACTTTAGTGGAGCGTGATGGACTTGTGTTCACTTCAATCTGTAATTTACTGTCTCTGCTTTTCACATCACCTTAAACACACGAGCAAACAGCTGCGAACAATAAACCCTTCCACATGTGATGCTGCAAACATCCCCGGCAGGGAGAAAAATGATTTTTTTGAATGTTGAATGACTGGTCTGCTCTCCACAGAACCATCAGGGCGGTTTGTTGGACCTGAAGGACGACGTGGACCGAGACGAGTGTAAACAAGAGCCCGAGGCCGTTTACGAGACCAACTGTCACTGGGAGGGCTGCAGCAAAGAGTACGACACGCAGGACCAGCTGGTGCACGTAAGTGTGAGAGAGCGCGTGCACGAGAGTCCTGAAAAGATAAATCAGGGGCCTCCGTCCTGGGGCCGAGCCCGACCTTCATCATCGGCTTCACGTTTGGAGCAGTGTTGGGTAAAAGGCTCTGAAGCATTCCTCAGCTCCAGTGAAGCAAGCAGCAGAGTGAGGGGGATTAGTGGGGGGCGGTGGGGGTGTTCGTCATTCACTAAAACCCTTCATGTCTGGAGAAAATGACCGTTTAAAGACGTTTCAGTCCACTGTGTGGGGTACTTTTAACCATCAGCGTTCCACCGGTTCTCACGTTGTAATGTAAACAGATATGATGAAGATAACTCCTCTTCCTCCCAGAGCTCCGATCATTTTCTCTCCAGGTCAGGGATCTGCAACCTGCAGCTCCAGAGCCACAAGTGGCTCGTTGGACCTTCCATAATGGCTCTGGTGTGGCTGTGGTTGCCATTTTTTAAGAGTAAGAATGCAGAGGACATAATGGTATGCTATTTATTCAACTGTAAATTTAGCAGTACACAACTGTTATTTATTTATGTTTGTTTTTTATAATAATAATAACAGTTGAAACTGTACAAAAAATATTGTTTTCACAAAAACTATTCTTAAATTTACAGTAACAAACTGACAGCTTATCACACTATAAATTAGTGTGGCAATGTATAAATTATTATGGTATGCTGTTTTAGTAACTGTAACTTTAACAGTACACAACTGTTATTTACAGTATTTATGGTAGTTTATGGCAAAACTAACAGTTAAATACCAAAAACTTGCAGCTGTAGTTGACACCTTTTTACTGTAATATTTATAAAGAACCAAGTAATATTTTTAAAAAGATACGCAATAACAAATGTAGGTTTTAGCTGTTTTTCATTGGAATAATTGCACTGAATTTTTACAAGTAAAAGCACCAGTAATATTTATATTTCTACATCTGTTTCTTGTCTCATTATCTTGGAAATTATTGACTTCTTCGGCAAATGAGCAAAATCCCATAAAGGGAAATAGAACTATCCTATTTTTTTGGCTGGGTTGAGGCAAAAAATGGCTCTTTGGACTGTAAAGGTTGCAGGCACCTGCTCTAGGTGAAAGATAAACATGTAGGGAATCTTTTTCCTTCAGTCTGTTCACTTTTTCTTCAGTTTGGTCTAATCATGCTAAATTTTACATATCTACAGTAGGAAGTAAGGATTGGAAATGATTTGCCATTTTTAACTTTTATTGAACTGTGAAAAATTGAAGCGTGCAATCGTGTTTAGTTTTAACCAGCATCTGGTAGTCATAAGTTACTACTGCCACTAGTAGGCATCGTTTTACCAAGTGGTTTGTCAACCTCCAAAAAAATAAAGCAACAGTCGAAAGTTTCGTTGTTGTTCGGCTCTGGTACAAAGTGTGGCGCTGTGAGATTTGATGCTAATGGAATACAAACATAAGAAAGATGCACTGCTCTACAGAGGCAAAAGGCATTAACTATGCTAACATTGAAACTGAGAAAAAAGGCTTCAAAATTTAATACTGGCCAGTCAAACTATGGGATCAAAATCATGCCAGAGACAATTTGTGTGTGAAAAAGATTTTTCATGTAAAATAATGTTTTGAAGTTGTATAAAACAAGTCGTGCTTGTAAAAAAAAGTTATGAACCCACAGAATCATTTTGTGGTTGTGTGAGAAACCTTTGTGTGCAGAAATATTATTTGCAAACATGTAGATCAGTTTTGTAGTTGTGTTTTATTTTTCTGTGTGTGTGAAAATTGAATTTGTACCTGTAAAAGTTTCGCCACACAAAAATATCTGTACGAGTGCGACACCTAGGGCTCGTGTGCGACACTGCACCTACGAGCTCACAAAACAGAAACCTACAACCACAAAACTTTTTTACGGATTGAAGACAAGTCAAAGTCGTGCCACTAACAGCCAATCAGGACACTGCATTCTGGCAAGCCAAACAGCCAATGATGTGGTGGATTGGTGATGACGTTTATTTTTGGGGACGAAGACGATACCGTTAGCAAAGGCTCTTGGCTGCCAGCAGTCAGAGCGCAGCGGGAGCTACATACTTGGAGCAAGAGGCTGTTCAATCCGAAGTCGGCCACTGATCTGATCACTAACAGGCCTGCTGGAGAAGGCGGCTGCTGGCAGAAGAACTTGGCCGGTTATTTTGGTGTTGATCGCCGCAGCTTATTGAATCGTTTATTGTACTGGACGTGTGTTAGCTTTGAAAAGGCTAACGACTAGCACATCTTGGCTGGTCCCACTGGAAGCTGGCAACCATTTAAAGCTGAGTCGTATAATGCTGTGGTTACCGTGTCAAAGCCCCCCTTAAAAAATAAAAAAGAAAGAAAGAAAAGCAAAATCGTGTTTTACTGGCAGGTTGTGCAGTAAGCTGCCACCACATAGCCTACTGTTTACTTGATTGCTGCAGTCGTAAAAAAAAAGAAAGAAAAAGCGACGGCGTTAGTCTTTTATAAAAGGCATGTGCGGTTATCTGGTTAATAAGGAAAGTAATGTAAAATTCTTTGTGTTCCTGTCACTCATGTGAATAGCCAGAGCTACCTAGAACATTTTCAGTTTCAATGGGCTCGACTTCCAGAGAGTCCACATCGCCTATCTGTGCCAGCCCGTCCAGATCAAACGCGATGTCGGTGTTAAAAACACGTTTGATGCCCAAAGTGGGACGCTGGGCCACATAAAATCAGACACAATAGGCTATAGAAAATCTTAAAGAACCACTTTCTAACTACCAGGCCGATCAGATTCTGATCATCATTGTTGACACATCATTTGTGAACATTCCTACATTATTTTACAGCCTAAATAAAAGGACTAAATTGTATATGACACACGTTTATTTATTTTGCATATATTTTCAATTAACACGTTTGCTCTTTATTTCACATCACTGGTATGTAAGTTAAACGTTTTATTTACATTAGCCTACCAAACTTCTAATTTCTGATATTCACTCGTGTGTCTCTGGGATTCACTAATGACGCAGGGATTCCCCGACATCGACACAGTCACTGCTTTAAGCATTGTGACTTCCACAGACACTGGAGGCAGGGGATGGCTTCATCTAGCTATTTGCATGAAGCCCTGGTGCTTCCATAAGAATGACGCACAAGGCTCGGCTGCGTTTCTCTTTTATTAAGGCGCTTTATAGCTCACCTGATGCGGGACAAACTGTTTCATAACAGCACACTTAACTTAACGCCCACAAGCTTTGTGTAGGGATAAAAAAAAATGCTTGCTACCCAGCCCTCCTCTCTCTCCCGTGTGACAGTGACAGCTCAATGCGTGTCACTGATTACCACCACGTCACCCATGCCAGACGTCACCATGACAACCAAAATTAAAATAATTATCAACCCCTGATCAAACACCAAAACGCTATTTATGGCTCCTACAAGCATCACACCTTCAGAATGCAGAGGATTGTTTTACATGAACAATGTTGAAACCCAGAAGCGCGCAGTGGTCTGCTGTTAACGCATCACACAGAAAAACCCTACCGGCATAAGTTGACGGACCACGACTCACGCACGCGCACGTGGTGTCAATCGGGCTTAAAGGCTTTACAGATGTCATAAACTTCATAAATAATGAGGACAACGTGTTTTTTAGTGGATGCGTTTCACCACACTGTTCCAGGCTCCTGCAGGTGACGGTTCTCCTGCAGCTGGTGACGTCAGTTTGGAGAAGCAGAGGATTTTTTTTTCTTCAAATAGGCTGTTATTAAAATACGGGAAATTTACAGAGTCCCGAGAGAGAGACAGGGGAGCAGGACAGGTTGGCGGAGGACGTCTGATCCCCCTGGCTGGGGGCTCAGGGCATGGTGGCGGTGGAGAAACATGGCTCGGGAGTCGGAGGACAGTTGTGGACCCCAAGAGGAGGCTCAGTGCGGCCGCCACGGACCGGGATGGATCCACAGCCAGTGAAGGCGCCAGCCATCACAAGCGCCTTTTTGCATTTTAGTTCTTTTATTTTATTACTTTTATTTGAGCATTTATTGAGCCTATTTTTCCACTTATATTACTTTAGTACCATGTTTATTTATTTAATAAAGTTCTTATTGTTTTTATTCAGTACTACCTGCTGGCGATGGCTTCCCTTTCTTGAAATAATGTTGATTTTTGGTTTATGTTAAATCTATCATGAATCGACCTCTTGCTTTTCAAAGTTGAAAAAAAAAGACATTAAAACAACATTGTATTATAGTAACATTTATCATTGAATAAAAAAAAAATCCGTTAAATGAACAAAGTAAACTAAAAATTAGATAACCTATCTGAGATTCCAGCTGACATGTTAGACGCTGGATAATTGATCAGTTGTTTATGTTTACTGATCAGTTGTGAATGAATGAGACACAGACAATCATGTGAACTCCAGCTTTATCAATGTTTGGAAAAAAAATTAAAAACAACCTTAGTTGCATTTCAATGACAAAGAAATGGATAAAGAAAATATCTGTGGCTAAAACTGAACATACCTGACAAACTGCTTTTCTCAAACAGTGAAGTTATCCATACAAGGCAGTTTACCTGTCAACTTGGCATTTACACGTCCTCCTTTACCAGTTAAAATAATAATAAATGGGCAAATAAAAGCCCCTTGTTGAACGCCTGGTAAGAGGTATCATGCCCGTTTAAGCACTTACACGGCTTAGCCTCAGTCTTTCATCACAACACAACTCATCCCCCAACATTCATGTACATGCGGAGGAAGAACACAATCCAGTGGGACTATCCAAGATGTGCTAGTCGTTAGCCTCTCCAAAGCTAACGCACGTTCAGCAAGACAGATGATCCAATCCTGCGGCGATCAACACCAAAATAACCGGCCAAGTTCTTCTGCCAGCAGCCGCCTTCTCCAGCAGGCCTGTTAGTGATCAGATCAGTGGCCGACTTCGGATTGAACAGCCTCTTGCTACGAGTATGTAGCTCCCGCTGCGCTCTGACTGCTAGCAGCCAAGAGCCTTTGCTAACGGTATCGTCTTCGTCCCCAAAAATAAACGTCATCACCAATCCACCACATCATTGGCTGTTTGGCTTGCCAGAATGCAGTGTCCTGATTGGCTGTTAGTGGCACGACTTTGACTTGTCTTCAATCCGTAAAAAAGTTTTGTGGTTGTAGGTTTCTGTTTTGTGAGCTCGTAGGTGCAGTGTCGCACACGAGCCCTAGGTGTCGCACTCGCACAGATATTTTTGTGTGGCGAAACTTTTACAGGTACAAATTCAATTTTCACACACACAGAAAAATAAAACACAACTACGAAACTGATCTACATGTTTGCAAATAATATTTCTGCACACAAAGGATTCTCACACAACCACAAAATGATTCTGTGGGTTCATAACTTTTTTTTTACAAGCACGACTTGTTTTATACAACTTCAAAACATTATTTTACATGAAAAATCTTTTTCACACACAAATTGTCTCTGGCATGATTTTGATCCCATATCAAACATGTTATAGATACATCATTGTTGTACTGATTTCTCTGAAATGGGACAAAGTTGAAGCAAGTGGTTCTGTTACAAGGTAAAGGACGTGTTAAAGGAACAGTACACACATAGAATGACGTTCATTCATTTTCTACTCACCCTCATGCTGAGCAAGACTCTGGAGCACTTTCTTAATATCTCAAATGCAGCCGGAGATCGAACAGGTTTTCATTTTCACCTAACTTTCATATAATGGACCAAAAAGGTCAATAAAAGTCCACAAAAACTTGTCAATATCAGAAATCAGAAAAAACTTTATTTTCATTGTACCGGCGTCCCGGTGCAATGAAATTCTTTTTCCATACTGCTCATCCAATGTAATCCAAGTGTCCTGAGTGGGTAGCGTCCATAATTTACTCAAAACCACATAATTTAGTATATTTTTATAGCCTAAACAGTAGTACATTGCCGTTTCTAATTGCGCACGACAGTACAGAGGCCATGGCATTCAGCGCCTACTCTACTGATAATGCAAGCGTAAAGGAGGAATTTGCTGTTTACATTGTGCCAGGAGCAAAAGAGCTGCAGACAAACTGGGACAAACACAAGAAGGGTTGGGTATTGATTTAAAACAAACAAAGAAAGAAATTGCTAACGTGCGATCTTGTCCGTTGTGGCTTCCTTAGTGTCATGAACTCGCATGTAGCTTCGTGGCAGCTACATGTCGTACTATTTAGTCTATAAAAATATACTAAATGATGCCATTTGGAGTAAATCATGGACGCTACCCACTCAGGACACTTGGATGAGCGGGATGGAGGAATATTGACAAGTTTTTGTGGACTTTTATGGACCTTTTTGGCTCTGGCACCTTATATGAAATTATATGAAAGTTGGGGGAAAACGACAAGCCTTCCTGATCACCGGCTGCATTTGAGATATTAAAAAAGTGCTCCAGAGTCTTGCTCACCATGAGGGGAAGTGTAAAATAAAGTAACATGCTCTAAAAACAGCTGCTCAGTCTTTGTTTGAGGATGCAGATCTGGTTTTATTCTTGAAGGCATGAGCTTAAATCTGATCTCATTAACATGACTTGTGGAGTTTCTCAGAGTTCAATTCTTGGACCATGGTTATTATTATTACTATTATTTCATTTCATTCAACAAAAGCAAAACAAGCATTAAAACATTCACAATGAACTCAGTACAGCTTGAATGAAAAGGAGCAGTAAGAAGAGCAATCCTATTATATCTTCCCCCTTCATCATTAGCATCATCCGTTCATTTCTTAGGGCGCATTCAGAAAGCGTAGTCCACGAGTCTCAGTCCGTTTGGGGACTCAGTTCGGTTGGAGGCGGGGGTGGTCTTCCGGACCGAGATCGTGTTCATGTTGCACTATTGCCAAACGGGCCAAGAATGAGAATCTCAGGTGGCGCTGCTTTCGGATTCACTGTAGGCGAGGACAAGACGCACGAACAAGATGGTTCTCACAACTTCTGTTCCCTCCACAAAGCGACATTATTTTTGTAATGAGGTGATATGTAAATCATATCTGCTGGATATGATGTCATCAGATCAAATCTCGATTAAAGCTTTTACTTCCTCATAACTCCACGTCTGACCACGAGCCATCTTTATAAGTACTGCAGTCCCACACGTGTGGTTGTTGTCGTAGCCTTTACCCACGTTGTCCAACGTTTGACCCACGATGCCGATGCAATTTGTAAAAACGCTTTGTGAATGCACCCTTAGTGTTTATACATTATTTACAATTGCCATCAAATTTATTCTTGATAACTAGCAAAGCACTCGGAGAGCACCGACTTCTGCCATGCAGCTCTCGCAATGACAAAGAATCCTTAAAAAAATGTCTTTAAAATTTAAAAATTCTTTTCTCTGTTTTTGGAGTGCATTTCATGAGTTATTTCCTTTCACTGCTACAGTTCATTCCATTGTTTTGGTCCTAAACCTGGATTTTTTTTAAAGATGTCTTTTCCTTTCAAATTGTCGCGACTTTCTCGCTTTTCATACCTTCCTTGGATGTTTACTGGCAGCTTGTGTCTATTGGCTTTATACAAAACCAGAAAACTATTGTAATCAACCATATCACAGAACTCTAATGACTTACACCTGATAAACAATGGATTTGATGGATCTCTATATCTTTTTATGGTTTTCAGGACCCTTTTTTATAAAGAGATGGAACAACTGGTTAAACAAATGATCTGTTTGACTCCAGAGACATCCAAACAAAAACCCAGATTAGAAATGCTGAGCCTGACCAGCCTATCAAGGCTATTGAAAAATCTGTGTTTTATCATTTCAAAGATAAAGAGTGAGAGGTCTCATGTCCAGATGGGATTGGAGAATCTCATTTAATCTCAAGAGACTTTGAAGTGATTCTGTTAGTTAGAAATCCATCAGTAATATGGAGAATAATACCTCTGATCTCCATGTAAAGTTTAAACCTAATAGAGCATGTTTTCATAGCAGCACTGCTTAATCTTTTTATTTTGCAACAAAAACAGGAAAAATTTAATTTATTTTCAAAAAATGGAGAAACTGCTAAGTGTGCGGACAGATGGTGTGACTTATTTGAGGAAAATGTGACTTTCAGGACTCAAGTTGTGGAGAATAAAACAGAATCTGTGTTTCTAATTAGCAGCTCTGTAACATGTTCCCGTGCTGCAGCCGTCCTCCGGGACTTCCTCTGATAAGATGGATCTCCGCACAAACACCCAGCCGAGAACATCATCACAGCCCCTTAGTGGACAACCGTCTGCAGAAAACCCTCTCATTTCTTTCTGTCTGTGTGTGTGTGTCCCACAGCACATCAATAATGACCACATCCACGGAGAGAAGAAGGAGTTCGTGTGCCGCTGGGAGGACTGTTCACGGGAGCAGAAGCCCTTCAAAGCTCAGTACATGCTGGTGGTTCACATGCGCCGGCACACGGGAGAGAAACCACACAAGTGCACGGTGGGTAACGGATAGCCTCGCCGCCCCCACGGGCCCCTGACGGGCCCCTGGAGGGCAGCAGCTCACATTCTCTCTAAACACTGGCAACTGCAGACGAGCAAACGTGTGCTTTTATCACAGATAAACAGGAATATGTAACACCGTCACACCCCGGGGACCTTCCTGCTCTGCTCAGTTCAGACTACAAAAGCAGAAGTCAAACAGCCCTAAATGATAAGAATAATAAGAATAAAAATAAAATAAAAAAATTAGGGATGCTCGATACATAAAAATGGATATAAATGAAAAAAATGTCATTTTTGCAGGGGTAGCCAGCTTTTTGTTCAGGGGCATCGGCCACCCCTGGCCACCCCTTGCCGCTGCCCAATTTGCCCAATTACCAAATTATTTTTGAACTCATATGGCCGATACCCGATATCAATACCGATATTGAAGCTGAAAAATAAATTATGTAATATTCATTCCTTGTGCAAAATTAGACAAATACCTCAACTTGTGCTATGTAGAACAAGTCAAACTTAATGACAGTTGTTCAAACCAAACTAACAGGATATATGCGTTATATCCTAGACCCACCTGGATTTTCTTCTCCCTGAAGAAAACAAAAAAAAACCCAAAAACAACCAAAACAGGGGCTATTTGGTTGGAGTGGTAACAAAAATTGATATACTGAAATATAGCGTATTTTATCGCGTATATAATATGCTGATATCATATCAATATTTCAAAATGCGGTATCGATCTATTTTACTAACGAAATCTCACAAGATTTTTTTGTTCTGTTACAAAATCTCGCAAGTTTTCGTGAAATCTTGCGAGATTTTGCAAAAGAACGGTGGAATGTTGCGAGATTTTGTTGGTAAAAGAGATCAATAGCACGTTTTCAAATATTAATATGAAATCTGCATGAGAAAATATGGCGATATTTTAGTGTATCAACATTTTTTCCCGGCCCTAATATTTGGTTATTTACACTAATAACCGTGTATAAATTGTTCACACAGAACATCCTAAAAGAAACCGACTTTAGAAGTTTTAAAGTCTGTAAAAACAAAGTTTTTGAAGAAGAAGAAAAAGTTTCTGTTTTTTTTAGACTTTAGAAACAGCAGCCTGATCAGTTAAATATCGGTTAAATATAGGTGGGGTGGCCGATGTCGGATACTCAGTTTTAAGGCTGATATAGGCCGATATCGATAGGGGGCCGATATTTATTTACATTGCACATTTCTCAGCCTGACCGGCTTTTGTCACAAGCTGTGATCAGGGGTTAGAGGGGCAAGAATGAGCATTTCTGCAGAGATTTGAATTAACTGAAGTCAACAGAGTGAGTCCTGGCTGATACCCGAGGTGAGAAGAAAGAGCTGCAGAACCTTCCTCAGTCAGCAGCTGAAAGAAATGAGCTGATTCTAGCTGAAAAACCAGACTGAACTCCATGATGAATAGAAGAAGCAAAAAATAGAGTAGAAGTGACAGAATTTAGGGACAAAACAGGATTAGATCAAGTTTAGTTTAAGAAAACTTCGAGTCGTTCAGGATTTAATGTTTACAATAAACTGCAAAAAATATATTGAAAATCAGTCATGTCATTTTCTGAACCGCTTATCCAGTTCAGAGTCGTGGGGGTTGCTGGAGTCTATCCCAGCTATTATCAGGCGAGAGGCGGGTACATCCTGGACAGGTCACCAGTCTGTCGCAGGGCCAACACAGAGAGACAGACAACCATTCACACTCACATTCATTCCTAGGGACAATTTAGAGTGATCAATTAACCTAACATGCATGTCTTTGGAGGGTGGAATGAAGCCGGAGTATCTGGAGAGAACCCACGCATACATGGGGAGAACATGCAAAGGCCATGGTTGGAAATGTTTGAACCCCCTCCCCAGCTGGGAATTGAACCAGTGAGCTTCTTACTGTGAGACTGTGGTGCTAACCACCACGCCACCGTGCAGCCCAGAAAATAAAAAACAATTTTATTATAAGCTGTGGCAATATGTTTTGATTTAACAGAAGGCAAGTTTTGGATCAGACTTAGTGGTTTTCTGGTAGTTTGTTTCAGATATTAGAAGCATAACAACTAGATGTTTAGTTTGAACTCTCAGCATGGAAAGCAAACTTAATCCAGATAATCTCAGAAGTCTCGGCAGCTCGTGTGGTGTAGATCAGATCTATACTTTGGACAGGAATCAGTGTGAACATTGAGAACTGGAGTGATGCGTTCCTGTTTTCTGGTCTGGGGATACGACCCCAGAGAGTTGCAGTTGTCAAAGTGATTTTCAGAGACTCCATCACAATAGTCAAGTCTTCTGAGTAGAACATAAACAACATATCAGATGGTAAAACTGAGACTTTTTATTATTTCATGGAAAATATGAGCTGATTATGAATCTGATGCAGCAACACATCTGTAAGAAAATGGAACAGAAGCAAAAAAAAAGGCTGGAAAATAATAATAGGAGGAGACTTCAATTGGCAACAGACCAGCAACATGACTGGCTATAAAAGAAGCATTTTAGAGAAGCAGAGTCTCTCAGATGGAAAGATGGACAGAGGTTCACCAATCTGAAACCAAACAACTCATTTCCCAGATGTTTACAGACTGCTGTTAAAAAAGAGGGGATACACAATGGTAAACATCACCTGGAGCGACTTTTTACAGATGTGTTGAAGTAGTATGTGTCAACTCCAAACAACTTAAAGGATAACTTTCTGTGTTTTCCCAACCTGGGCCTTATTTCTAGTATAGACGTGCATTTACTCACTGGTAAAATTTTCTGCATCATTTTGAGTCCTTTGGAAGATATTACGTTGAGTCGCCCATCAGTGTTCATCGAGTACAGTATAATGGCGGAGACGGGACAGTCACTACATAAGACATTTTCTGCAGCAGAATTATCTGCAGAAGTATTGTTGATTTTCAACAATACTTTAAGTAGAATGAACAAACATTCTACTTAAAGGTCCCATGATTCCAGATTTAGCTATCTGTTAGTTATCAGGATGTTCTACACACTTTTCGGGACCGCGCCTTCACGATGCGTTCTTCCAAGGTACAGCTGAGAAGAGCAGCTCACTACCCAGACAACAACAAAAACACAATTTGCAAAACTCTGAACTCACAGGACAATAGTACTCATTCATTCGTTCATTCTATTTAAGGGAATAGTACACCCACGGAATGATGTGTGCTCATTTTCTACTCACCCTCATGCTGAGCAAGACTGGAGCACCTTTTTAATATCTCAAATGCAACCAGAGATTGGACAGGTTTTTTTTTTTCCCCCAACTTTCATATAATGGAGTTCACCAGCACCCAAACCAAAAAGGTCCATAAACGTTCACAAAAACTTGTCAATATACCTCCATACTGCTCGTATTAAGCTATATGAATATACTAAATTATGTGGTTTTGAGTATATTATGGACAGTACCCACTCAGAACACTTGGATTACATTAGATGAGCAGTATGGAGGAATATTGACAAGTTTTTGTGGACTTTCATGGACCTTTTTGGTTCAGTCGCCGGTGAACTCCATTGTTGGAGGAAAACAAAAACTTGTCTGATCTCCAGCTGCATTTTAGATATTAAAAAAGTGCTCCAGAGCACTTGAGTCTTGCTCAGCATGAGGGTGAGTAGAAGATGAATGCACATCACTCTGTTGGGTGTACTATTCCTTTAAAACACTGATGAAATCAAGGAGATTTTACTGCAGATAATGTTGTATACAGTATAGTGACTGCCCCATCTCCACCATTTTACTGGATGTACACCAATGGGCCATTCAACGTAATAGTATCTTCCAAAGGGCTCAAAGTGATGCAGAAACTTTACTGATGAGTAAATGCACATATAAGCTCCTAGAAATAAGGTCCAGGTTGAAAGAAAAGAAAGTTATCCTTTAAATTGTTTGGACAGCAAAATATAAACAAGTTGATGTAAATGGAGCAAAAAATTAAAAGTTTTTGTTTTGAACCCTGATGTTGTTACAAGTACACATTGTTATTTTCATGAAGCAGGAAACTGTTTTACTTGAAAACTCACCTTGTTTACTAAATTAGTTGCCTATTTTTCTAATGAAAAGCTTTTCATTTACTCTATGTACATTTCATCGTAAATGCAGATTTTCTAAGACACCAAAAATAACCAGAAATATTCAAACACAGCCTGCAGCAACATCTGTAGTTAAATGTGTCCTACAGCCATCAGTTTCTCTACATCAGGGATCTGCAACCTGCAGCTCCAGAGCCACAAATGGCTCGTTGGACCTTCCATAATGGCTCTCAGTAACATTGACAACACTAAAAAAAAACATCGGTATAATCTATGGTGAAAAACTGGAGGCTGTGGTTGCCATTTTTTGAGAGTGAGAATGTAGAGGACATAATGGTATGTTATTTTTGCAACTGTAAATTTAGCAGTACACAACTGTTATTTATTTCTGGTATTTTTTGCAATAATAACAGTTGAAACGGTACAAAAAATATTGTTTTTTAAAAAACATTCATAAATTTACAGTGAAAAACTGACAGCTTATCACACTATAAATTACTGTGGCAATGTATAAATTATTATGGTATGCCGTTTTGGTAACTTACTTTAACAGTACACAACTGTTATTTATTTATGGTAGTTTATGGCAAAACCAACAGTTAAATTCCAAAACTTTCAGCCGTAGTTGATACCTTTTTACTGTAATTTTTACATGCAAAAATGATAAAGAACAAAGTAATATTTAAGAAAATATACACAATAACAAATATAGGTTTTAGCAGTTTTTCATTGGAATAATTGCACTAAATTTTAAAAGTAAACTTACCAGTAATTTTTATTTTTCTACATCTGTTTCTTGTGTCGTTAGCTTGGAAATTATGGACTTCTTCTGCAACTCACAGTCTCAAACGAGCAAAATCCCATGATGGAAAATACAACTATCCTTTCTGGAAAAAGTTTTATGTTTTTGTTGTTTAACAAAAGTAAAAGTCAAAATAAAACTGTAGTTCTTTAAAACAAATTTCATAAAGTAAGCATTTATCAAAAATTATAAGTTGTCTTTTTAAAGAAGGCCATGAAATATTTTTGACTGCATGACTTTTATTTAGCTGGTTGACTAGGTTTGGACTGTAAAGGTTGCAGATGCCTGCTCCACAGTCTCACATCAAAATGAATTGTTTCAGCCAATTTTGCAAGTTTTTCTTTGTTTGTCAGCATCGTTTTATTGTTGGTATTTAACAAGCAGCATCATTGCTTCCTTCTTTTGTCCTTCCTCTGTGCAGTTCGAGGGCTGCTCAAAGGCCTATTCTCGTCTGGAGAATCTCAAAACCCATCTGCGCTCACACACCGGAGAGAAACCCTACGTCTGCGAGCATGAAGGATGCAACAAAGCCTTCTCCAACGCCTCGGACCGAGCCAAGCACCAGAACCGGACACACTCCAACGAGGTACAAAAGACTTTCCACTCACAGGCTGAAACTTCACACAGACTGCCTTATAGAGCTCCATAAGAAATTCTCTCAGAGAGGTGGAATGTGAGCTGATTGAAGTAGATGAGAAGCTGCTGGGAGTGACGGGAATAATCAGAGATTGGATCAGGAGGACTGCTGTCCACCTTTCTGTCTGCAGGTGTTTTCCAGTACCACCGTTCATGTATGCTAATGTTTGTGAGTACGGCCCACAATGCATTAGGGCGAATCAGGCAGCTTATCCAAGTATGACAGTTATTTCCAACTGTAACTGAAGCTTCAGAGAGGAAGATTTCTCTGAAATAAGTGATGAGCGGTGACTTTAATTGTCTAATCCAGGGGTGTCCAGTTTGGGGCCCGGGGGCCAAAGTTGGCCCACGAGTGATTATTCTTGGCCCACTGCAATATATTCTTTTCAAAATTCTGATTTTAGGGGAAATGTTAAAAGTTAATAATGATAAAGTGATTTTTATTCATTGTTGCACTTTCCCCACTGACCACAAATGACCATTGCATTGTGGGTAGGGGGGCGCTGTTGTTCTTCTATCAGCTCATATCTGGAAGCCCATGATCAGAGAATAAGTGAAAGGATGCCAGAGATATATCATGTCAGAGATATATTGTGAAAGGTAGTGGCACACTGACAAGAGAAAGTTTAAAAGTAGTCTGGAACATGAGTACTTTTATTTGCAAAATTTATGTTAAAGCGGTATGCCTAATATGAAAGCAGAACTTGCTGTTTTGAAAGGAGTATAATCTTCGGCTATATATTTTTGTTCTCATGGAGGTTTAAATTTGTTTTACCAAATGTTTTTGAAGGCCTAGCTGGATGTTAAGTAATTTAAGACGGTAAATACAATAAAAAATAGGATTATTCATTTTCCACATTACTTTGCATGAGGGATTTTGGACAATTGTGCTGCAGTCTAAGCATATTGAATTTCATACACTGCAACATGAATTTATTGTTTTGGCCCGTGACCATCTACCCCGAGTCGTTTTTGGCCCTCCAATCTAAAGAATTTGGAGACCCCTGCTTTAGATTGTACTGGTGGTAAAAGGCTGATTTAGTTTCTGCTTTAACAACACTGTTAGGATTTAGCTCAGAGTCCAAAGAGACACCAGAATTTCTGTACTGATCTGACGGTTTTATCATGGCTGACTGAAACCGGACACTTAAACTCAGACACTCATCTTTGGCAATCATTTTAGTTTTATTCTTATTTAGTTGAAGAAAATTCTGACACATGCAGTCCCAGTTCCAGGAGTCAGTAACAGACCAGGCAGTTGATTGTTGCCGTTGGGCCCAGACTATCAACTGACATTTGACTTTCTCAGAGGACAGATTCCAGTTTAATGATTGAGTATTCATACACATATACTAGGGATGCACAACATAATCGACCCCCTATCGGTATCGGCCTATATCGGCCTTAAAACTGAATATCGGACATTGGCCACTCCACCGATATTTAACCGATCAGCCCTCTGTTTCTAAAGTCTTAAAAAAAAAAAAAAACATTTTCTTCTTCAAAAACTTTTTTACAGGCTTTAAAACTAAAGACTAGGGGTGGGGGGGGGAAAAAGTATCAATACACTGAACTATTGCGATATTTTCATATGCTGAATTTAAACATTTTAAAACGCTGTATCAATCTATTTTACTAACAAAATCTTGCGATATTTCATCGTTCTGTTACGAAATTCACGACAATTCACAAAAAATTTTCAATATTTTCATATGCTGATATATTGACATTTAAAAACGCAGTATTGATCTATTTTACTAACGAAATCTCACGAGAATTTTTAACAGAACGATGACTGCTTGCAAGATTTTGTAAGCAAAATAGATCGATACCGTGTTTTTAAATATCAGTTTGATATCGGCATATGAAAATATCACAATATTTCAGTGTATCTCTATTTTTCCCACCCCTGTTTTTCAAAGTGTAGGAAATGATAACAAAACTTCTATTTGCAATGACTGCTTTTTTTTTTTTTTACGTTTTTTTTTACTTTAATATCGGTATCGATATCGGTTATTGGCCACATGAGTTTTAAAATATCATCATTTTGGATATCAGCCAAAATTCCAATATCGTGCATCTCTAATAAATATATTGCATATTGAAACAGATTAGATAAAGAAAACCATGAAAAAGCTGAATTATTCCAGCAATGAGACGAGACCTAGCAAGACAGCAACCACAGGTCCTTATCCTCCCAACGTAGCCCCCACCTTGGGGGCCCACCTGGTATCCGGGGCGTCTGTATAACTGCCCGCTTCCTTGTACCTACAGAAACCGTACATATGTAAAATTCCCGGGTGCACCAAGCGTTACACGGACCCCAGCTCTCTCAGGAAGCACGTTAAGACCGTCCACGGCCCCGAAGCCCACGTCACCAAGAAGCAGCGCAGTGACCTGCCCCCCCGGCCGCCGGCGTCTCGGGAGAACGGTGAGAATGAGACGGGCGGCCGAGAGAGACTCCAGAGGGAGGACAAGATGTCGGATAACAGCTCCCCCAGAGGTGTGGAGGACTACCTGCACGTCAAGTCCATCAAGAAGGAAAACTCTGTGGTAAGGGCATCAACTGGGGGGTAAACAGCGATGTCTGTTTCTGCTTTACGAACAGAATGACCCGCAAACTGCATAAATAAAGTAAACAACCGTGTCTCTTCTTGCTGCTTGACTGCTTTCATTTCTTCCTCTTTCCTGACTTTCCTCATGGACAGACATTACTAAGGTGAGCTCACGCACGGTTTGTCTTTCCGAACCTTTCAGTTTTCTTCACCATTTCACACCACTGTTGATTTTGGTCCCTCTGGGATCTGGTGGTCATGTGAGTAAATAATGAAAATCAGTCCCCGGCATTGACCGATTGTTGTAGCGTGACGTTAAAGGGGTGGTTCAGATTTTTGACTTAGGGCCTCATTTTTGAGTTAGACAGGATACTATTTATTACAGTTTCAACATATGTCTGCTGCCAATGCTGTAAAGCATATGGCAGTATATTACTATTCGCCTTTCCGTCACTTTTTTTGACGCCCTACTTCTCCCAGGGCTTTGCCAGCACCCCCACAAAAGTTATATCAAAACATGCTTCTCGGCTAGGAATGGGGTGCTCGCTGTTTTGTTGTACAAAACTCACATTGTTCACGGAATTTGCAAAAAACTGTGATTTTTGGCCTCAAATAAATGAATGGGATTTAGTCGGAATCAGCCGAAAAAAACAAAAACCCGGGTCACTTTGGAGCTAAATAGCTCGGCCATACCATCACATAGAAACATCATTCAAAGTTTAAACAGGTCATGAACGATTAAACTTTCACTATATAAAAGGATATTTACATATCTGTTATGTTTTTGACACAATCGCAAGTTATGTTTTAGTAAAAATCAGAAAAAGCCTAAAAATCCCTCCTCACTCTAAATTTTGAAGCATTTTCAGATGTGAAACAAATGCCCATAACTCCTGCAGCTTTCAACGTACAGACATAAACTATATATCTAAACATACGAAACTCATTTGGGACATTCGCTCAAAAAATCGCTCAGACGCACCAATTTCGAGCTACGCTGCTCCAAAGTCGACCCATTGGCCGTTTCTCAATACCAAGTTCGCTAAGAACAAACTTGTGTACTTGCTAGTATGGACTTGTTGGAAGTACAGACTTCTGAGGACGGAAGGACGCAAGTACACTCGTTGCACATTTGGAACAGAAGCATACTTGATTACGTCAAAGACGTTTCTGAAGTTGTGTCATAACAAATATCTAATACTGAAATAATAAGTAGCAATAACCCTGCTCGAATGTGGCAGTTAAAGACAGCTAATCTGCGCAACCGTCTTACTTACTGTTAGCTACCGTTAGCTGTTCAGCCCGTTTGTGAAACCGCTAGTCACTTTTAATAACGGTTTAAAATTTATCAAACCACCAAGAAGTTGAAGTAAAACAACTCTGTTGTAGAAAAGTTATATAAAACCAACGTTACGTAAAATAATGAGTATTTTCAGCACTTATAGCAATTACTTTTCTCCTCCACCATTGTTATGCCGCAATGCCTTATGGGATAGAAAGGTGTCTGAAGTCCACAAATGTCATCTCCAATGCAGACTCAGAAAAGTGGGCGGAGCAAGTACACATCCGGGAATATGGAGGTACTTGTCTTGATGCGTTCTTTGGATTGGAACAGTACTTGGACCTGTACTGATGACGTTTCAAAAGTACACAGGAAG
Organism: Atherinomorus stipes; assembly: GCA_023101725.1. Taxonomy (NCBI): domain Eukaryota; kingdom Metazoa; phylum Chordata; class Actinopteri; order Atheriniformes; family Atherinidae; genus Atherinomorus; species Atherinomorus stipes. The sequence goes on from JALJCO010006735.1 coordinate 275,009, forward strand.
GCAAGTCCGGAAAGGACGGATAATGAGAGACGGGCCTGGTGTAAGCAAGCTGAAGGAGGAAGGAACACTTACAACCGACGGCTAGTGAGAGCAATCAAATCCACCCTCCCTAAGAAGGCCCGCCCCACAAGCCAGCATTCCAAAAGGGGGGGGAGGTTGTGGGGGGAATGGGATGGAAAAAAACAGGGCCGTTTCTCAATACCAAGTTCGCTAAGAACAAACTTGTGTACTTGCTAGTATGGACTTGTTGGAAGTACAGACTTCTGAGGATGGAAGGACGCAAGTACACTCGTTGCACATTTGGAACAGAAGCATACTTGATTACGTCAAAGACGTTGCTGAAGTTGTGTCATAACAAATATCTAATACTGAAATGATAAGTAGCAATAACCCTGCTCGAATGTGGCAGTTAAAGACAGCTAATCTGCGCAACCGTCTTACTTACTGTTAGCTACCGTTAGCTGTTCAGCCCGTTTGTGAAACCGCTAGTCACTTTTAATAACGGTTTAAAATTTATCAAACCACCAAGAAGTTGAAGTAAAACAACTCTGTTGTAGAAAAGTTATATAAAACCAACGTTACGTAAAATAATGAGTATTTTCAGCACTTATAGCAATTACTTTTCTCCTCCACCATTGTTATGCCGCAATGCCTTATGGGATAGAAAGGTGTCTGAAGTCCACAAAAGTCATCTCCAATGCAGACTCGGAAAAGTGGGCGGAGCAAGTCCACATCCGGGAATATGGAGCGTACTTGTCTTGATGCGTTCTTTGAATTGGAACAGTACTTGGACCTCTACTGATGACGTTTCAAAAGTACACAAGAATGCAAGTCCGCAAAAGTACGCATATTGAGAAACGGCCACGGTCTGAAAACATTTCCTCCTATCTTCCTGCTGTGGGATGATTTGAAAATGAAAAAAAAAAAACTCATAAGATGGAAGACATGCATGAAGTTAGGTACAAGTGGGAATTGAACCCACAACCACCTGTACAGGAGGCAAAAACCTTAACTGTTGAGCTATGGGTTCAAAAAGAGATCAAGGCAGAAAAGGACTCCATTTAAACAGGTTCCTTTCTCACTTCAGACAAGTCCCAGAAAAAAACATGGTTTGGATGCTATTATTATTTAGAAGTGCATATTATTTGGGCTTTTTACACCAATCTGAAGGACAAAAGGGCTCCATGTGCTCTAACAGTAACCACATGACAGCATGTGGACACATGTCATCTTCTAAAAAGAACAAATGTCATGAGTAAAAGACCATTTCACATGTATTGCTTGTTTGAGCTCGGATGTTTGCCCTGTAATACTTCCAAATGAACAAATCTCATTAGTCATATTGTATTTACAACATAAAAACACATCTAACGTTAACACACAGGCCTTGTTTTGGTCAACAGACTAGAAAATATTTTTCACACTTTTCTATTGAAAGTTCACTTCATTGAAACACCGCAAAAACTCAAATCTTAACGAGTATATTTTTCTCATTTCTGATCAAAATATCTCATCACACTCCAAATAGGACAAAATCACCTAAAGACAAACATTTCAGTGAGATATAGGAACTTGTTTTTAGGAAATGTATCTTAGTTCAAGAAATCTTCTCAAGAAAATACTGCTTGGTCTACTGACAGAATTTTTAAGCTTATTACAAGCAAAATAAGATCTTTTTTTAAACTTATTTTAAGAGTGGCCAAGATTCTTACTTTGCTTGTAATAAGCAAATAAAATGTTAAACGTTCCTATAGTTCACTGAAATATTTCTCTTTCAGTAACTTGATCTTACTTTGAATTTGATGAGATATTTTTAAGACAAGTAAGAACAATATGCTTGGTAAAATTTGAGATTTTGCAGTGAAAAACAAAGTTAACTGTGAAATATGCAAAAACAATAAAGGCTACATGTCTGTCCTCAGTACTAAATATGTGAACATGATACAACATGCTGGTTTTCCAGCTATTTAGGACCTGTTCTTTTGATTAATCCTAATAAAAACAGTCAAATATTGAATTACTATGTAAATAATTCCTGAGAAAGAGGAGAAATCCTCCTGAATTTGACCTAGCTGTTAAGTCCTTGATAAAAGCTTGAAGAGAAATACCCACGCGTCCCATTGAGTTGCCGAGTTTCCAGAATGGAAGAAATAAAGATGCAATGTTAGAGGGGAAACAGACCTCCATAGCTGCTGTCCAGCCCAAAGGAACACCTGTTGTAAGCAAGCTCCTGGAACATGGAACGCTTACTTTCAACTGCTGCTTAGTGACATCAATTCCATTTTCCCCATTTAAGGTAGGCCCCACCCACAAGCCTGCATTCCAAAAGGGGGTGGAGTTTGTGATGCATGTGATGTGAAACAAACACACGGTCTGAAAACATTTCCTCCTATCTTCCTGCTGTGGGAGGATTTGAAAATGAAAAAAAAAAACTCATAAGATGGAAGACATGCATGAAGTGAGGTACAAGTGGGAATTGAACCCACAACCACCTGTACAGGAGGCAAAAACCTTAACTGTTGAGCTATGAGTTCAAAAGAGATCAAGACAGAAAAGGACTCCATTTAAACAGGTTCCTTTCTCACCTCAGACAAGTCCCAGAAAACAACATGGTTTGGATGGTATTATTATTTATAAGTGCATATTATTTGGGCTTTTTACACCAATCTGAAGGACAAAAGGGCTCCATCTGCTCTAACAGGAACCACATGACAGCATGTGGACACATGTCATCTTCTAAAAAGAACAAATGTCATGAGAAAAGACCATTTCATATGTATTGCTTGTTTGAGCTCGGATGTTTGCACACTGAAATACTTCCAAATGAACAAATCTCATTAGTAATATTGTATTTACAACATAAAAACACATCTAACGTTAACACACAGGCCTTGTTTTGGTCAACAGACTAGAAAATATTTTTCACACTTTTCTATTGAAAGTTCACTTCATACAAACACCGCAAAAACTCAAATCTTAACGAGTATATTTTTCTCATTTCTGATCAAAATATCTCATCACACTCAAATAGGACAAAATCACCTAAAGACAAACATTTCAGTGAGATATAGGAACTTGTTTTTAGGAAATGTATCTTAGTTCAACAAATCTTCTCAAGAAAATACTGCTTGGTCTACTGACAGAATTTTTAAGCTTATTACAAGCAAAATAAGATCTTTTTAAACTTATTTTAAGAGTGGCCAAGATTCTTACTTTGCTTGTAATAAGCAAATAAAATTACTAAACGTTCCTATAGTTCACTGAAATATTTCTCTTTTCAGTAACTTGATCTTACTTTGAATTTGATGAGATATTTTGAAGACAAGTAAGAACAATATACTTGGTGAAATTTGAGATTTTGCAGTGAAAAACAAAGTTAACTGTGAAATATGCAAAAACAATAAAGAGCTACATGTCTGTCCTCACTACTAAATATGTGAACATGATACAACATGCTGGTTTTCCAGCTATTTAGGACCTGTTCTTTTGATTAATCCTAATAAAAACAGTCAAATATTGAATTACTATGTAAATAATTCCTGAGAAAGAGGAGAAATCCTCCTGAATTTGACCTAGCTGTTAAGTCCTTGATAAAAGCTTGAAGAGAAATACCCACGCGTCCCATTGAGTTGCCGAGTTTCCAGAATGGAAGAAATAAAGATGCAATGTTAAGGCCCTTTCAGATAGAACGCGGCAAGCGCAGCGCCGCGGCGGCAAACCCATTCATTGTGTATGTGGTACCGCCACGGCAGCGCGTACCGCGATGCCGCGGAGCCTCCGCGGCGCGCAATGAGGGCGCATGCCGGCGGCGGCGCGCGCGCGCTGCGCTCGGGTGAAAATGTTTCAATTCGGGCGCTGCGCGCTGTGCGACATCCTGGCGCATCCAATGGAGAGGCCAGTTCAGGGAAAAAAAGTGGTCCTTGTTCAGCCTGAAGTAAAGCTGGAAGTGGTCTGTGTGAAAGAATGCAGCTCCCGGACGAACCTGAACTCCCCCAAGTTCTGCCTTGATATCAGGATCAGGTGGACCCCCACCCTTTTATCTGCTGCCGATCTTCTCCGCCTTCTCAGGAGAAAAGCTCTTTGCTGCGACGATGAGAGGTACATCTCTCACAACGAAGCGTGCCGGGGAGGAAACACTTCCTGGTCTGTCGCTTGGCAACACCCACAGTGCGCGCTGCCGCTCTGCTCTTTCGCCGACTCTGCGCCAGGTGCGCCCTACCCCGCGGCGCGCGCCGCAAAAAACGCATCCTATCTGAAAGGGCCTTTAGAGGGGAAACAGACCTCCATAGCTGCTGTCCAGCCCAAAGGAACACCTGTTGTAAGCAAGCTCCTGGAACATGGAACGCTTACTTTCAACTGCTGCTTAGTGACATCAATTCCATTTTCCCCATTTAAGGTAGGCCCCACCCACAAGCCTGCATTCCAAAAGGGGGTGGAGTTTGTGATGCATGTGATGTGAAACAAACACACGGTCTGAAAACATTTCCTCCTATCTTCCTGCTGTGGGATGATTTGAAAATGAAAAAAAACTCATAAGATGGAAGACATGCATGAAGTGAGGTACAAGTGGGAATTGAACCCACAACCACCTGTACAGGAGGCAAAAACCTTAACTGTTGAGCTATGAGTTCAAAAAGAGATCAAAGCAGGAAAGGACTCCATTTAAACAGCTTCCTTTCTCACCTCAGACAAGTCCCAGAAAACAACATGGTTTGGATGGTATTATTATTTATAAGTGCATATTATTTGGGCTTTTTTCACCAATCTGAAGGACAAAAAGGGCTCCATCTGCTCTAACAGTAACCACATGACAGCATGTGGACACATGTCATCTTCTAAAAAGAACAAATGTCATGAGTAAGACCATTTCATATGTATTGCTTGTTTTGAGCTCGGTTGTTTGCACACTGAAATACTTCCAAATGAACAAATCTCATTAGTATATCGTATTTACAACATAAAAACACATCTAACGTTCACACTCAGGCCTTGTTTTGGTCAACAGACTAGAAAATATTTTTCACACTTTTCTATTGAAAGTTCACTTCATACAAACACACAAAAACTCAAATCTTAACGAGTATATTTTTCTCATTTCTGATCAAAATATCTCATCGCACTCCAAATAGGACAAAATCACCTAAAGACAAACATTTCAGTGAGATATAGGAACTTGTTTTTAGGGGAATGTATCTTGGTTCAACAAATCTTCTCAAGAAAATACTGCTTGGTTTACTGACACAAATTTTAAGCTTATTACAAGCAAAATAAGATTCTTTTTAAACTTATTTTTAAGAGTGGCCAAAGATTCTTACTTTGCTTGTAATAAGCAAATAAAATTGCTAAACGATCCTATAGTTCACTGAAATATTTCTCTTTCAGTAACTTGATCTTACGTTGAATTTGATGAGATATTTTGAAGACAAGTAAAGAACAATATACTTGGTAAAATTTGAGATTTTGCAGTGAAAAACAAAGTTAACTGTGAAATATGCAAAAACAATAAAGGCTACATGTCTGTCCTCACTACTAAATATGTGAACATGATACAACATGCTGGTTTTCCAGCTATTTAGGACCTGTTCTTTTGATTAATCCTAATAAAAACAGTCAAATATTGAATTACTATGTAAATAATTCCTGAGAAAGAGGAGAAATCCTCCTGAATTTGACCTAGCTGTTAAGTCCTTGATAAAAGCTTGAAGAGAAATACCCACGCGTCCCATTGAGTTGCCGAGTTTCCAGAATGGAAGAAATAAAGATGCAATGTTAGAGGGGAAACAGACCTCCATAGCTGCTGTCCAGCCCAAAGGAACACCTGTTGGGGCAAGCTCCTGGAACATGGAACGCTACTTTCAACTGCTGCTTAGTGACATCAATTCCATTTTCCCCATTTAAGGGTAGGCCCCACCCACAAGCCTGCATTCCAAAGGGGGTGGAGTTTTAGTGAGATGCATGTGATAAGTGAAACAAACACACGGTCTGAAAACATTTCCTCCCTATCTTCCTGCTGTGGGATGATTTGAAAATGAGAAAAAAAACACATAAGATGGAAGACATGCATGAAGTGAGGTACAAGTGGGAATTGAACCCACAAACCACCCATAACCCACAGGAGGCAAAAACCTTCACTGTTGAGCTGATGAGTTCAAAAAGAGATCAAAGCAGGAAAAGGACTCCATTTAAACAGCTTCCTTTCTCACCTCAGACAAGTCCCAGAAAACAACATTGGTTTGGATGGTATTATTATTTATAAGTGCATATTATTTTGGGCTTTTTACACCAATCTGAAGGACAAAAGGGCTCCATCTGCTACTAACAGTAACCACATGACAGCATGTGGACACATGTCATCTTCTAAAAAGAACAAATGTCATGAGTAAAAAGACCCATTTCACATGTATGTAATACTTCCAAATGAACAAATCTCATTAGTAATATTCGTATTTACAACATAAAAACACATCTAACGTTAGACACACAGGCCTTGTTTTGGTCAACAGACTAAGAAAATTATTTTTCACACTTTTCTATTGAAAGTTCACTTCATCTACAAACACCGCAAAAACTCAAATCTTAACGAGTATATTTTTTCTCATTTCTGATCAAAATATCTCATCACACTCCAAACAGGACAAAATCACCTAAAGACAAACATTTCAGTGAGATATAGGAACTTGTTTTTAGGATATGTATCTTAGTTCAACAAATCTTCTCAAGAAAATACTGCTTGGTCTACTGACAGAATTTTTAAGCTTATTACAAGCAAAATAAGATCTTTTTTTAAACTTATTTTTAGAGTGGCCAAGATTCTTACTTTGCTTCTCATATCAGCAAATAAAAATTACTAAACGTTCCTATAGTTCATTGAAATATTTCTCTTTTCAGTAACTTGATCTTATGTGAATTTGATGAGATGTTTTGAAGACAAGTAAGAACAATATACTTGGTAAAATTTGAGATTTTGCAGTGAAAAACAAAGTTAACTGTGAAATATGCAAAAACAATAAAGGCTACATGTCTGTCCTCAGTACTAAAATATGTGAACATGATACAACATGCTGGTTTTCCAGCTATTTAGGGGATATTCTTTTGATTAATACTAATAAAAACGGTCAAATATTGAATTACTATGTAAATAATTCCTGAGAAAGAGGAGAAATCCTCCTGAATTTGACCTAGCTGTTAAGTCCTTGATAAAAGCTTGGAAGAGAAATACCCACGCGTCCCATTGAGTTGGCGACTTTCCTGAATGGAAGAAATAAAGA